>OW569403.1:98365666-98830666 GCA_937654795.1 Cistogaster globosa | reverse complement strand
TTTCATTAGAATATCATGAAATATTTATATTTGGAAGAAACAAGCACGATAAAAATAAATTATTATAAAAAAGAATCCGGACAATACATTTTCATATAAATAAATTTTTTAAACTTAATAAAAAAATTGTTTTCTTTTGCATTTAATAGATTTTTCCGATTGCTAATAGATAATTTGATGTCTATCGTACATGAACATTTTTTCCGTACTTGCACGCAGTTATTTTCATTTTGCATGTACGTTTTTTCCGTACACGAATTTATTTTCATTTCTTCATGTACGTTTTTTTCGTACACGAATTTATTTTAATTTCTTCATGTTTTTTTTTCAGGTACTGAAAATAAAATACACTCAAACTTCTCTGTCATTCAGGTACCTTTTTACCCGTACACGAAGAATAGCTACAGTCGTACATTCACTTACGTGTACGCAAATAAATATTTTAATAAAGTACATTCGTGGATGTGTGCGGAAAATTTCTAAATTTAGAGACATACATAATTGGTATGAAAAGAAAAATATATACGGGTGGTTTTGAACAGAACATTGTGTGTACGATGTGTGTACTTTCTGAACTCTGTTTAAAACTCTCCATCTACAAAAAAAAAAATGTGCTGACAACTGTTCTGGTATTATTTTACCAGTAAAATTGGGTGCTTTCCATTTGTATGTCTAGTTTCTCTACGAAATGACGAAAGTATCCTATATTTAAAACAAAGTTCTAAGGGACCTCCTCACAAAATTGTATTCAATTCCCCCCAGCGTTTAAACGTAATGCGAACACAGACAGACAGACAAAAATTCCAAAAATACTTGTTTTGTATTCTATATAGATTACTTTCTACAGCAACATCAAAATTTTCAATAAATATATCATGTACAGAGTTCACCCCGTATTATATGTATAGATATTGTAGTGTGACTCATCGGTTAGTGTGACTATCACATAAGTACTGAAATAAACAGTCTTTATTGCCGATACACTTGCATTAACAACAATAAGCTCACGTTACACTGCCCACATGCAACTGAACAAACCAACAGCCAAGTGGTCTGCGAAATAATGCAACGATCAGCACTTTTCTAATGCACACAAAATATTTGTTCTATTTAAAGTAAGTTAGTGTAAAAATAAAATAATAAGAATTTAATAAATTCCACTCAATCCTGAATTTTGTAAATTACTCGAAATTCATGATTGCCTGGTATTTTCCTAATGTTAATATATAAATAATTAGGTTAAGTATAGAAATAAGAGGTTGAGTGTAATTTGTAAAAAACACTCAACCAAATAGTATATAAGAAGAACAATTTGTTAAAATAAGTAATTATTATATTTTTTTAATTTAAACAGAACTTAGTAGCTCTAATCGCTGAGCACTAAGCAATTAACACAAATTCAAAAACCACAGATGTTCATTAGTTCTTACATGGCGATCCTGCCAAACCTGGCATAGAGAACCGATGCTACTGATCCTGCCAAACCTGGCATAGAGAACCGATGCTACCGATCCTGCCAAACATGGCATAGAGAACCGATGCTACCAATCCTGCCAATACCTGGCAAAAAGATGTAGACCCTGCCAAATCCTGGCAGAGAAGAAAAAGAAATTTTTATTTCCAAGGAGAGGGTCAGCCTGGCCAAAAGGCACAGGATAATCTAATTTTGCTACAACCACAAGAAGGATGCCCTCTATCAGAAGGATGACACATACAAAAAAAAAGGCCGAAAAAAAAAATTGCGCCAAACTATAACGCAATTTAGGGCCTGTAAGCGTTAACCGCTCGAGGCAAAATATTTTTTTTGTTAGTCTCTATCTCAAAAAAAAAAAAAATAATAATATATTTTTAAGTATGAATGGCCCTCAGCCTTTGAGCATAGAGGAATATAGAAGAAGACAACAAAGGCGCGAGTGTAATAAAATTAGACAAATTCCAAAAGTAACCAAACCCAAAAGAAGAGGGGGTTACACCAATAAGTTAAAACAGGAAAAAGCACGACTCCTTAGGGAAGTAAAAAGTGACCCACCACCAAGCTGGGATCATGCAACTTTAATCTGGCAGCGTATAGACCAGATAAATGAATTGATAAAAATATTTACTAACAAAAACAAAAATTAATGTTAATGTACATTTAAAAATTTCTATAAACAAAATAAATAAAATGAATTAAAATTGTAAAATGGTTAAACCTAAAAATCCTATTAGTTTTAAGGAAGAAAAGGAAAAGCAAATTAGTATAGAAAAACAAATTGAAATGTTAGCAGAACTATGGAAACTTATAGGCATTAAAGAAACTCCCACAATAATAGATATAGTAGAAAAACCAAGATTAGAAGAGGAAACAATTAGAATGATTAGATGGTCTGAAAAATGGGAAAAACGCAATCAAAAGTAGATCACCCTAATGCCAATGTGGTAAATGAGGTGGAGGTAGTACAAGAAAAAACCAATTTATTAACTATTGAAATCTGTCTAATAATAATAACAATATTATTGGGACTTAATTTTACTTTGAGAATTTATGCAATGCATAGTAAAAGATTGAAAAAAGATACTTGAGTAGAGCAAATGATCTGGACAAAGTCTAAAAAAAAAAAAAAAAAAAAATTAATATAAAAAAAAAAAGGAAAGCCAATGGAATGGCAACACATTTTACAAAAAATAAGAATCATCAAGGAAGATTTTGATAAATCTTACAAAAGTTTAAATATAGATAGACCAATCAAAGAAGAGACACTAAACAAACACATACAGATTCTTTTAAAAAGTCTTGAAGATATAAGAGTAGTATTAAATGTTAACATCGGCGCATAAAATAGCAGCAGATGCATTTTTTTTGGACTTTAGAGACAAACTAATTAGAATCGCAGATAGAAAAGGTAAAGAATTAAGTTTGCCGAACTCATTGCACGAATCAATTTCCTGCTCAACAAATACTAGCGCAAACTCAAAACAAATAATTGAAAAAATGCCACAAACAGCAGTAGAATTTTTGACAACAGCCTCAAAACTGGTATGTGATTTTGATGGCAAATCTGCAAATTTCCGATCCTTTATAGATTCGCTCCAGCTGTTAGAATCAATAAAAGACTCACATGAGCAAATAGCCATAACCCTAATTAAAACTAAATTAAAAGGCACTGCAAGAAATCTAATTAACGATGAAAATACAATAGCGGAAATTATAACAAAACTCAATAGTAGCGTTAAAGGAGAATCAGTAGAGGTCCTATCAGCAAATATATTAAATATTAAACAGAATAACAAGACCGCTAACTCCTATTGTAGCGAGACTGAGAGTCTAGCAAAATCATTGGAGAGTGCCTTTATATCAGATGGACTCCCATTTGCTTTGGCAACAAAATATTCTACTCAAATAGCAGTAAAGGCGCTTACTAAAAACTGCACAATCGAGAAGGTAAAACTTATCATGGAAGCAGGTCAATTTAACACAATGAACGATGCCGTTAGTAAATTTGTTAATAGTTGTACGGAGGCAACTGGTCAACAGAACGCCATACTTTATTACGGCCAAAAAGGGAATTTCAATAAATTCAGAAATTCTAATGGTAGATTTGGAAACAGAAATTCATTCCAAAGGAATTATTTCCAGAGAAATCCTCTTCAGAGGACCTCTGTTCGAGGAAACAACAACAAAAGGAACAATTATAGAAGTTCCCATAGATTAAGCAATAACAGACAAAACGGACAAAATATCAGGGCAACACATGCACATCATGAAACTCCGGAAAACTAATAAACTCCCCTAAGACCAATCCCAAAAAAAGCTACTTATATAACCTAAACCTCAACTTAAGTTCTTTCGTTAACTTTCAAATTAATAACAACACTAATATAATTACACTACTAGTAGACACTGGCGTGGATATTTCACTAATAAAATTAACACATTTAAATGTTAACCAAATTAACACTAATAGAACAACAACACCAAGTGGAATAGGGCAGGGTAAAATCAAATCAATGGGTAATGCACTTTTAGATATAGCATTTAAAAACTATTTAATCCCCCATAATTTTCAAGTAGTGCACAATGATTTTCCAATACCTTGTAATGGAATCATTGGCATGGAGTTCATAAAAAAACACAATTGCATTTTAAATTTTAATGATAAACATGATTACCTTGTTCTACGGCCATTCAATTTAAATTCTATAAAAATACCAATCACGAACAACTGTTCTGATATAATTTTGCCACCAAGATCTGAAGTTATACGTCAGGTAAAGTTACCTCATTCAGATAAGGAATTTCTAATTCCTAATCAAGAAATAGGAAAAGGTGTTTTTATTGCAAACACATTAGTAAAAGCAAACAGAGCATTTGTTCGTATTTTAAACATTAACGACACAATTATAACAGTTAAACAAAACAAAATCAAAACCGAAAACTTATCTGATTACCATATACTTAAATATAAGACTAAAAACAATAATGATATCAAAAGAAAAACTGAAATAATAAGTACTTTACGTAAAAATTTTCCAGCACAGTTTGATAACACGTTAACTAAATTATGTTCAAATTACACAGATGTTTTTGGTTTAGAAAAAGAAATAATCACAACTAATAATTTCTATGAAAAAAAGTTGAGTGTAAAAGACAAAGCTCCTGTTATATCAAAAATTATAGAATACCTCATACACATAAGGAAGAAATAGATCGACAGGTGATTAAGTTAATAAACGATGGAATAATTGAACCATCGCATTCAGAATACAATAGTCCAATTCTACTTGTACCAAAAAAGTCTCTCCCAAACACGAAAAATAAAAGATGGAGACTTGTGATCGATTACAGACAAATAAATAAAAAATTGATAGCAGATAAATTTCCATTACCTAGAATAGAATATATCCTGACCAACTTGGTAGAGCCAAATATTTTTCGTGCCTTGACTTAATGTCAGGTTTTCACCAAATTAGTTTGCAAAAGGACTCAAGAGACTTAACGTCATTTTCAACCAACAATGGCTCATATAGGTTTACCAGATTACCTTACGGTTTAAAAATAGCACCGAATTCCTTCCAAAGAATGATGACAATTGCTTTCAGTGGTTTAAAACCAAATCAGGCATTCCTATACATGGACGATTTGGTTGTGTTAGGATGCTCAGAAAAACATATGCTTTCAAACTTGCAGGATGTATTCGACTTATGTCGAAAATATAATCTAAAACTTCATCCAGAAAAATGCTCATTTTTCGGAACCGAAGTCACATATCTTGGCCATAAATGTACAGACAAAGGAATATTACCCGATGACAGTAAATATTCGGTTATTGAAAACTATCTGGTGCCAATTGACGCGGATAGCGCGAGAAGATTCGTTGCATTTTGCAACTATTATCGAAGATTTATTAAAAATTTCTCGGAGTATTCCCGACATCTCACAAGACTCTCCAAGAAAAAAGTCCCATTCGAGTGGAGTAAAGATTGTGACATATCCTTTAAGTATTTGAAAAAGGCACTAATGAAACCAACATTGCTTCAGTATCCAGACTTCACAAAGGAATTCTGCATAACAACAGATGCAAGTAAACATGCCTGTGGAGCAGTGCTAACACAAGAATATAATGGTAAACAACTACCGATTGCATATGCTTCAAAAACCTTTACCAAAGGTGAAGGCAATAAATCCACAATCGAACAAGAATTAACAGCCATACACTGGGCTATAACAAACTTCAGACCATATATATATGGAAAACATTTCCTTGTTCGTACTGATCATAGACCATCTGTTTTCAATGAAAAATCCTAGCTCAATATTAACAAGAATGAGACTTGACCTAGAGGAGTACGACTTTACAGTGGAATATCTTAGGGGAAAAGATAACTATGTCGCAGACGCGTTATCAAGAATAACAATAGCAGACTTAAAAGACATTAATATTAAAACCAATACTATATTTAAAGTAACAACAAGGTCTACAACACATAGGCGTGTTGAAAAAAGTAATACAGCAATAAATCAGCATACAAATTAAATTGGCGTGTATATATTACATGCCAATTAATAATACTGACGTCAGAAAATTTTTTAAACTAAAGATTACTCCAGTACGTTGTTACATCAAACGTGAAAAATCTATAATGGCAAATGTGAAAATAAATGATCTGTTTACTAATGGGAATTTTGATTTATCACAGTTTTTCCCAAGGCTCGAAGAAGTGGCCGGTAAACACAATATTGAAAATTTACAAGTGGCACCTAATGAGATAATTTTCGAATTTATCTCTATTAATGATTTTAAGGAAATGGGCAATAAACTATTGAATAAACTTAAAGTAGCGCTACTAAATGAGGTGACCCAAATTAATAATAACAATGCTAAGGCAATTCTTGATATAATGCTGAAATATCATAATGATCCTATTGTGGAATATATAGAACAATTCAAAAAATAAAAAAGGATTACTATTGGAAAAACATGACAAAGGACATAAGAAAGTATGTTAAATCATGTCAAAACTGTCAAAAGTCAAAAACTTTCAAGCACAACAAAGTTCCAATGACTATCACGCCTACACCATATAAAGCATTTGACACAGTATACGTAGACACAATAGGACCATTTCCAATGTCTCTCACTGGGAATGAATATGCAATTACAATTATATGTGACCTAACTAAGTATTTAGTTACGATACCCATTAAGGACAAAAGCGCTAAGACAGTCGCTAAATCGATATTTGATAATTTTATTCTTACCTATGGCCCGATGAAGACGTTCATTTCGGACATGGGAACAGAATACAAAAATTCCATATTGGAGGAATTGTGTAGTCTCCTCAAAATAGAAAAACTAATTTCAACGGCCCACCATCATCAAACTTTAGGAACAATAGAGAGAAGTCATAGAACTTTTAATGAATATGTGCGTTCCTATATTTCAATAGATAAAACAGATTGGGATGAATGGTTGAAATATTTCACATATTGTTTTAATACTACACCATCAACCGTACATAACTATTGCTCTTATGAATTAGTTTTTTCAAAAAACCCAAATACATTTTCAGACTTCGCAGAGGTAGATAAAATTACTCCATTATACAATATAGATAACTACGCCAAAGAGGCAAAATATAGATTAGAAATAGCATTTAAAAGAGCTCGAATACTATTAGATAGAAATAAAATAGAACAAAAACAAAATTATGATAGAAACAAAATAGATTATAATTTTAAATTAGGAGATTTAGTTTTATTAAAAAAATGAAGTAGGTCATAAATTAGATATCCAATACAAAGGACCATTTAAAATTAAGAAAATAGATTTAAGAAATAATGTAACCATAGTTGATAAGAAAACCAATAAAGAACACATAGTTCATAAAAATAGACTTAAGATATATCATAAACAAAACTAAATAATTTTGCAAATTGACAACAAATTTAATACATTCAAATAACAAACAAATAATAAATAATATTATAAGAAAATTAAAAAAAAAAATAGTTTGAGATAAACAATAAGAACTACTTTAGAATTTAAGTAAATAAAATAATAATAAATTAAACAAATAATTATTTTTCATATTTTGTAAAAGAATGTCCATAAAACTAACGTTGTATGAACATTCTTATGAAAAGCGGAGGTGTAGTGTGACTGATCGGTTAGTGTGACTATCACATAAGTACTGAAATAAACAGTCTTTATTGCCGATACACTTGCATTAACAACAATAAGCTCACGTTACACTGCCCACATGCAACTGAACAAACCAACAGCCAAGTGGTCTGCGAAATAATGCAACGATCAGCACTTTTCTAATGCACACAAAATATTTAAATATATTAGAAATAAGAGGTTGAGTGTAATTTGTAAAAAACACTCAACCAAAAAGTATATAAGAAGAAGAATTTGTTAAAATAAGTAATTATTATATTTTTGGAATAAACAGAACTTAGTAGCTCTAATCGCTGAGCACTAAGCAATTAACACAAATTCAAAAACCACAGATGTTCATTAGTTCTTACAATATAAAACAAGTTGTGTTTTCAGAAACTTATAATTATTTACTTTTTTATGCTCATAAAATATAGATGACATATGACTTTAAATATGTATAATAGTTGCTTAATTCACAAAACCCCTTGTAACCGTGTATACTGTGTAGTGTTCAATTAAAATACAATAGTTTTTGGAAATTTTCATATAAAATCTCAAAACACCAATACACTTTTATTTTGCATGTTTTTGAAAAGTTGTATTGGTAATCGTGTTATCAACTACATGTGAATGTCATATCACATCGAGAGGAAGCAAATAAACAAAAGACATTTGTATTGTTGATGTTAAAAATTTGTTAACAAACAAAAAAAAAAAAAGAATAAATGGATAGCATAAAAAGCATAAAAAGTTTAAAATTTGGCTTTTTTTGTCCTATTGTCTATTTTACTTCCTGAAAACCTTCTTCTGAATGGTTATTTTTTCCTTCCTTATTGCTTTTTGACGTTTAATATACAAAATAAATTGATACAATAATACACTGCGTGTTCACAAGCATATAAACAGAAAGTGTATTCAATACAAAATACACCATACAAGATTATGTGAATTAAGCAAGTATTCTTTCAATTCTAAACGAAATAAGCAAGAAATTTCAAATCGGCAGTCAGTGGGTTAACCATTTTCAAATAACATGATTTCAATATATTTTGTGGGATGAACAACTTTTGCGTAATTTGAAATAAGCTTAATAACGGGCTGATATATATTACGTTTGTAATTTTTATTTAAACAATGTTATTATTCCAATTATAGATATTTTATTAATTATTTTTAAATTTCTTAGTGGTTGTGAAAACTTGTTCTTATACTTTTAATTTTTAACTTTATTTGAACGGCGGCTTAATGAACATAAAATTCACGATACCAATTATCACTGCGAGGGTAAAAAAAATTATGGAAACATTAATCCTGTTATTAATGGCGTAACTGGGTGTGTTTTGTTTTTGATTGGCTTTTTGTTAACAAAATTGTAATTGTAGATAGTGGCAGTTTTGGCCCCCTTAACCAAATGTTACTAGATGAAAAAAAATTAGTTTTATTTAAGACATTATTTTGTTAATATACATGCATATTCATTTTTTTAATATTTGTAATTTGTCTAATAAAACTATTTTATAAATTAATTTCAGAAAGGAAAGTACAATTTTTTGTTGCCCCTCCTCCTATAGTAAAATTATAGTTCTGATTCTAATTTTTACAAGGCTTATTATTCTTTTTTATTCACTGCTAGCGTACTTTTTTGAACAGCAAGCTAATAAAACAAAGAAAAATTTCACAAAAAATTTATGATATAAAGTTTTAACACCAAAGGAATGATAATTGCATATGAACATACATTTCATGTCTTTTTTTTAAGAGAAGTAGCACTTCAGGCATTAAAACCTATTTGGTTTTTTTTTCGTAACCGGGATAGGTGAGAGATAAGACAGGTGGTGAAAGGAGAAAGATAGATAGTAATTTTACTCCGCCGGCGAATATACTATGAAGAAGAACTGACGTAGGGGGCTGCACGTTTTTAATATTCATTCTGAATATGTATTTTTACCATTAAGCAGAAAAAAACATTTTTTGTATTTTGATTGCGGCAGGGGTTGAACCCTAGACAACCAGGTTTGTAGTCAACGTGATTACCACTTTGACTACAGCAGTCTTATTACATGTCACGTCTTTCACAGAAAATTTATGATATAAATTTTTATCTCCAAAGGAATTATAATTGCATATGAACATACATTTCACGTCTTATTAAGAATTTCAGTGCTGCTTAACCAATCGAGCCAAAGTAGCTAACTCCAGTTTACTTCTGGTAAGTTGGCATTATGTACTCTTATGCTGCAGCAGTCCAATATTTCGAGATTTAAAAGACTATACCGGGCATTTATTTTGTATAATGCAATTTTATTAAGTTCGTTTATTCCAGTTAAGTTATAACTATATAACACCTATGTTTTCAAAATTAGCTGGTTACATCAATTTTTGTGGTTTTCTAGCTCTAAGTAAAAAAATTCCTAATCAAACGGAGCCACTACCTTTACAATTCAGTACATCAAACAGAAAGTAGCTGTCAAAGATTAATTTTATTATCAACTATTCGTTATTATTCTTTCCTTCATTTATCGCAAGTGAGACTATACAGTATTTTTTTAATTAACAATAATTTTTAGCATCAAGGTTTCTCTTTAAAATAGAATAGAAATAAAAAATAAGACGAAAATCACCACGCCCTTGCTCCCGATACTTTCAAATTTAGAGGCGTAATCTCCTTAAATAAGCTTAAGCTTAAAAATTACAATGCAACAAGCAAATGAAAAATTACAAACGTGTAAAAAAACTATAACAAGTGTTAATATCAGCGGCTCTTCGTTTGTTCTTTATTCCATTCTTGAATTAGGATTAGAGGAATACTAAACTTTATCAGAAAACCATAAAGAAAACATGGTCTTACTCTTTTTTATTAAAAATTTAGTTCTCTTTGATGAACTTTTCTTACGGTAAATCTTTTCAAGAAAGTGATTATTAAACTTTATAAAATTAATAAATTTTATACGAAGATACTTTAAAGGTCTAGATAAGTGCAACAGATAGCGTAAGATTTGGAATTGTTAATTTTTATCCCATTTTAAATAATCTACATTTAAAATTTTTGTGTATTGATAGCTGAAAAAGTAGTAAAAATAAATGTTTTTTATCTGACAAATTATTAAGAGTAGAGTTTGTGTTTTATAAAATTAGGAAAAAAGTTTTCAAAATAATCCTTAAATTTTTTCAATTTTAATGAAAGATTTTTAAGATAACGTAGTTCTTAAAGTTTTGTTTGTTTTTGATTTAGAAGTTTCCTTGTGTCCTATATGTCAAAAAACCTGTTGGTGTGAAGAAGGAACATCTTTAATATTTTAAGTTTTAGGTTAAAAATGTAGATTGCTCCTCAGCCATATATTTCCTATTAATTTAATAAATATTATGAGCCTCTTGGTAAGTTTTTTGTTTGGTGTGTTAATCACAGCTAAACGAATAAATCGATTTTATTGAAACTTTTAAAACGGGTAACTTTATGTGTCCGAATCGATTTTCAATCGGCTTATCGATTTTAATGAAATTCAAAACACACATAGATCCCCATCTATAAGGTCCAATATATACCTGTTTCCGGAGCCAGAACCTAAATGAGAGAAAAAGAGAAAAACGGGCACTTACAGCTTTACCGATTTTCGGAAAATTATAAACATGATGTGTATATAGAAGGTAGAATATTCTATGTTTATTTTGAAAAACTCGGAGCGTTGTACAACAAGATTTATATTATATTTAAAGTACAGGAAACTAATATTCTTAGGGTACTTCAGAAGGGCACAAATTTATAAGATATAAAACTTAACAATAAGACATACAGTATTGTTCGAAACCTAAGCAACTTTTCCTCAGTAAATACTTATGGTCGTATATGTTCTCTTTAAATAGATTTATGAAAAATTTTCCTTTTATTTATTATTATACATATAGTCTACATACTAATAATAACAACGAAAAATACATTTTATGACTTTGGATGAAATTATAAAACAAAAACAAAATTAACCGAAAAATTCGCTGTTCGAAACCTAAGCAACCTTTACATTGTTGCATTTGTTGCGAAATATTAACTAAAACAGCAACAAAAATTTTAAACAAAAATTTTAGTCCCGTTATGATCACTATTGAAAAAAATAATTTTGGTTGATTTTATGCATTTCAGTAGTACTAATTCTTTAGAAGTGCAACCATGACGCAAACACGTTATGGATCAGCTTTTAAGCTAAAGATTATTAAACTTTCAAATAACGGTAAGTCCCAAATTGCTATAGCAAACCAATTGAATATTAATAAATCAATAAACCCCGACTTATAAAAAAGTATAAAGTTATTGGGAAAGTAGAGGAAGCCAATAGCGGTGGGCGACTTCGAAAAACTTCTGAGAGAACAGACCAGAAAATTTTCCGTCTAGTTAAAAAAAATCCATTTATTTCGTCGAAAGACATAGTGAATGAGCTTGAACTTCAGATTAGTTGTTCCACAGTAAGAAAACATTTATTGGAACAAAACTTAAGGAGCTTCATGCCATCTAAGAAGCCTATGCTGTCTAAGAAGCATTTAAAAAAGAGGTTTGATTGATTGATTGCAAAGTAGTCTCTGATTTTCTCAACTTTTTGGTTGTTTTAGGTTGGATTTTGCTAAAGCACATTTGGATTGGACTATATCAAAATGAAAAACTGTTTTGTTTAGTGATGAATCTAAATTTAACTTACTAAATTTAGATGGAGTTTGCCACGTAAGAAGACCAAAAGGAAAGCGGCTACATCCTCGGTACTCAAAAGCCACAATAAAGCATGAGGGTGGAAATGTGATGGTTTGGACTTGTTTTTCCGCCAGTGGTATTGGTCCTTTGTAGAAATTCAAACAAAACTGGACCGTTTTGTTTACAGAGACATTTGAGCAATTCACATGCTCAAATACGATGAGTGGGAAATGCCACTTCGATGGGTGTTTCAACATAACAATGACCCAAAACACTCATAGAAGTTAGTCAAGGATTGGTTATCAGCTAATGGGGTTCAAGTTTTAAATTGGGCACCTCATGAATCCCATAGAGAACCTCTTTGGAATTTTAAAACGAACAGTTGGATCTCGACGCCTTAAAAATAAACAGGAGTTGATGAACTGTCTAAAATCAGAGTGGGAAGCTACATGTATTCTATCGAATCTTATTGAATCTATGCCCAAAAGATGCGCTGAGGTCGTAAGAAACAAAGGATATCATACCTAATATTAAAAGTTGCTTAGGTTTTGAACAGCGAATTTTTAAGTTAATTTTGTTTTTATTTTATTATAACTTCCAAAGAAATGGAATTTAATTTTTGTTATTTTTAGGTTATAGACACATTGTGTAGTAGTAAATAAAAAAATATTTTCTATAAATTTATTTAAAGAAACGATATGAGTCTATTATTACTTAATGGGAAAAAGTTGCTTAGGTTTCGAACAATACTGTGTATATTTCAAACATTGATTATTTCCTACTAAGCAAAATAATTGAATGAATAATTTTTGAAAAGGCTAAAGAAGTGCCACTCAGAAAAAAGAGGGCTGTGTAGTGGAATTATAATATTTTTACCGAGGAGTTCCAGAATAAGTAATTCTATGTAAGAACAATAGAACACGACCATTCAGAAGGCTATTAAATGAAATTCCATACAGCTTAGAGGACAGATGAGACACATCTAGGCCATACACATATCTTATAATATTAGCTTTCTTCTGGTTATAGATTCACAATTTGTGAAAAATTGACAGCCATACAATAAACTTGGAAGAAGTTTTGCAATTATCTATCTAATATTTACAGGAGTATAATGCTGTGTCGGCACCTTAACTTTATATATGTTTGGTTTACGAGTATGTTTATATGATATGTTCAAGTGAGGCTATTATTAAAAATCACCCGAAGACTTTTGGCAGCATTAACTATGTTGATTTTCTCTCCGTTCATTAAAATGTCAACATCGATATTATAGTTTAGTGTTCTCTTTTGAATTATCAAGTAATTTGACTTATGAAGGTTTAAGCAGAGTCCATTTGCACCAGTAATTTTCATCCAATTCACCATTGTGTAGCTGCACATCCTCTGCGTACATAAGAATCCTGCAGTACAAAAGTTGTTTTGACAAATCATTTACGTAAATGGCGAAAAGGAGTGGTGCAAGAATTGACCCTTTAACTACACCTCTAGAAAAACACAAGGCAAAAGATTGAACGTTATTCGAATGAACAAATTGCACACGATTTGAGAGATAAAACGATAAAAGCCGTGTTGAAGTTTCTAAAAAATTTTAAAAATCGGTAAGCTTCATGGAGAGCAAGTTATAATCGACCGTGTCAAAGGCTTTAGAGTGATAACGACAGACCAAGAAGTTTAATTTACCTTGATTGAGCTCACGTCTTATACTTTCAAGAAGCGCAGAAACACAACTATTATCTTTACGAAAACCTTATTGTTTATCAGACAATAAATTATTATTTTTGATAAACGATGACATTTGAAAATGAAGAATTTTCTCTAACCCTTTTGACAAGTAACAAAGCATAGATATTGGCTAAAATCAGGATCATTTTTGCATATTTCCATTTCAATGAAAAGGTGCTTGTCATTATGATATAATTAAATAAATGTATTATGTATGGCAGAGTTACCGGCAACAACATCCTAAAAAATTTAGGGTACATATTGTCATATTCCACCGCATTTGACTTGATATAATTGAAGCATAAAAGTACTTCGGATTGACTCACCAATAAAATAGAAAGAGATTACCATCAAATCCTTGGTTGTAAGCATTAAAAATTGAAAAATTGTGAAAATTGAAAAATTGTGAAAATTGAAAAATTGTAAAATTTGAAAATTGAGTTTTTTAACATCTAATTGGCAGTTACTTATATTTATTATTTTACCAACCCCAATTCCACTAATGTATTTTCATGTCTGTCTACAATCGACCGCCGAACCAAACCGCCTAAAGTGATATTCGGTTTTTGCAATTTTGATTTCGGGGTTCATATTTTTTCTAGCAGTTTTAAAGTCTGCTTTCAACTCTGGGGTTCTGAAACGTTTCCACCTAAAATATGCATCGTCCCTTCTACATACTAAAAATTTTAATTTAGCAGAAAACCAAGATTTCGTCTTAGGGTATATTGTTTGGATTTAACGGGAATAATGTCATCATATAGGCGCTGTACATCAAGTTCATTTGATTCCATCTAGAACTTTTGACAAGCAACAAAGCATAGATATTGGCTAAAATCAGAATCATCTTTTAGTATTAGCACAAATTTTGCATATTTACATTTTATTGAAAAGGTGCTTATCATTATGATATAATTAAATAAGTATATTTTGTATGACAGAGTTACCGGCAACAACATCCTAATAAATTTAGAGTACATATTGTCACATCCCACCGCATTCGACTTGATAGCATTGAAGCATAAAAGTGCTTCAGATTGACTCACCAAGAGAATTGAAAGAGATTACCATCGAATCCTTGGTTGTAAGCATTTAAACTTGAAAAATTGTGAAAATTGCTGTCTAGTATTCGCTTTTTGCAATTTTGATTCCGGAATTCATATTTCTTCTAGCAGTTTTAAACTCTGCTTTCAACTCTGGGGTTCTAAAACGTTTCCACCTAGAATATACATCGTCCCTTCTACATATTAAAAATTTTAATTTAGCAGAAAACCAAGGTTTTGTCTTAGGGTATATTTTTTAGCTTTAACGGGAATAATGTTATCATATAGGCACTGTGTATTATTTTCATCAACTAAGGCATCAACTTCATTTGATTTAATTCAAGGAGAGAAATACTCTCTAAAAGCACATTGTAGTTCACATTTTACAAATCACGATAGTGAACTTTATATTCTGACTGAGGAACTTCGAACAATGAATAAAAAATCATGTTTTGAAAAACATGGGGCTAATAATTGGTCATATAATATAACATTTGTCATGTCCGCAACAAAAAAATATCAAGTAAAGTTCTGTTGGTTGCTGTTTGATGCGTGAGGTTAATTGCATTTGTGGGGGTTAATCCATGAGGTAACATATTGTCAGTTAATGTCGATTCCGATAGAATATTTAAGTTGAAATCATCGGATACAATAGCATCATCATATACAGGGTCAATAGTTTCCAGGGTTGAAAGAAAATTTGATAAACAAATTCTCTTATTTGGCCTGTAAACACACCCAACCAAAATTTTTTTTACCATCGGAGTTTATATCAATAAAATAAATTTATCTTTTTTTTCATAAGCTAAAACGTTATTAGAAGACTTTAAGCGAAGTTTGCGCGATATATAATTTTTACAAAAATTGCTATTGTCTTCTCTAAATACTTTGTACCTGCTTAGGCAAAAAATATTATCTGGTGTTACAGTTGAATATCAATGTTAGAATTTTCTGTTTAGTCTCATATTGTTTTTGTTTTTTATGTTTTCATAAATTGTCTGTTCACTTGATATAAGAGTCCTGCTGTCATTTTCTCTTAACATATTAATTATAGTCTTCCCTAAATTATTTATTATCAAGCATGCCACACATTCCGATCGGAATGGTTTTAATTCCGTATTAACAATTCTGATCGATTTTGTTTTACCTTCTTCAGATTCCGATCGATTTTCCTGAAAAGTATTGAATCTCCACTGTTTAATTTAAATGTGCCAATATTTTGCACACCAAAGTAAACAACAAGGCTAATCTAAGTAGGACACATCATATTAGTAAATTAAAGAACCGCAAATAACAAAATTTCAAAGGAACTAAATTCCACTTTAAATTTGAAAGTGGTTTCAATCTGTAGAAACTTTTCGTTTTTAGTTTTCTGAAGAAGCGATTTACGGAATTAAAACCACTTTCGATCGGAATTGAGTTCCGTGACATGCCTGTATATTTTGATTTTTATGTATTTTTTAATGTTATATTGTACTATATAATCTTAGAATTATACTATGAAAATTGTAAAGGTGTCCTTGCAACTTTTTGTCCAGATCATTTGTTACCTTAATATCAGTCAAGAAAGGTATGCCAATGGGACTTGACTGAGCGATGTCCACCTGTTCGTCCGTTTTCAGGATGAAACCAATTTTGCGAAGGCACTAGATAAGCTAGAGAAAATTTAAATAATCGATCAGACATAGTTTTGAAAATTTTGTTACTGAAATTCAGGAAGATCGATCCATGTCTTTCGAGGCAGCGGGTAAAACATCACGCCTGCGTCTAATTTTTCCATATCATTTGAAACAAATCTAGTTAAGTGAAGTAACGCCATATAAAAAGAGCAAATATATGGAGCGATAGAGAATTAAAAAATAAGAACAAAACGTCAATTGAAAAAATTCGCGCAAGCCATATTTTCCGAGCTATGGGCCTCTGAACTTTTTATAGAAAAGTACGATTGTGCACCGTATTTTTAAGATATTAATATGGATATTATTTTAAAGCTTTTAAAGAGTTCTTTCGGGAAATGCTTATTTTTAAAATGCTCAACCCATTATAAGCCAGTGACGTTTTTCTGTAAAATTATAAATAGTTCTTAATTTTTTTCTAATTTTTATTTCTTTGCCACTTCAAATTTATTTTTTTTTCACTTAACCAAATTTACATGTATGGTGAAAAGAATATAACATTTGGAGGCTTAGCGGAATGTAGCGCTCTCACTTGTTTAATTCTTTGTCATCCCAATATTTCATTAGAGTTAAATTACTAAGCTAGAGTTACATATGTGTGAGGAGTATATAAGATTCGGCATAGCTGAATATATCACTATTACTTGTTATACCCTTCCCCACAGATGGAAAAAGGGTATATCTAGGTTTGTCATCCCGTTTGTAATTTCTACATTATACATTTCCTACCCCACAAGGTATGCATACTGAGCCCTTATGCATACCAAAGTCGTTTGATGAAATAAACTTTGCCAAGGCGTTGGATAAGAAAGAGAAAATTTAAATACGCTAATTGATCAGGCATACTGTGTTGGAAATTTTGTTATTGAAAATTTGCAAGATCAGCCAGCCTCTAATTTTTCCATATCATTTTAAACAAATCTAGTTTAGTACAGTAACTCCCATCAAAAAACAAATATATGGGTCGACATAAAATTAAAAAATAAAATAAATAAAAATTAAGTACAAAAAATTCCATTTAAACTTTTAATAAAAAAGTACGAATGTGAACCTTATTTTTTAAGATATCAATATGGGTATCGTAGAAAAGTACAAATGAGCACCATATTTTTTTGTGGGTATCATTTAAAAGCTCTTAGAAAGATCCTTCAGGAAATACTTACATTTTTTAAGAGCCAATGGCATTTTTATGTAATTTTTTCCTTGTTTTTAATTATCTGTCACTAAACTAGATTAGCATATATCGTGAAAGGTATATAAGATTCGGCATACTCAAATGTGGCACTGCAAATCATGATTTATTCTTGATAACTTTATTTACAAAATTATTTGAATAGAAACGATTTACCTTTGTTTTTGTTTTGCCTTATTTAATAAACAAGAGCATTACATTGTAAAAATTATCATTAGTTTAAGTTATTATAAATATAGTAGGTAAAGAAGTAATCGTTTATTTCTGATTTTGTTAAATAAAATTATTAAATCTGAATTATTTAATTCTATATAAATGGATGTTTAAATGGTTTTTTCTTGTTCGACATCTTTTTCCATCTGTCTCTTTGCCTTCAAGTCTGTTATGTCCGTACTGTCTGTACGGTAAAACACTACTCATTTAGTTTAAAGTCAAAGTTGATGACTAAAGTCTATACTCTACAATCGCCCAGCCTGATGGCAATACGGCTATGATTACCACCTTTTTATAAATTCAGCCACAGAAGTAATGCGCTTCGGAGCTTTATGCCTTGTATGGACTGGGTTATGGGGATGTCTCAATTTTACACCAATTAACATCTTTAAGGGTGAAAACTTGTTACTTCTGGACGGTGTGGAGTTAATGACTATCTGAACATGGTGTAAGGTTTATACAAACTTACCAGATCTTCTGCGTCACCATTGAAATACTTATTTTGTTTGTTCGCTCTACCTGTCAGTTTCCTCTTGGAACTCCAGTTGCGATGATTAAATGTTGTATATTTTTATCTTTACAATAATTCTCGAAAACTCTTGATGTGAAAACTAACCCTCTATCGGTGATAAAACTTGACGACTGTCTTTCCAAACTCTTTACCGTCTTTCAATTTCATAACTAAACGAATTTAGAAAAAGCTTAAACCGTCACAAAAATATAATTGTATGCATTCTTTGTAATTTCCATGGGACCGACATGGTCAACGTGAAAATTTCTAAGTAATAAATCCTCTTTATCTATCGAATTGAGGTAGCCCTCTTTCCTATCTGTCTATGGATTCGTGATAAGGCACTAACTTCAGCTCTTAATGACATGCTTTACTTTTGACGGTAAGTTTGATATGTGATACTGTTTGTCTACTGGGTTTTCGCAGCACCATAGTCCTTCGTTTGTGCTGCCACTGCGATTAGTTCCTTATTGGGGTCTTTAAATAATAAACCATTACTCATGAAGTAGTTTTCATAAGCCCTATATTTTAAAAGAGCTTTTTATTCTTTATCTATTTTCTGTGCTTCTTTCATCTTGTTGTTCAAACTGCTCTCTGCTAACAAACATGACATTCAGCTCAATACATCTACGTGCTTCATTCTAATACCTTATCTGTGCTCAATTTCATAAGAGAATTCCTGCAAAAACATAGCCCATCGGGATATTCTTGGCGGAACATGTTTTTTATGCATCGTCATTTTATGAGCGCTGCAATCAGTGACGATTTTAAAAGGTATACCCAACAAGTAAATTCGCCATTTCTTTAAGGCTTCTACGGTCGCTAATACCTCTAGTTCGTATGAATGATTCTTCTCTTCATACTCTTTGGTCTTATCATCCATGTACTTCACTGGGTGTAACTCCATATAGTCTAAACTTTTTTGCAAAAGAACTGGCCAATATCCATATTTTTTATTAATAAATCAGATTACTGCATAGATTTCAATAAATTTTCTGAAATATGAGCTAAGACCCAAAAATAGTTAGACAACCTGTCAATCTGACTATGCCACTCATATTCATAGTAATCGTTCCATTTTTAATAAGATCTCTCCAAACTGCAAAAATGTACCTGGTGAACACTGCTGGCGAGTTGGTGATATCAAAAGGTACAAATAGAAACTTAAATTGGCCATTATGGGTTACAAACGAGGTATACCTTCACGTCGTATACACACTAGCGTTTTACAATTTGTCTAATACTTCTTTCACCAAGGGCATAGGAAAAAGGTCACGAATATTCTTATCGTTCAGCTTCCTATAGTCGCAACACAATAGCTTTGAGCCAACCTTTTTAGAGATTACTGAGATTTGCGATCAGCAAAAGGTATTCTGGGACTTTGATAAAATAATATGTCCTCTTTTAAAACTAGTTTCATTTATTTGGCCTATATTTTGCCTTTTTTTTCATAACTTTTTTGGAAGTTTTCCCAATCGAAGTGATTTTACCGTATCTGTATTTTCGGATACCACTCGTCAATATTCATACAGATACTGCTATACCTTCTAATAAATTTTTCTCATATAGTTTCTTAAAAACTGCTTTTAATTATTACTTCAGCATTTTTGAGTAGGCTATTACCTATCATAAACGAATGATCAATGTTTCGCTTGAATCTTGTTTGGTTTTTAAAACTCTCCTAAAGGTTACCCCGGGCATTCAAATAAGCTTTGCCCGAAATCTGAAATTTAAAACATTCTACATGTCTCTCAGCACAGTCTCTAGCCAATGTAACGTGTAGCTACACTTATAACACATTTTTTCTAGTTTTGTTGCTTTTGTTACGTTACTTTAATTTCACCGCAATTACGGACTCTTTTACCCAGTTCGGCGACATCGACTAGAGTCGTATTTTACGTAAACCTTGATATGTTTCTTCAACCCACTAATATATTCGTGATAATATGTAGCTTTATTAAACTTGGAATCTAGTATACGGTCTATAAAATATTCGATCACACTTTTTTTCTCCAAATCAATTCGTTTGCTAAGTTCCATGACTGAATACATAAATTCTATCCAGGTTTTATATTTGTTCCAACTTCGGTTGCATAACTGCCAGTGAAAAAAAAACATCATATTTAAACCGTTATAGAATCCACGACGAAGTACATAGATATTTTTCAATGAAGTCGGCATAGGGAAATATGTAAATACACGGAGTAAAGATAAAATAAATAAATAAAAATTGATTTTAAAATTTGGATGCTATAGCATTCACGTCATTCAGCAACCGTAAGAAAATGAATGCTATAGCATTCACGTCCGCGAACGTGTTAACTGGTAAAATGTCGACAGAACACATTTGAACAGTTTGTAATTATTTATTTAAAAAAAAAAATTATACCCTCCAAAAATTTGTGTTCAAGAATTAAATATGAACAATTTTTTTTAAACAATATTTTTTCTATTAATTTACTTTAATTGTGCTTGATTCCTTCAAATAAAAATATTTCATGATATTCTCATCAAATATTTATTATTTTAAGCTAAAAAAAAAACGAAATATATTACTGCGGGGAAAGCATGTCCATATGGCCATTTCACTACTGCTCATATAGCTCATCAGCGGATTCTAACCAAATTTTGTAAAGAAAACCTCAGAGCCTTATACTTATATATAGCCAAATTAATTAAATGAGAATTCCATTGAATCGGTAACGCAAAAGGCCATAAAAAACTCAAAAATTTATACTACAACAAACACAGTAACCATTGAGTTAACTATTTTATTTTTTCTTTCATTTTATCACATAAGGGTTGTCATTGGAAACCATTCATATGTATTTGAAAGATTTAAGGAAAAAATAAAAAATTTTACAAATACAAAATGCGCATTCATATACTTTAATAAGAAAATTTATTATTTGGAATCTTTTTTATATTAATTTACTTTAATTATGCTTGATTCCTTCAAATATAAATATTTCATGATTTTATCATGAAATATTTATTATTTTATTTCTTTCACAATCAATTCTTTCGGTTTACTCCACAAAACTAAAATTAAAGCATGAAATAATTTAAAACTATTTAAAATCAAGCAAAATCTCTTTCTTTTTTTAAAGTCGAACTTTTCATAGTTTACCTGAACTTCAATATTTAAATAATATGTAGTGATTATTATCTACATATTTTGCAACTGCTGTAAACGATGACTGCGCTGCCCTCTACACTTACAGGGCGGCTTCTTCTTGGTTGTTTTTTTTTTTTTCTTCACTAGACAACTGCATACACTTGTACGGCATGATTTGTACATACATATATTGTAAAGGTGTGTTTAGACTACTTTTAAAATTCATGTGGAATGCAAGATTGCTACCCATATCAAAAGCAGTGTTTAACATACGGTTTATAATTTTTATGTTCAAACTTGCATATGTTACGTAAATATGACATAACCTGTCGTTGCTGAAAAGAAAACTTAAATACTTAAAACACTTTTAAGCAATGCTCGTAATTAACTTTCAAGTTTTTACAGCCTTATATCGTCATGTAAGATTTATTTTATTTATGCTTATGTTCCTTAATTTAGGACAAAATTTTATTATTGTTGCTAAAAAATAATAATAATCAATAATTGTATTATTTTATGCAAGTAAGAAATAAGTAAGCGCAAATATAAGCAAATTTTATAATTGAAAGTTTGTTCAAGTTTGTTCAATAGTATTGATTTTCATCTTTTTGTTTTTTTTTTGTAAATTTATATTTGAAATTAAATGTTAAGCGATTCGGTCAGCTCCAGTGGTTATGTTGCTAATTTATATCAGCATCAGTGATTTTGACTTTTTTGAATTACTTTTAATATTGTAATTGCAAGTAAAAAAACACAATTTTAAAAATCAATTGTGATCTTGTGTTTTCGAAAAATTAAAACTATGCCGTAAAACTAAAAATCGCGTGTGTTGCATAACAGTACTTAATCATCTTTTGTACACAAAAGAATATTAAGAATAAAACATATTCTGTTATTGTTTTATTATTTAATTTTGCAGGAGCTAAGAAAAAACAAAGTAAAAATTAAACAAAATTACCTGAGAAAACATTAAAGATAATTGAGTTTTGTATGTTAAAAAAAAATATTCTTGAAAATTTTGCATCATTTTGCAAGCAACTCTCATTTTAACATTTGGATTGCTTTTCAATTTTTTTATTTAAATATAAAAAATTGGCAGGTAAATTGTGCTTTAATCGTGAACAGCAAAGGCTGTATGTAGTTGTATTAAAATTCTGCATACTTCAGCGAAACATATTCTCAAGTTACATGTTTTGCTATATGTATATATGTATGTATGTACTTAAATTAAAGCTGAAGCACAGTATTATCATGGCCTTACACAAATTATGCACATGTCGTGCCAAACATAAGCTATAATAGCAGTTACCTTGCTGTGGCTCTCGATTGCACAGTTGCCCGAGTTGTTGTCAATCAGCCCGTATGGCGGATGTGCGTTTTATAGTTGAATTGCTTTGCTGCTACAATTAAGAACGTTTCGTGTTTCAATTTTCGCTTTTTAAATACATTTTTTATCTTTACTTTTTTTACAGTTAAAAAAACAAACAAAAAATGCATTAAGAAACACTATACAACAAAGTGCTTCATAAAAAAAGAAAAGTATGACCATGTTGTTAATGTTCGCGGAACCCTTTACCTAATCCGGTAAACCAAAGTAATGCGATACGCTGCCTGTATCAATATTCATTTTTTTTGTGATTAAAAATAAGGGAATAAAAAATAACGAAAGAGACCCAGTTTAATCTCAGTTCTTAAATCATATTTGGATGAACACTGTCACAATTCCTGCAATGCTCTTGTTGTACTATAAAATTTATATATATTTATTATATAGTACAGTATTATATGCATAACTAAAAATTTTTTTAAGCTATCTCTCAATCATTTCATTGTTTACACTTTAAAGTCAGTACAAGGAAGAATGTGGTCACGATGTAAGACGATTAATGTTTTTGTTTTATTTAGGTAATATGTGTTCATGTATGTATAGCAGTGCCCACGACTTCGCTCGCGTGTCATTTCTAATTTTCTTAAAATAAAATTTAGAAAAACCTGTTTTTAAACATTTTTTGTTGAGTTCTTCAAACAGTTTTAAAAATGTTTCATCTAGAAAAAAATGTACTGACAACTGTTTTAGACCATTATACCTATAAAATTGGGTGCTTTTACATTTGTATCTCTAGTTTCTCTTCGAAATGGCATATTTGTATGAAAATAAAGTATTCTTTATTCAAATCAAGATTCGGGTTCTCCTTACAAAATTTTACTAAAAGTCATCCAGCAGTTTTTACGTGATGCGAACACAGACAGGCAGCCAAAACTTCCAAAAATATGTGCTTTCTATTCCACATCGATTACTATCTACACAAACATAACAATTTAAAAAAATATTTCATGTACAGAAATAAACCCGTTACTGTTTATTTTATGTACAATAGTTTTTCGATTTAACGAACATCGCATATAACGAACGCCCAAGTTTTTTCTACTGAGTACCTTACAAACATTTGATTTTGTACTCGATATAACAAACCCATTTAATATTAAATAAAAAAATATAATTGCTTACAAACAATTACTAGGAAGGAATGCAAATAAAAATGTTTTTGTTTGACGTCATTTGAAAGTCAGTTGGGTAAAGTATTTTGTGCGGCAAAAATTAATATGGGCAAAAGAAATAGATTGTTCTTAAAAGAAAATCTTAAAATTATCGATGATCATCGAAGTGGTTTGCGGGTGACAGATTTATGTAAAAAATATGGACTTCAAAAACCCACCATTAGTACAATCCCTAAAACAAAGGAAAATCTTTTAACGAATATTGAAAACAGTAATTTTGAATATCGAAATGGAAGGGCTATAAAACAAGGAGAGTTTCCTAGAATAGAAAAAAAATCTTTCAATGGTTTCTTATGCAACGCAATTGCCTGTATCTGGAACAATTTTGCAATACAAGGCCAAAGAAATCCATAAAAAAATGGAAGAGGGTTTAATGCAAGCCATGGTTGACTGACTAGACTGACTAGATTTGGCATACGAATTTTAAAGAGAACGGAGAAACACTTTCCTCAAAAGCAGAAGAAGTAGAACCATAAAAAAAATTCCAGCATGTTATTATAAAAAATAACCTACCAAAGAAAGCTATATTAAATGCGGACGAAACCGGTATTTATTGAAAGTCACTTCCAGATAAAACCTATGTCCATTCAGGGGTAAGATATGCTCCGGGCAGAAAGATTTTAAAGGAAAGGATGCTACTATGAACACTAATGCAAGCGGTTCAAAAAAAATTACACATTTGTTGATCGGAAAATCTTAAAAACCACGTTGGTTCCGCAATAAAACATTACCCGTTGATATTACTAACTCAAAAAATGCTTGGATGACAAGCACGCTTTTAAAAAATTATTTTTTTTGACAAGTTCGTTCCACAAGTAAAATTAAAAGACTCTGACTGGATTAAAATCTTACAACATTGTTTTTTGTTATAGGTGGAACTGTTTTTTACCGAAAAAAAGTAAGCTATAAATGCCATTTTACTTTTGGACAATGCGTATTCTCATACTCCTGCGGAAGAAATGATAAGAAACACAAACTCTGTAAAAATATGAGTGCTTGACATGCCACCAAATGTAACACCTGATGGATCAAAATGACATTCGCTTTCTAAAATTGCATTACAAAAACAGTCTTTTGTCCCGACTCTTTTCAGCACCTGGGCGAAACGTAAGAACATTTTTAGAGCAACTGAGCTTATACGAAGCAGCGATGGCATTAGCATCAGCGTAAAGATCAGTTTCTGAGCACCTTCTGGCAAACAAAAAAATATTAGTAACTCAAATGTAATGCTTTTGAGAGAGCTACAGGAAGACGCCTTTAAGATGAAAATCCAATTCCAAAAAACAGGCTGTACTTGACCAATTCTCTAAATTAATATTTTTGTACTTAAGTTTTTTATGATTTTTTTTATGTTTTTAATGAAATACTGAATATAACGAACAATTCACTGTAACGAACAAGCCTGACAACAATTAGGTTCGGTAAATCGGAAAACTACTGTATAGATAAGTTAAGTAAAGAAAAAGATAAAGATAAAGCAATAGAAAAACTAAATTTCGCTTCTCAAGTATAAAACATATTTTAACCCAAAGGATTTACTCCAAGCTATGAAATTTTTTTATTGTTAATCATAGACTCAAACATTATATTATTGGATTTGTTTGTTGTATATCCCAGCTAAAACTTTACTAAGAAGCTATTTGGCAATGAAAAATCGTTGTCGCAACTGCTTACAATTGGCTGAAAGAAATAATTATTTTTGAACTGGATATCACTAAAATAATCCTATACAATTTAAATTATCATAACCCAAAAAAAGCTATTGCTTGCGCAGTGCTAGTTTTTGATAGTGATGAAAGTAAAAAAATGAAAAACATTTTGGAAAAAATGGGTACATCGGCGGAAGGAAGAATGTTTTTGCGCAAAATTATACAAGGAATTTGAAGAGGAAGAAGACTCCCTGTATAAAAATTTTCTACGTATGTATGTCCATGAATTTAATAACTTGCTTTCTTTGGTGTCACCAATAATTACTAAACAAGACACTGCGATGCGCAAAAGCATTGCAGCAAAAGATCGACTTATTTTGACCCTACGTTTCCTAAACAGTGGTGATTCATTTTCTTTATTGCAGTTTCTATTGAAGAACTTACCAACTTGCAAAATTCAACTAATTATTAAACTAATTTAAAACTAAGGCACATATCAGCTAGCATACACAGAAAATTTCTTAAACACTAATAATGTACGTGCACACGATATGCTACAATTGTCAACATACGTTTGTTGATATTGTCAACAAATTGCTTGCAAATGTTGTTTAGCATACGTATGCTGATAAAAATTTTGCGTTTACGTGTTATGATTATACTTTAGAAAATTTTTAAGCATAAAAATGCTGATTCAACATATCGTCCTAACTAAGCTTAAAGTTGACCTAGAAATATTAGTACAGTTTAAATTCGAAAAAATAACTAGTACAACGGAAAACACAATTTTCTGTTTTTAAAAAATAAATTCATTATTTTTTATAAGAAAATAATGAGTTGTCGGATTTATAGCAAAGAATATATTACTGAACAACTACTAAGTATTGCATTGGGTGGCGAATAAAGCTACAGAATATTGCATTGCGGAAGTTCTTTTCTTTTTGTAAGTAAAATTTTTGCTGGGATATACATAATTTAAAATAACAAGACAGGAATGAAGTATAACGCAGATCAAAGTAAAAATTATTTTTTAAAGTAAATAAAATCCAGTATGGTAGTGCGAATAACGAAGAATATATAAAAAATAAATCATAAAATATCTTACCAAATTCCTAAACCCCTGCAGATTCACCTGTTTCTCCTCCACATGTGTTGCAAAACATTTTTACGAGCTCTTAAGTTATGTTTAGTGTTATTTTTACAGTAATCAAATCATGCCCAATTTTAAGTCAATTAACTTCAATTTGATCAACACATGGCGTTTCAAATCAACCCATCTCTTTTCTCGTCGTCGGCCCACTGAAACATATGAATATAGTCCATCCCAGTATATGAAAATATCCTTTCATGAGGATAAAGCCTACTTTTTAGAAGTTAAACCCAACACATAACTCTAACTTAACTTAAATATCTTTCAAATGGAATAAAATATTCTTCATTTATGGTAAATATAAACTTTGATCTTTTCTCTTGTTGACAATCATATTATAAATATCTTAATGTCTTTTATAAATTTTGGACAGTTAAATCAGCAGGATGTTAAATAAGTGTAAGAAACCTTTTGTGGTCGTACAGGAGTTTGCGCACTAGCCAACCATCACCGTTGTTTAGCTTCTGTCGATATCTCTGCAATTCGGTAGGCCACAAATCGTTTATATGTTCGACACTCAGATTGTATCCATTTTATTACTGTTATAGCGTCTGGCCAAAATATTTTTTCCATTTGCTTTATATCATGACAAGATTTTATAGCCTGTTTTAGTCTCACGCCTACCAATGTAGTTAAAGACGCGGAATGGGTAGAGATTTTAACAGCACGAATTTTGATTTTCCTGCAACGAATATGACTTAATCTTTATTATTGTAACATAGTTTCCAATAGGCAATAGCTGCAAAGGCCACTTCACTCGCATCTACAAAAATGTGTAAGTTGATTGGTGCTTTGGTAAAAAAAATCTGGTCCATAGTATCTAACGTTTTTTTAAAGCTGCACATTTTGCAAAATCCAATACCACCCAAACCATTTTTGATAAATCCCATCTGCAATGGGTGAGCCCCATTCAACTTTGCTCTGTCACATCTCTTGAAACAATAATTTCGATTTTATGGCTACGTCTGCAAGAAATCCGAAGGGATCAAATTAGGATGACAATCGCAATTAATAATGATGTATAACCCACTGTAATATGAAGATAGTTCTGGGTTTTAATTTTGTTCGGTAGCTGAAATATTTGTTGTTCGTGTAGTGTTTTGTAATAATGTTAGATTTTTTACTTGTAAAATGTATTCATTTGTGTGTATTTTATTTAATTATGGTTTTAAACATACTTCGTGAATTAGTTCTGTGATTTCGTACAGGCTAGTGCTGCTAGAGATTACTTGTTGTCCTTGTAATGTAAAAAATTTGTATTTAATGATGCAGTTTGGTTCCAGTTCGAGCAAACGAGAGTCTTCGAGGATTAACTGTGTAATTTCGGATTTACATACTGCTGTTGCTTGAGTTCGAGATGGATGATGAATCTTTTGTAACCAGTATTGGGCAGTCTAATTGAGTTCTATTATGGAATGAATTGATTTCACAGCTACATGCTGTTGAGCCTTGTTCATGTCTTACTGATGCCTTGGATCAGAGATAAATTTGTTTTCTGCATGAATCTAGTTCGGTACGGCTAAGAGCAAAATAATGTTTGCGGGCTGTGTTAATGATAAGAAAGGATGAACATGGATTTATCGATATTAACGTTTTGTTAACCCAATTTGGTATTGAGATCAGGTAAAAGATATCGAACTTATCGAGTTCGATTAATGGTAAGGTTAAGCTAAATATTACTGTATTTTCGATAAGTCCTTCTTTAATCCTCATCAGTTTGTATAGGTGTAAAGTGTCCTCTTGCCTTACAGGGAGATTTAATGATTCTGGAAGATGGAATTTTATCTTTGCAACTTCAATTTGCAATTGACGAGGGTTAAGATGTAGTGAGAACAATATCCTCGGTATAATTCTTAGATGATTACAATTTCATTACTACTTGGTTTAACTTAAAGAACAATGACTTTAAGATATGTTTGAATTTCTTGAATGACTAAACATGTTGGAATGTGTTCTCACTATATATGCATTAAGTAAATAATACTACAAAATAAAATTACAAAAGTTCAGTTCGATTAGAACACTCAAAAAAACCTGTGGTTTTATTTATTGCTCATGTTCTAACATGGCGACCGTGACTTAAAAAAAAAACATTAAATAAAATATAGCAAATAAAGAAGAAACATAAAAAAACACATATATTACATTAACTGTAAGCTAATGAAATGACAAAAGATTAATTAAGTGTTTTAAGCAAAAAACTTTAATAATTAAAAAAAACAATAAAAGGAGAATAATATTGAGCTAAGAACGAATAGCTATAAAAAGTATTTTTCCTGGAAAATTCGTTGATAAAGATCATTTTAAACGAAAATTTAAACAAAAATAAAATTTTCGCTTTTCGCCTAAGTCAGAGTCAAAGAAGTGTTTCAAATCTCAATTTATAATGGTCTGGTGGAAAAAAATTTTAGCCACTATTCCACTTCAAGTAATAAAAAAAAATTGGTGAAAAGAATTTGTAACAAGGAACAAATAAAAACTGTACAATATGCAGAAAGTAATACTGAGATGACTTATATGTTAGTACTATCAATAATAGCCGTGACATTACTATTATGGTAATTTATTTAACCAAGATTATATGTAAGGCAATAAAAAGCATAGGCGACAATGCTGCTCCTCAACAACAGATATAACAACTATAATCGTAAAACAAACAGGATTATTAAGTTTAGTTTTATGAAAATATTTTAAATTATAAGTAAAATAAGCAATGCTTAGCTTTAAACAAATTATGTAATGGGAAAGTATCATAGAGAGTCTTAGCCCTTTTCAAATTAAATTCGAACAATCATATAAATGTTTGAACTAAAATCAAATAATAAAACAAGAAACTGTAGACAAACACCTACAACTTTTAATTGATAATATAATTTAATTAGAGTAACCTTACATAGAAACTACCACAGATACACTACACCACACAAAGAAAAAGCGATCGAGATCTTTCTGACGTTAAGGGATAATTTAATAAAAGTATTCCATAGGCAAAAGATAAATTCTAAAATACCATTGGCACTAGGTTGCGAGGTGATTAGGAAAATTATTGAAATAGAAGAAGACGGCGAAATTAGTGAAGCAGACGAATAAAAATATTTAAAAACTGAAACAGAGAAAGTAGTTGCGGCAATCATGTCACGAACTGAGGATGACATTATAGATAACACAACTAAAATTGTTCCTGTGTTTGATGGTAATGTTAATGATTTGTAAAGTTTTCTTGATGCATTGACTCTGATTGACAGAATAAAAGAAACGCATGAGGTAGTTACTATAGAGGTAATTAAATCGATATTGAAGGATCACGCACGAAAACTTTATTGAAGCTATTAAGAACAGCCTACAGACTTCCGTAAAGGGCGAATCGTCAGAAATATTATTTTCGAAGCTAATGAATATAAAACAAAATACAAAATCAGCTACCACATATGCGGATGAGATCCAAGAAATTACGAAGAAACTGTGTGGAGCCTATATTAGAGAAGGCTACCCCCATGATATTGCCGATAAACTAAGACAACAAAATAAGGTTAGGGCCATTTCTCGAAATGCTTCAAGTGATGAGGTAAAACTTATCATTAAAACCGGAAATTTCTCCTCCTTGAACGAAATCTGCAACTTAAAATCCTTCGGTATTTTAATTTAAACAACGAGGACCAAATAATTCAAATAACGGTTTTAACAACTATCGCGGGCACGGGCAAGGCTTGCGTCCAAAGAAGAAGTTAACTAATGATAGGTATAACAATAACAATCTTAATAACAATAATTGTCCACGTGGAAGTCAAAATAGCAACTTTAGAAACCAGGCAAACCGTTCACAGAATAGAGGCCGCATAATAGTGACACATAAAGTCTCGGGAAACGAGGCAACCTCCCAAAACATGGGGGGCCATCATCCAAATTAGGATTAATACTCCACTTGAATCTCAACTTAAGTAATTATATTGAGATTCATCTATCGATTTTTGAAAATTTAAATCCATTTCTTGTAGACACCGGAGCAGATGTCTAAATAATTAAAATGTAACGTTAAAACATTATTCAAATATCTGGAATAGGAAGAGGTAGTATTAAATTCTTGAACACAGTTCTAATTGTTTTGGGAGTCAGAAAACTTTTAATCCCTAAAAAATTTTACGTGGTTTTAGATACATTCCCGATGCCATTTCAAGGTATATTGGGTTTAGATTTCCTAAAAACGTATAGTGCTACTATTCAGTATGGACAAGATTCAAATTCGAATATACTTCTTTTAAGACCATCTAATTTAAATTTTCCTGTAGATATTGAACTACTAGAATGTTTGAATGATGGTGATATGACACTACCAGGTCGAGCCGAAGTTTACAGGGCCATTGGAATTGACAATCACGTTTCTGATTTGGTGAGTCCGAGTCAATCGATACAAGATATAGTCTATATAGCTGGATCCATAGTACCTAAAAAAATTTCCGTATGTGAGTGAATACAAATTCTGAAAATACATTTTTGAGCAACGTATCAATCAGGTATGAGAAACTATCTGATTATGAGACCCTATATACGATTAATGTCGACAAAGAAAAAGTGGAGATGATTACAGACAGATTAAGGAAAAATTCCCCGAGATAGATAAATCGGAATCGCTTAAATTGTGTTCAAAATGTGTTGTTGTTTTTGCTTTGGAAAGTGATTGAATAAGAACAAAGAATTTCTACACGCAGAAATTAAGAGTATCAGACCACTATCCAGTTTACATAAAAAATTATCGTACGCCACACTCCAAAGATGTCGAAATATTGAGAAAAGTTGCTGTTTTAATTTAACCTCTAGGTTTCATCAGGTAGGATTGGATGAAACATCAAGAGACAGTACTTCCTTTTCGATGGATAATGGTTCATTTCGCTTCACTCGCTTGCCTTATGGCTTGAAGAAGCCCCCAAGTCTTTCCACAGGAGGCTGAATTTAGCTTTTACAGGTTTGACGCCGTCTAAGGCTTTTTTTATATGGATGATGTTATTGTGATGGGATGCTCGGTGAAACATATGCTTAAGAACCTAGAAACAGTTTTCCTAAGATGCAGAGAATGCAATTTAAAATTGCATACAGATAAATGTATAATTTTAAGACCTGATTTTACATATTTGCATATTTGGTATTTCACCAGACAGTAGCAAATATGATTCGATTAGAAACTAATTAAGACCGACAAATAGCGATGAAGTTCGTCGATTAATGCTTTCTGTAACTATTACAGATGTTTTGTGCCAAATTTTGCATTTTACTCTGTTCACTTGACTAAACTAACTAGAAAGAAAGAATCTTTCGTACGAACTGAGGATTGGGAATAGGCTTTTCAGAGTCTCAAGACGTGCTATCCCCACAAATTCTTCAATATCCTATTTTTGACAAAACTTTTTATATAACCGCTGATGCGAGTAAAATTGTTTGCGGTGCAATATTATCCCAAGAAAAAGATGGTATGCAGCTTCCGGTTGTATATACGTCACATGCATTAATCAAGGGAGAATCGAACAAAGTCCTAATAGAACAGGAATTAATTGCTATCCAATGAGCAATTAATTACTTTAGATCATACGTTTATGGTAACACATTTATTGTGCGTAGTGATAATATACCGTTGACATATTTATATTCTTTGAAAAATCTATAAAGCAAATTAACGAGAATCCGTATGGAACTGGAGGAATATGATTTTGTTAAAGAACATATAAGAGGAAAAGACAATTTAGGAGCAGACGCGCTATCTGTGTTTGATTTTAGTGATATTAAATCAATTCCTTCTACCAACAACATTCTCATGGATAATAAAAGAACTCACGCAAAGCCTAAAGTTTTCGAAACTATTGGCTTTGATTGCGTTAAAAAAATGGGTAAAGCTTAGAACGGATACTAAAAGACAAATACCTATCACTTCTTTTCTTTTAAGAAGCAAACAAAAAATTAAAATTAATATAGGAAATAGTATTGTTAATGGAAATACTAATTTAAATAATTTTTTCCAATTCTTGAAAAAGAAGCAATGAGTAGAAATTTAAATAATTTTCAGATAAATTTGAATGATAATTTATTAAGCCTCGTAACTATAGAAAAAATCAAACAAAAAGCAAATCAGCATAAAAATATATTACAAATAGCGCTAACACCCACAGTACGCATATTCACGGATAAGGAAGAACAAAAATTTTTACTGAAAAAATTTCACGATGATCCTATGTTTGGTGGACAACCTGGAAAAACCAGACTACTTGGAAAACTTCGTCAGTCTTTTTTTTTTGGAAGAAGGTCACAAAGGATGCTAATTAATACGTAAAGAAATGTATTCAATGTCAAACTAATAAAACTACAATACACATAAAGCCAAACATGATCATTACACCAACACCCCAGAAACCTTTTCAAACAGTAATAATAGATACCGTAGGACCCTTACCTATGCCTGAGAATGGGAATCAATATATTATTACAATAATATGTGAGCTAACTAAATACCTTGTAGCTGTGCCAATAACTGATAAATCTGCTAAGACTATCGCAAGAGCATTAGTAGAACACTTTATATTAATTTACTAACCAATGAATAAAATACTTAGTTACATAGGCACTTAATACAGCAATCAGATACTTTTAGAACTTCTTACACTACTAAATATAAAAAGATCAATATCAGCCACTTACCATCACCAAACATTGGGAACCATTGAAAGATCACACAGTACATGTAATGAATACATACGTTCATACACTAACGCATCCAGAAACGACTGGGATGAATGGATAAAGTACTTTACATATGCTTTTAACATAACACCCTCAGCGGTACATGGGTATTGTCCATTTGAATTGATTTTTCCGAACGTTCCAAACTATAATCCAATAATAATAACATCTGATACAGTAGATACTATATACAATTTCGATAATTATTCAAAAAAAGTGAAATTTCGACTGCAAGCTTCACTGAAAAGAGCAAATTATTTAATTAACAAAGCAAAATTCACATGATCGGAACCTTAACAACATTAACATAGGACAAGAAGTATTCATACAAAATAACACAGCACACAAGCTAGAATTAATTTACAAGGTACCATATAGAGTCATTGACGACAAAAATAATATTTTTGTAAGAATAAAGGGTAAGAAGCAAAATATAAATAAACAAAATGTGAAAACCTATTACAGTATTCCAAGGTTAAATGCCTTACTAATAAAACCAAATTGTTTTGGGTATATACACGGGGAAGTCATTTAAAGGTCCACGCTTATTTACCCCGAGGTAGTTATATGAAAACTCTTAAATACCTTTAAAAGGTAATTATCAGAATACTCATATATTTCATTTTGAATATAAAAAACAGAATTTTAAATCAACTAAAACATTTTATTGTATAAAAATTCCTATTATAAAAAGGGTAAAACAAAAAACGATTTTATAACAGAACAAAATCAGTATAATATTCATATCACATGTAAAAAATAAAATGTAATAACTTTAAAAACAATAAAATACTGAATGATAATTATCTGAAATATTCAGTAATATTAGATTGCGTCATATTTGAAATTTCGCTTTTAAAAATTTTAGCCTCAAAATTTTTAATCTCTTCTAATACATTATGTGCTATTAAAACCTTTTTTAAAGTTGGACTGACGGTGCTTTCCTCACAAAGAACTTCATCGTCTGCTGAATTCCCCACCGTTTTTCGCATCTGATATATTCATTAAAGTTGTCTGGTGAAATATCAGCCTCCATAAAGTTTTCCTGAACTTCCTCTACTTCTTCTGCTGGTTCATCTGTTGTGAATCCTGCCTGAAATATATTTAAATTTAAATTATTTACCTTTAGAAAGTTTATGTGTAATGAATAAATACCTTACGAAAACAACTAACAATGGTATGTATCTTCTTTCACAAGCCACTAAGCTCTTTTAGTAAACTCTTTCAATTTTAAACGCTTTTCCAATGATATTATTTGCTTTCTTACAATAATTTGTCGATGATTTGATTTGAAGGAATGAATTATGGCCCGGTGCAGAGGTTGTATTAAATCGGTTGTATTCGGAGAAAGAAACTGAACATTTATGCTTTGCAAATCTACTCTAACTTTATGACACGATGCATTGTCTACGAACAACACAATTTTTCTATTTTGTCTTGACATTTCACTGTCTATTTGTTGCAAGATGAAATTCCACAAAGTATTAGTCATACATGCCTTTTGATTCGAGTAGTAAGGAACAGGAATAGTTTTACCGGGTTTAAAACAGCGGGGACTTCGATATTTACCGATTGCAAAAACTTTTTTGTATGTTCCTACAGAATTGCATACAAACAGCAAAGTAATACACTGTTTTTGAGATTTATCACGTTTGACTTTTTTTCCTTTACGAGGCAGAGTTCCACTTGGTAAAACCTTATAAAAAAGGCCACTCTCATCAGCTATAAATATATTTTCGGGAGTATAGTTTCGAAGAAGTGATAAAAATGTACTGCCTTCTATATAATTTCGAGCGCCTTCCACGTCATTATCATTACTTTCTCCATGTATCTTAGTAAACTTTAAGTTTTCTCTTCTCTGCCATCTGTTTGGTTCAAAATCTGAATTCATTTTTACAGCACACACCTTTGCTTTATTCATTACCATTAGACTGGAAATAAGAGCATTTTCTTGACGCATTTGGTTTAACCATATTAAAAGAATATTTTCAACATCTTCATGGCTGGATTTTCGGTAGCGTTTTAAGTCCAAATTTTTATTAGAATCTGCAATAGCACGAATTTTTGATTCTTTTCTTATTATTCTATTAATCGTTGAAATACCGCAATAAAATTGTGCAGCCAGTTGGTGTTTTGTTTTTTCCTTCTTTTTTACCATAGAGATCAACAAAAGTTTTTGCTTTATGAATAAAGAAGTTTTTTTTAGGAGGCATATCACTAAGCACTATTTAAAATTTTATTTATTTGACCACAAAATTTATATTTTTACTTATTTTCAAAAACTAAGAATTTTTTAATTTTAGCACCAATGAATGACAACAAAAAACAAGCGTGAAGTTAACAGGTGCTTTAAGAAAGTTCTTACACAGTTGTCAAAAAGTACTTTGGGTATAAACTAACTTAAAGAATATGCCAGTTCTTACACAGTTGTCAAAAAGTACTTTGGGTATTTAAGTGAAAGTTATTTAACCGTACAATTTTGTTTGAAAATATATAATAAATATTCAGGGATTTACGGCGCCGTGGTATACTGTAATAAATTATTTGTTTATCTTTTTTCTTCATATATTATATTTGTCTTATATTAGTTTATATGTATGTATATTAATTATTTTTCTCCTATTCCTTGTTAGTCAAATGCATGTAGTAAGCATATTAATGTAGGTTGAACTAATATTTATTTTAAGTATTTTCCAAACTATTTGCACTATATACATAGCGAAAATTAAAAAAGAGGGAAAACCATATCAATAAAAATGGGTATTGTAAGTATATTTATAACTGTGAAATGAAAATTTTAACATATAAAAAAAACACTAGTGAACTAAGAACAATAAGATTACACCATGCAACAATTGTAAAAAAAGATTTTAAAACATTAAACGACCACTATAGTTTTTTGATGCACTATGGTTACCTAACTGCAAAAATCATCAGTATTTCAGATAAGTTTTTATTATAATCATTACTTTCGCAGTTATTGAGAGAAAAGTGGAAAAAAATTTTTTTTTACCTAAAAATATTTGTTTTTCCTAAAAATTTCAAAATTTTCGATTTCTAAAAATTCGCAAAAGTTAGAAAGCTTCAAATATTTTCCACTTTTATGACATATGCACGAAGGTACATAAAACACAAATAAAACAAATCATGATTCATGACATGACAAATACTAATTTTATTCCACACAAAATAAAAGTACCCAATTTTGGATAAAACATACTTTTTGCTGTCATTGCCTAAATTTGGTCTAAAACAAAAATCTAATAATGATATAAAAATAATTTCTACTCTTATAACTGTAAGCTGGGCAAACCGTCCTACCATGCGGCTCAGCTTTACCCTTTCTCCATTTTTTTATTTAATTTAAATCTATGTATAATTTCTCGCCTTTTTTTGAATTTCGTCCATCTTTAATTGTAGTTATTAAATAAAACTTGTATTACATCTTTGATTAATCAGTGCAAGAAATAAATACTTATAATTTAAGAAATTAAATAAATAAATATGATTTGTGAAATTAATAAATAATTATACTTTGAGAAATCAATAAAAAAGACACTACAAAAGGAACCACTTCTCCCATTTCATTCAAAAAGTGATTTTGGAAAAACGAATAATTTGAAAAAATGAGTACAAAATGTTAACCTAACGAACAATATTTATTGGATACTTTAAAATATATTTGAATTTCTTGAATGACTTAACATGTTGGAATGTGTTCTAACTACATATGCATTAAGTATATCATAATACAAAATAAAATTTCAAAAGTTTAGTTCGATTAGAACACTCAAAAAGACCTGTGGTTTTATTTATTGCTCATGTCCTAACAAAGAGTAATGGACTAATAATTATCAATTACTGATAATTATGTATGCTGCAAATTTGTTGCTGTAATTGTAAAATATATACAAAGTGATAAAAACAGACGGTAAAGCCTGTATTGATGGCGTTCTTCTTTAGCCGTATTGATCATGTTGTGAACTTCTGTGATTTGAAATAAACTTTTTTTAGTAGCTTCTTGGTCTGACTTCAAGATGTTGATGATTTGCATATTCTGAATTCAGCACTTCAAATAGCGAATGTGCAATGTTTCCAAATAAATCGACTGCAGATATCTTCTGTCTTTTTTCGGACAGATAGCTGCTATCCATAATAAGTTCAGCTTTAGTGTGTTTAAAATATTTTACCAGATTTGTACATATATGTAGATTTTTGTTGTATTTCATTGCATAAATGATTAAGGATTTTCGTGCCTTTCAAAAATATTGTTAATTCAGCCCAAAATCCTTTTTAATCACAATGGACTAACAGTTGCCATTCCACAGGGATATAAACGCTAATCCGATTCCTTCCTAATTCCCTTCCAAGCTTTTTGTTGTGTACTTATGCCCCTAACACCAAGGGGATGAAGATGGTTTTTATCGTAATTGTAAGAATATTGCAATTCATAGTGGTACACCTTCCCTTTTTGGGAATTTCCTTGTCATCATTCGACAAAAAGACGCCGTTGGCTTTGTTTCATTTTTAGAAGATTCATTGTGATTGGCTTGATTAGGAGAGGTATTTTGACATCCGCTACTCGTGCAAAGCCGTTATCACCTTGATGTACTTTGATGCTTCTTTCTAATGGTCATTGTAAAGGTAGTGTTATACCTTATGACGACCATGTCGCCAAGTTTCGAGCTGTAATTTTGTGTTTGCCATTTATGTCGATTTTGGAGTTCATTCATTCCCATTTTACATGAGAAACTTACTTGCATCTAGTAAGCCAGCTAATTTTTGGTTGGTTGTCTTCTATGTCGGCTTGAGCATTAAGCGGTCCTCCGATGAGAAAGTGACCTGGAGTTAACTTCGCTAAATCATTCGGATTATCCGACATTGGATTGATGGGTCGGGAATTAAGAATAGTTCTTTTAGTTGATTTTTGGAACCAACAAAATTTGTTGCGTTGTCGCAATACAAGTTTTTACAGTGGTCTCTTCTACTGATGAATCGCTTCAATGCGGCTATAAAAGCTTCTGCAGTTAAATTGCTCACCAATTCTAAGTGGACAGCCTTAGTAGCGAAACAGCAAAATACAGCGATGTAAGCCTTGCATAGCCTTTTCTCCCTTATTATGTAATGAATCCTAAGCAGTCCACAAAAATCTACATCGGATTACTAAATGACCCAGCTGGGGTAACTCGCGTCGATGGCAGGCTTCCCATAATTTAGTCGAGTAGGTTTGGCTTAGTTCGAGTGCATTTGATACAATTGTGCATAATTGATAGTGCTGCTGTCTTTCCATCAGTGAGCTAGAAGTGCTCCATTTGCATTAGTAATTTCGAGATTGGATCCTTATAAGGGATTAACATTGTGTTCTTAGCGTTATATGGTGGTGTTGATGACTCTAAGCGTCCTCCAACTCTGATAATGCCATTCGAGTCTAAAAATGGATTAAGATAGCTGAACTTGCTACCTTTTTTTACTTCATGATATTTCTTTAAATGTTTAAATCATCCTTAAAGTCTGACTGTTGTTGTTGTTCGTATTAAAGCTTGTTCTGATCTTGAACTGATTACTCTATTTTACGATTTTGCTACCGTTTGCCAGTATTATTGATGAATCGGATGATATAACCTGTCATTCTTTGCAGAGTCCCGAAGGACCCGTTGTGGTGTATAGTGTAGATTATACTTGTTGAAGTGGTATTTGTGGTTGTGACCGCTGTTATTGTCTTACGTTGCATGGTAATGTTGTCAATGATGTCTTCAGTCTTTGAGAAATGTTGTGGCCAAATTTCGTTTTTTCAACTTAGAAATACAGGGCCGTAGAACCATAGTGGATGTTCGTTAACCTTTCTTGGTGATATACCACGCGACAATACGTCTGCAGGATTGTCCTGTGATATCACATGTCGCCATTGCTCAATAATGTATAACTCTTGACTTGCTGCTCTTCGCTTGGCCACGAAGGTTTGGTATAATGATGATTGTGGCCGGATCCAGCTCAACACGATCTCTGAATCTGTCCACAAGTACGTGGAGGTGTTATCAAAGCTTAAGACGCTTTTGATCCTTGCTGTTAACTGAGTGGCTAATAATGCTGCGCACAGTTAGGGTTTGATGTTTTAAGGGTGCTATACGTGATTTTGCACATAATACTCGTACAATTACTTGATTGTTCTTGATGACTGATCTGATGTAAACTGTTGCACCATATGGTTTTTCTGAAGCATATGCAAAAAAAAAATATATGTCGAGGTAATTTGAGATTGTAAATGTATTTCAATTCATCCCAGCCTAGCTCTTGGATAAATATTTTTGCAGTGACAACAACTGCTGATATCAAACCCAAAGGATCAAATAGCCTGGCTAAATCTGAGCTTACTGTGCGTTTGGTGAGTTGTTTTATATCCCTTTGGCAGAAATTGACACAGAATTTTTCAGTTGTTGGCATAAATGTTAATCCTAGTGTTTTGACAGTGTGGTTCTCGTTGTTAAAGTCAAAATTAACTTCCTGTTATTTTCTTGCAGTGTTTTGAAGTAGCTGCAGGTGATTTCCTGATCATTTTTGTAGTTTAAGACAGTGATGGCTTTAATTCTGTTTGAATTGTTCAATCAGCCACATAAAAATTTTTTAACAGGAACTGTGCTCCATATAGGTATCTCGCTGTATTTGATTTACCAATTGTTTGTATGCATTTGTTGTTAAATATGGAGCCGAACGATTTCCAGATGTAATAGTGTTAAGTTCACAATATATAATAGGAATTTTTAGGTTTTTCCTCCAGATGATTATTTGGAATTTCCTATCTTTCGAATGCATGATAAACTGCCAAAAGCGAAGTTATATGAAAAAGAGCTCACTTTGCACTATAGGTCCTGTTTACATTACATCATTCAGGGATATACCAGTTGAAGTTTTTGTAGATGCATTAAAGACCACTCGAAGCCTTGTTGCGGCGCTTTCCAGTCTTAGTATGCAGTGGTAAGCAATGATATAATTTATAGATTCAATAGAAATCATGTCTATTTGTGCCGGTGTACCTTCGAGATGCAGCAGAGAGTTGTGTCTCTTATTGTACTTCACGCAACTTCTAAGGTTGCACGCCTAGGTATTGTGTCTAGGCTTTAGACAGTTAACACAATAAATTTGTTTCTAATCAAATTGAAGCTTTCATGAAGACGTTCGTTGCAGAAACATTTAGATTCGAACAACATCATGCAATTGGAGGTAAGAATTGTACTTCTATTGGTTTAAATAATGATTGCTTATATTGTAACTGTGTATTTTGGTCCAATCGTTTAAGTAACACACGAAACAAAAGTGGATCTCACGATAAAGTGTCAATGTCAAGATTTTTGAGATATAGGTGACACTCTTGAGTTTTGTCATGGAACGATTTGTAATTATCATTTGTTGTCTTTGTTAGAGTATCAACCAGCTCATGGATTAGTTCCTTTCCAAGAAGTCTTTTATTGTTTTAACATGTTGTCAGGACCGACTATGCCGCTGCAAAATTCTCTCCAGTGGAACTAAAATGACTGATTAAAGTTGATGCTTTCCCTACTAAATGCGTTTTTACATGCCACATTTTTTGGATGTCCGAAATCAACTGGTTGATGACTAATAACGACAATAGGGCGTGAAATTCTTTCTACTTCATGTAATTTCCTTCAAATTATGGCATAGTAATCTTCGGAATAGGCACTGCTGATGGGTCTGTATGACAAATTTCATTACTCTGAACTGTATTGTCTCTAAAGTTTCTTGAGGCTGTTTGGACCTGCCCTTCGAGCTGAATGAACTTCTCCATATTGTATACATTCTGGCTTCCTTCATCACATATTTTAGAGATTTTGTGGTGTAGCTCCTAAATGTCTTGCCATAACTTGGTGGCAGCTATAGCGTCATCATGACTAACGTCATCTGTTAATAGTCGAGTTACCGATGCCATCATAGCTGCCTACCAGCTCACCAACTAGTGCCATGGTTTTCTTAGCTAGTACCATCTGAACTTGATTATCTGCAGCATGTCCCCAATCTTGATTCGTGGCTTCAGGCTTAGGTAGTTTCGGCATTGGCGACCGTTACACCCACTGTGAAGTCATTTAAAAAATCAGAAGTTCAAAACAATCTGCTGTTGGCCTTAATTCCACCGTCTAAATGTATAGGTATTAAATTAGACTATCAAAAGCCAAAAATGGGTTCTATTAAAATTGATGCAGTTAGAGAACGTATTGTAATCAATCCTTCCAGATCAAAAATACATCGTGAGGCCAAGGAGCGATTTACTAGTGAAATTATTGAACTATTAGTTTAAAATACAACAATTTTTTGTGAGAAATCAATTTCAAACCATACTTTCCCCCACAACATATACATGTGCTTTAGCCACTAAATTAACAGATTCTAAAGATGTGAATAAAAGTAAAAGTTTTAATCAATAATAATAATACTTACTTTTGTATTTCAAAAATCTTATAAAAAAACATACAATTTTTGTTGTAATATTTTTTAACTTTAATGATAACTTTTACGGTTTTTATTTAAGTATTTAATAAAAAAAAGAAAAATTATAATAAGCAAAATTTTATGTTTTATTTCAGCAGTTTTAAAATAATTCCAGCAATTATTGATCTGTGTTAAAATATAAAAAAAAAAATTAATATACCTTTATTTTAATAAACATGATTTCATCGATCTACTTCCAGTTTTCAGTAATTAAAAACAAAAAATAAAAATATTTGAAGACTGGAAGAGTACGATCTTATTTCTCTTTTAGACTACTGAATTTCAATGATTGATTGCACTAATTCTGCTTACTGAATTATATTTGAGCTTTCATATTCTTGTACAACAATTAATATTCTTTCTGTATTTTCAATTAAATTTATACTTTCACTATTTTGTTAAATCTTTTTTTAGTCATTTTGCACTTGTTTTCTAATCTGTTCAAAACACTTATTAACACACGCACTTTTTTATTTTAAAATCCCTTAAATTTTTCTGATTGGGAGAAACACTGCAATATGTATATGTTTGGTAAGATAAAATCTTATCAAACATACAATTCCAATTATCTAGGAATCAAACTAAATTAAATAAGATTTTGTACATTGAAAAGGAACACAGTTCCTCTAATGTACAAAACCTGCCGCAAGCATGTCACTAATGAAACTTATATACAAACTTACTTTGCCGGATTTTTCGGGAACTGGTGCAGCTTCTCTCCTTCGGCACAACCCATTATGCAGCGGCGACTCCAGAAAGAAACCAGATAATTTCATTAAAATCTAATTTACATTAAAAACAACTTTGTTAAACTTACATCTTTTGTTAGATTTTTTGTTGTTGTGGTTGACTTTTCAACCCTTATTTTTTATGATTTTGAGACAAAAAAAACACACAAAAAAAATTCAAATAAAATTAATGTACTACCAGCAAATCAAACAGAAATATATTAGAAAGATACCAATCAAAAACTCTAAGGTTAATCACAAATGCACCATGGTTTGTAACAAATAAACATATACTTCTGGATCTTGACATTCCATCAATTCCCCAAGAAATTCGCAACTTTAGTGAAAGGTATTTACAAAGACTGAGTGATCACTCTAATCCCTTAGCAATTTCTCTCCTCGATGACAGCATTGAAATAAGAAGATTAAAACGAACCCACATATTAGATTTACCATTTAGAAGCTAAACCCCAAACTGTAAATATGTATTATAAAATTAAAAAAAAAAAAAAAATCATTTTCTCTTTTTGAAGATATTTGTTATAAATGAATTATACGCATAAGTAGTTAGAAATTCTTTGTATTGTTAGTATTTTATATAAAACTATAATTTTTTTTTAGAAGTTTATTAGAACTTTGCATCACATGTCATTTGCTATTAAATTAAGAAATTTGCTTATTGTTTTGTTTGTTAGACAGATTGCAAATAAAGATATATTATACAAAAAAAAAAAAAAAAAAAAAATAAAATTAATAACTTTAATTTTAGATTTATTATCAACATTAAAATAATTTAATCACTTTAATTATTGATAAATTATGACACTTTAGACAAACTCACAATATCTTGACCACAGAATCTTGACAATTTTTGTAAATAAATAAAATGTCAAATTCCAGCTGTAATCAGAAAGAGGTAGTAATATCAGAAAAGCAAGAACTGTTACTATCCCTCTCTAACGAAAGCTGGAATCTGGCCACACTGAATTTTTCGTTTCGGATCTGGTTAGTTATCTGTGGTTGTTACTTTTACTCTGCAATGTGTTGCTTTTATTGTCATTAAATTTTACATCTTGCAATAACAATACATAGTTCAATAGTTGTCATTTCCTAATGAAAATGTTCGCCTTGTTCATTACTGAACTGGCCCAGGTTATCTGGGAAAAAGTCCAAATGCGAATGCAGAAAATGAATTTTTATGGACATGTTGCAGCCCATTTCACCAAACGCACTTAAAGATTCATTGACAACTGTGACATAGTCGTCGCTTCTGTGATTTGCTGGAAAATTATTGCATAACGCAACAAAACTCTTCCATGCACGTCTTTCAACGGAACTTAGGTTGTTAATGAAACCTGCATCTCTAATAATTTTTCGAATTTGAGGTCTATTTAAAATACCTAAAAGTTATCAAAATAGATAAAAATGATAAAAAACGTACCGGATATGTAAATAAATAGCTCCTTTTATTTTAGCTTCATTTAGTTTTGGGAACATCTCTTTAGGATGACAAAAAGAGTCGCCGTTTACATCTAATTTTTTTTACAAATTTTTTCATGTATGAATGCTTACAGTTCATTGAGGTTTTCTTGGTGTCTGGCAAAACTCGCTTTTCCGAGTATTGGGGACATAAGTACACCACTTCCCTCTGGAGGAAATTACATTTTTCTGGTTGCAGTTATATTTTATCAGAGCGTCCAGGACACGCTTGAGTCGAAACTGGTGATCCCCTAAGATCCTTCCATCGATAACGATGTCATCCAAATATACGAAGTAGTTAATACGTTGAAGACCGGTTAATATCGAATTTATTATCCTTTGAAACGTTGCTGGTGTCCCGGTTAGGCGGAAAGGCATACGATTAAACTCAAAATGTCCTACGTTTGTGCTTAAGGCTGTTTTATGTTTGTCCTTTTGGTACATTAAGATTTGGTGGCATCCACTCGCCAAATCTAGAGTGAAAAATACCGGCTGCAATTCAGTTGGTCAATCCTTGGTATTGGAAAAACTTATTTTACCGTTTCGTTGTTAAATTTTCTGAAATCCACCAATAGTCTGTACTTCTTCTCACCCTTTTGACCTGCTTTTTTGGGCACTAGTATTATTGGAGAGTTCAAGGGAAAATTGCTAGTTGATATTACTTTCTCCTTCAGCATTCGATGCACTTGTATTGTTTTGTATTTTAGGGGGTTTACAAGGGTCCGCTGGTATTTGATGCTTAAAAACAGTAGTGTGCGACAGACCGTCTCCTGGCAGTTCAATATGACTCCAAGATCTTACGATCGAAGCTTTTTCTTCCGGACTCAAATCTCTGCTGAGTTTTACCGTTCCTATAAGAACTAAAAAGCTATAAATAACTTAAGTTATTAAAGAAACAAGTAATTAAAAATTTTCAAAAAAAAAACAACAACAACATTGTCGGCTCCATTATACCCGCCTAACGTTTTAAGAGAAAAGAAAATGAAAAAAAGGCATATTTTGAAGTGGACCAGATGGGTTTTTAGAGAAGACATGAATCGGGTAGCCGGCATAGTGGGAGTAGCCTAGGACTAGTAGATTTCAGATGTAAAACCTACGCACAGTGGTCAATTTCGCGAGATAGCGGTCAAAACTCTATAACTTTTGACTGGATTGGTATTTTTTTACGCAATTTGTTTTCTTCAATAGGAGGGACTTAAGCTTAAATTTGCGTGTTCAAACGTAAAAATCGACTGATAGGAACGTAAGTAATGTGGAGTTAAAAATGCATTTTAATTTTTTGTTGAGTTTCCATGTAAAAGTTGAATATTTTGACATTTTAAATAGGTATTTTTTTTAAATTTCTTATTTTCTTCAATCGTATTTTACAACCAATACTTATTTATTATTCCTTAACTTAATTTTGGTCAGAAAAACCCAACAATTTTCCCCTGACATTTATTTAGTCTCAATATTCACAGGGCCAAAGGTTGGTTTTTTTGGAAGAAGCTAATTCTTTTGAGGATTAAACTGAAAAATAACACTGAAATTCTCAACAATATCGATACCATTTGGATATATTATATACAGAACACAACGTCGATAAAATTTTATGTAAATTTTTATTATTGATTAAAGTGCACATATATTTTATTAAAATGTATTAATAAAAATGTATACTAAAATTAGAAACATAATGATAATCTTTAAACTAGTATTAATTAAGCAATATTAGTAAAAATTCATTCCAAATATCTTTAACTTTCATTTTGCAGTAGTTGTTTAGCTTCTTCATCTAACTCTAATAAGGTTGATTTCCATTTTTGTCGAATACTGGACATATATGGGTCTGATGTGCACAACAAAATATTAATAATATCTTCATTAGTACAATATCTGAAAATTTTTCTTGTATTGTGCTCGCGAAAGAATCTGTAGTCTTTGTTCCTTTTTTCTTGCGCTTCTTCTGAGAGATCTCCAATTGGAAGCATATTGTGCTGAATTATTTGTTCCCCATGAACAAAATTTTGTGAACTGTGGTTGGCATATGTCTCCAAGAATATTTTTGGTTATAAAGGGTTGCTGTCTCATTAGCATACTAACCAATTTTTTTTGCATCTATCTTTTTGCTACATGCTATAACTTCTAATATGATTTGGAATCGTCGTATTAAATCATAATCTACTCCAGTTATAGAAGCTGCAGTTTCTGGATCGGAAAAAAATCTCCTTGCTGTGTTTCCATCATTAGAATTTCCTTCTCCCTGCTTTGGCTGTTCAATTATAAGGCCTATCTCACGGTATTTTTCTTGAGTATGTTTTTTTTGCTTTCTTTTTTCAAAAATTTCTTTGTTGTTTCTCACTATTTCGCCTAACGGGCCAAATTCTAAATCGAAACCCAATTTAAGAGTATGCTCCATAAAACAAAAACGCTTGAAAAGCATATGAATTTGGAATGTCACCCAAATTCATATGCTTCATTAAAACTATCGTCTTGTGTTGGTGGTTGGCTAAATTGACTTGATGTTTTTTGGCATATGGTGCAGTTTGACGAAGACTTTGTTTCGGTTAAAGCTTGTGCAACTTTTACATCGATCATTGTAAGTGACATTTTAAAGTTAACTTCGATGCATTGGTCGTTAAATTCAAATATCACTGGTTGAAGTTCTTTAATTTCATCTGTTATTTTGCCAACTTATTCAGTTGTGACATCTTTAGTTTCTTTTTTGTAAGCAAACTTTATTGGTCTACAAAATTTTGTTGACGAGGGAATTTCAACCTTCCATACCTCTATCTCTCAATATAAGTTTTTGTTAAACGTAATGGAACGAAAGAAATCATGAATAAATTGGCATCTGATGAATTTACCGCATTACATTGTTTGTATTGTTTCTGGCCCCATTTAGAAATTAAAGTCATGCTGCAATTTTTAAACTTCTTTAAATAGTCAGCATCAAATATCTTTAATAATCGTTCTGCAGTGTGTTCAAGAAGATCCCGCAATTTTATTTTTGCTGAACTTGAAGTTACACTAATAGCAGTTGGTGAAGGTAAGCAATCTTTTTTGGCAGAAACTATATCTCGATATGATGGAAAAATTCCACAATTTTTTTCATTGGTTCGCTTCCGCAACTCTGTATATTAGTTTTTAGTCATTTTCAAATCCAAAAATAGTGAAAATGCTTTTTCTGGAGTAAATTTATTTTCTTCAGTTGGTGTCGGCATACTTTCTAAAATCCTTTTTGTGCGTCTGGGGCTTGCTTCCACTATTTTTTCAATGATAAAAATTTTACTCTTTTTAGTTTTCGATGGTTGAATTTGATGCAGAAATGAATCCTTTATGATGCTACAAGAAACTTCTTCATTGATATGTTTAAGCTTGCGTCTTCGTGATCTTTGGTTCTGCTGGTCGACCACCATTTCCAGTTTCCGTGGTAGTTACTGATGGCTTTTTAAAAATAAGCTTATTTCTTAGCCATTCTTGGTTGCGTGAGTAAAACAATTTCTTGTTTCTGGAACATTGATTGAACCGTTTTCTTAAAGTATTTAAAAAGCTTTTTATTTTTAAGTTATGAATTTTAATTTCTTGTTTGTCTCATATTTTGAAGAATGGATTATTCATTATATGTAAAATAATGTCGTTTTCATCTTACCGTTCAAAATATATATCAGATAAAACACTATAACTGAATTTAGCCATTGTTTAAACAATAATGAAGAAAAACAAAATGAATGCATGGATTAATATACTATTGCTCGATCTTTTTTACCTCTTTGAAACATAATATAACAGGTACATGGTTTAACAAGTATTTCCATTGGTTTTAAATTTATTTGCAATTTTCAGCGATTTAAGTCATTTTTTACCTTTTCCAAATGATTTGCCAGATAACACATAATTTGAGAGTTCTATTGTCATTTTTGCAAAATTTTGATACACCCTTCTATGTGGACTAGGTCCAAATATGGGCCAACTTTTCCTAATTTTAACAGAATTATTTTTTGGGTCAATGAAAACTCTTGTACAAAATTTCATCAAAATATATGCATAATAGCCACTTTCACATACAAATAACTTTTCAAAAAATATGACGTGCATTTGTACCGAATATCTTACCTTGGGTCAGAAAAATTGCTGTAGCTCAAAAAGTGCAGTACGGATGCATGGAAATGTATATATAGGAATGTAGTGGAGAGTTAGGACTGTTTTGACTCAGCTTGAGATATTTGACCTTTTTTAAAAAAAATATTTAAATTGTTCTGAAAACAGTAGAGCTTCAGTAATAGGAAATAAGTTAGGTTACAACACAAAAGTCATTTCGTCAAAAAATCTTGAAAAACAAAAAAGTTATGTTCATTTTAACTTTAAAAATTAACCAAAAATATCATAAATTTACTAAATTCTGAAAAAGCCCATTTTGGACCACCCTGTTCTCAGTGAAATAGTTGAAATAGGGTTCTAATTTTTTGGCTCCCGAGGTTTATTACTGTCTACTTTCATACGAGTCTAATAACTTTAAAATCGGAGAAGAAAAACCAAAAGGAGTTTTGGCCGCTATCTCAAAATATTGACCACAGAGCTAAGTCTGGATTCAGCCATAAATCGGAGATATGAATTAATTAATATTTTGACTTTAGGAAATACAATATAAAATAGGAGTACATTTTGAAGTAGACCAAGTGAGTGTTTAAAGAAGTCTTGAGTTGGGTCACCGGTATAGCGGGAGTAAACTAGTAATAGCAGTGAAAAACTTACGTCTTGATTCTGCCGAATATCGGAGATATGAATTTTTTAAAATTTTGCTTTTAGAGAAAAATAATATGAAAGAAGAGCCTATTTTAAAGTGGACCAAGTGGGGTTTAGAGAAGACATGAATCGTGTCGCCGGCTTAGTGGAAGTAGCATAGAGCCAGTAGATTCCAGCGGTGTAAAATCTACGTTTAGGTTCAGCCCGATATCGGAGGTATGAATTTTTTAAAATTTTGCTTTTAGGAAAAATACTTAAAAAAGAGCGTATTTCGAAGTAGACCAAGTGGATATTAGGAAAGTCGTGAATTGGGTAACCGGCATAATAGGAGTGCCATGGGACCAGTAGATTCCAGAAGTGTAAAATCTACGTCTGGATTCAGCCCGGTATCAAAGGTATGAATTTTTAAAATTTTTGCTTTCAGGGAAAAATAATATGAAAGAAGAGCATATTTTGAAGTTGACCAAGTAAGCATTTAAAGAAGACATGAATCGGGTCACCGGCATAGCGGAAGTAGTCTGATACTAGTAGACTCCACTAGTGTAACACTTAAGTCTGGATTCTGCCCGATATCGGAGATATAAATTTTTGAAAGTTTTGCTTTTAGGGAAAATAATATGAGAAAAGAGCATATTTTGAAGTTGACCAGGTGGGTATTTAGAGAAGACATGTATCGGGTCACTGGCATAGCGGAAGTAGCCTAGGACTAGTAGATTCCACTGATTTAAATCCACGTCTAGGCTTAGCCCGATATCGGAGATATGAACTTTTTAAAATTGTGCTTTTAGGGAAAAATAATATGAAAAAAAGAGCACTTTTGGAAGTGGACGAACAGGTTATGTAGCGAAAACATGAATCGGATCACCGGCATAGAGGAAGAAAACTAGGACTAGCAGTGTAAAGCTTACATCTGGATTCAGCATAATATCGGAGATATGACTTTTGAAAATTTTGCTTTTGGGGAAAACTAATACGAAAAAAGGCATATTTTGAAGTTTACTAAGTGGGTATTTAGAAAAAACATGAATCGGGTCGCCGGCATAGGCAGAATGGTAGTAGCCTAGTACTTGAAAATTCCGGCAGTGTAATATTAACGTCTGAATTCTGCTCGATATCGGAAATATAAATTTTTTTAAATTTTGCAAAAAGAGCATTTGTTAAAGTTGACCAAGTGGGTATTTAGAAAAGTCAAGAATCGGGTCACCGGCATAGTGGAAGTAGCGTAGGACTAGTAGATTCCAGCAGTGTAAAATCAACGCCTGGATTCAGCCCGATGTCGAAGATATGAAATTTTTTTAAATTTTGCATTTAGGGAAAACTTACATGAAAGAGGAGCATAATTTGAATTGGACCCAGTGGGTGTTTAGGGAAGACATGAATCGAACCACCGGCATAGTGCGAGTAGCCTAGGACTAGTAGATTGAAGCGGTTTAAGACCCACGTCTAAGTTTAGCCCGAGATCGGAGATATGAACTTTTTAAAATTTTGCTTTTAGGGAAAAATAATATGAAAAAAGAGCATATTTGGAAGTTTACAATATGGATATTTCGAGAAGTCATGAAGCGGATCGCCAGCATAATGGCAGTAGCCTAGGAAAAGTAGATTCCAGCGGTGTATAATCTATGTCTAGATTCAGCCCAATGTCGGAGATATGAAATTTATTAAAATTTTGCTTTTAAGGAAAAATAATATGAAAAAAGAGCATATTTGGAAGTGGACCAACTGGGTGTTTAGCAAATACATGAATCAAATCACCGGCATAGCAGGAGTGAACTAGGACTAGCAGTGTAAAACTTACATCTGGATTCAGCCCGATATCGGAGATACGAATTTTTGAAAAGTTTGCTCTTAGAGAAAAATAATATGAAAAAAGGGCATATTTTGAAGTTTACCAAGTGGATATTTAAAGAAGTCATGAATCGGATCGCCGGCATAATGGCAGTAGCCTAGGAATAGTAGATTCCAGCGGTGTAAAATCTACGTCTATATTCAGCCCGATGTCGGAGATATGAAATTTATTAAAATTTTGCTTTTAAGGAACAATAATATGAAAAAAGAGCATATTTGGAAGTGGACCAACTGGGTGTTTAGCGAAAACCTGAATCAAATCACCGCCATAGCGGGAGTGAACTAGGACTTGCAGTGTAAAACTTACATCTGGATTGAGCCCGATATCGGAGATATAAATTTTTATAATTTTGCTTTTAGGGAAAAATAATATGAAAAAGAAGCACATATTGAAGTTGACTAATTGGGTATTTAGAGAGAACATGAATCGGGCCACCGATATAGAGGAAGTAGCCTAGGACCAGTAGATTTCAGAAGTGTTAAATTTACGTCTGGATTCCGCCCGATATCGGATATATGAATTGTTTAAAATTTTGCTTTTAGGAAAAATAATATAAAAAAAGAGCATATAATGAAGTGGACCAAGTGGGTATTTAACGAAGACTTGAATCGGGTCACCGGCATAGTGGGAATAGCCTAGGACCACAAGATTTCAGCGATGTAAAACGGCTTGATTTAGCCCAATGTCGGAATTAGGAATTTTTTAAAATTTTGCTTTTAAGGAAAAATAATATGAAAGAAGAGACTATTTTTAAGTGGACCAAGTGGGTATTTAACGAAGACATTAATCGGGTCACCGGCATAATAAGAGTAACCTAAGACTGGAAGATTCCAGCGGTGTAAAATGTACGTCTGAGTTCAGCCCGGTATCGGAGATATGAATTTTTAAATTTGTGCTTTTAGGAAAAATTATATAAAAAGAGCACATTTTGAAGTGGACCAAGTGGGTGTTTACAAAAGTCATGAATTGGGTCACAGAAATACTGGAAGTAGCCTAAGACTTAAAGATTCCAGCGGCTTGAAACCTACGTCTGGATTCGGCCCAATATCCGAGATATGAATTTTTGAAAATTGTGCTCTTAGGGAAAAATAATATGAAAAAGGAGCATATATTGAAGTTTTCCAAGTGTTTTTTTTTTTGGTGAAAACATGAATCGGATCACTGGCATGGTGAGAATAGCCTAGAACCAGAAAATTCCAGCGGTGTAAAACCTACGTCTCGATTCAGCCCGCTGTCGGAGATACGAATTTTTGAAAATTTTGCTCTTAGAAGAAAATAATATGAAAAAAGGCATACTTTGAAGTGGGCAAAAGTGTATTTAGAGAAGACATAAATTGGGTCGCCAGCATAGCGGGAGTAGCCTAGGAATAGTAGATTCCAGAAGTTTAAAATTTAAGTCTGGTTTCTGCCCGATCTCGGATATAATTGTTTTTAAATGTTGGTTTTAGGGAAAAATATTCTGAAAAAAGAGCATATTTTGAAGTTGACCAAGTGGGTGTTTGGAAACATCATGAATCGCACCACCGACATAGCGGAAGTAGCGTAGGGCCAGTAGATTCCAAAAGTTTAAAATTAACGTCTGGATTCCGCCCGATGTCGGAGATATAAATTTTTGAAAATTCCTCTTTTAGGGAAAAATAATTAAAAAAGATCATATATTGATGTGGACCAAGTGGGTATTTAGCGAAGACATGAATCAGGTCACCGACATACTGGGAATAGCCTAGGACCAGAAGATTCTAGCGGGGTAAAACTTACATCTGGATTCAGACCGGTATTGAAGATGTAAATTTTTTAAAATTTTGCTTTTAGGAAAAATAATATGAAAATAGAGCATATTTTGAAGTGGACCAAGTGGGTATTTAGCAAAGACATGAATCAGGTCACCGGCATACTGGGAATAGCCTAGGACCAGAAGATTCCAGCGGTGTTAAACTTACGTCTGTATTCAGCCCGGTATCGGAGATATGAATTTTTAAAATTTTGCTTTTAGGAAAAATAATATAAAAAAGAGCATATTTTGCAGTTGGGTATTTAGAGAAAACATGAATCGGGTCACCGGCATAGCGCGAGTAAACTAGGAATAGTGGTTTTTGTTGTTGTAACAGCTCTGCTGTTGACGAGAGTTCTTTCCTAAAAAGATATTGAACAAAAGAAAAAGAAACCTCAATTATGTGTACGTGTGCCATTAGGTGGTACTGGGAGGTGGAGAAATTTCGCAACCTTAAACGTTCGTATCAATAGGTCCAAAGGGCGTAAATTAGTAGGCCTATTGGGACAATTAAATAAGTGCACTGTAACGTGAGGGCTTTGGAGACAGGCTGGGCAACGGTTGAATTTACTCCTCTAGTTTTACAACTTTGTAAGGACCTCTAAATGGCGGTTGATTTTTCTTTCTAGTAAAATTCGTTAACAAAACAATGTCGCCTACCTTTATGAGTAATGGATTGACCCTTGTACATTGTTCAACACGGTTCTTTTTTGCTATTACAAGTAACTCTTTTCCTTTTTGTAAAGAAATATTTTAATCTTGCTTTTAATTCTTTAAAATAATTATCAATGTTGTAAATGGGTGCCGGTTTTAATATTTTATCATGTGGCAAATTCGGCAGCCTTCCAAATACTTACTCGTATGGCGGGTAGTTCGTATCTATATGTGGCGTTGTTTTATACGCAAGACAGAAATGTAGGACCCAATAATCCTAGTCATCGTTCCTACAGAAGTTCAATAGAAATGCATTTAGTAGTCTATGACTCCTTGCCACGGAACCTAGAGTTTCGTGGTAGTAAGGTGTACTAATGAGTTGTTTGATTTCTGAAAGATTACACATTTCCGATATTAATCCGTTCACAAATTGAGTACCTCTACTTGATTTAAGGATTCTGAAATACCCGTTTATTAATACTAAATTTTTTTCAAACACAGCATGCTATTTTATTCTTTCTTAGCTCGCTTTGCATAGTTAAAATATACCTTAAGTCATTTGAAAATCTAAGGGGTCCTACTATATCTATGGATACAACATCAAAACTAGTTCCTGGTGTGTCTGTTATTGTAATCTTTTTTTTGTGTGTTATTTTGTTTAATAATTTCACATGCATCACAATTTAATATGTGTTTTTTAACCATATTATTCATATATTTCCGTATATATCTTTGTTTCAGTACTAACGTAGTTTTCCTAATACCTAAGTGACCACCTATTCTTGAATTATGGTATTCCGCAACAAGTGCTTTCTGCTGGGTTTTATCAACAATTTATTTATGTTTTCTGAGTATTAAAATTCTTTAATTTTCCATCTCATTCCTTTTCAAGTTGTTAAACATATCTTTAAATTTTTGCTGTGGTACAATCCGAAATACGTTGTCGCTACATTCTAAAGCGAGTTCTTCTACATCTATTGGTAGCATTTTTGACAATAGCTTTTCCAAAGACAACTATGTGTTAATTGAATTATAACTACATATATTTACTACCTCAACGTGACCTATTAAAATTTGCGCTGTTCGTGTTTTTCTGTTTATCTTAAATCTGAGTTTCTTTACCTTTTTGATATCGGATAAGGACGTACTGTCCCAAAAAAAAGTTAAGGAGTCACTTAATAAGAAGTTTTAATTTTTTTTTGTATCCCTAAGGTTTTTTACTACGTTGTAACGCTAACATACCTTTTGGTTTTTGCTCTGTATGAATTAATGCCCTTAGTGAATCGCTATCTATTACCATTCTTGATAACGCTTCGGCGTTCGTATTTAGTTTGCCTTTCCTGTATACTATTTCAAAGTCATAATCGCATATCTCTAGTCGGATTCAGGTCATTTTTGACGATGGATTTTTATGCGAAAATAATAAGACCAACGGCCTGTGGTCGGTAACTACATAAAAATTTCTACCTTAAAGGCAGGGACGGAAAAAATTGTTGTCATACCTTTCGGTAAAGACCGGAAAAAATTTATAGCCCAATGTATGGCCAACAGCTCTTTCTCAATAACGGGCTTATTTATGTCATGTTTGTTCAATATTTTACTTGCATTTCATCATTTTCAATCCGCATTTTGATTAGTACCGGTTAGATAGTGTAAGGTTTTTGTTGCATAAATAGGGGTGTGTTCAGTTAGTTTTGTCCGTTAGGATCGTGTCTATTTAAATAGTACTATGCAGGTAGATTTCCTGATATCTGTTATGTTTATTGAAGGTATATAATTCTTTTATTATTGGATAGGTATGTGTGACCATTTGTGGGTGTTTTCCGTTTTCAGGATTGTTTTGATAATGTTAGTGGTGTAAAAATTGTGTTAGAGGTTGTATTAACCTTTTCGGTAATAATATCTCCGTTAAACGTTCGTGTTTTGTATATTTCCATGTTTTTAAGAATGTTCAGTCTTCGTCAGTTTTTACTAGGATGTATTAATATCATACATTCAATTATTTCCCTTGGCTCGTGTTCATGTGTGTTAAGGTGTCTTGCGAAGTTGGAGTCTTTTCTTTTCCGTTTATATGATCGAATGTGTTCTGAGAATCTTGTTTTTAATGGTTGTCCAGACAGCACTAAAGACGAGCAACACTCTTTGAAACTATCTAAAGACATCAACAGAAATAACCGTTAAATTTAAGACCAGCGGAATATACAGACTTACCTGCACCTGCAATTATACATACATACATAGGACAAACTGGACGAACATAAAAAGCAAGGTTTACAGAACATATACGATCATATAAGACTCCAGCTTCGCAAAACACCGTAACACACATAAATACGAGCCAAGGGAAATAGATGAATGTATGACATTAATGCATCCAAGTAAAAAAGCACGAAGACTGGACATGTTGAAAACATGCAAGTATACAAAACACGAGCGTTTAAAGCAGATATTATAATTGAGCAGGTAAATATAACATCGGAAGCAATTTTTAAACCACTAAAATTATAAAACAATCTTACAAACGGAAAACACCCACAGATGGTCATACTTACCTACTCAATAATAAAATACTGAAATATTAAATTATATACCTTCAATAAACATGCGATATATCAGGCAATAACCTGCATAATACCATATAAATAGACACCATCCTAACGGACAAAACTATCTGAACCCACCACTATCCTTGCAACAAACACCTAACACTATCTAACCAGTACTAATCAAAACACGGTTTGAAAATGATGTTCTCACATCGAAAGCGCTCGCCAAACGTACCAAATAAACAACCGAATGGTATGACAACAGTACTATATTTAGTGGCGGATCAAATCAAATTAGGTGGCCTAAATAAACGACTGCAGTTTGTAAAAAGCAACACTTACCTGTTTTCAACTTCAAGTTATAATGTCTAAATCTTGTAACGCCAAAAGTAGTTGGCCTTGTTTTTGCTTCAACCGGATACTTAACTGTCCTTTCATTTTATTACCTTATATTTAGTTTAAATTACATTTTAATTGAACAGCATTATTTTTTTTTTTTTTTTGCTTTGTTAGTTTTAGGCCACCTTTTAATTTTAAATTATATCCATTTTCAAAATTACCGGCATGTTCGAAAGTAGCGCCACCTGTTTGTCGAAGTATTAGTCAAGCATAAAAGAAAACAACTCTACCTAAAACAGCTGTTCACACACAACTCAGTATGCCTGTGTGCGTGAGGCTGATGACTATAAAAGGCGAGTTGTTCTTTAGCCGGCAGACAGTTTTCTTGCTGATTTTACAGGGGTAAGGTCTAACAATTGATGCGAAGGTTTTTGCGTCCCAAATTGAAAGAATCTTATTTAGTGAGCGACTAGCAATTGATGATACAATTGCTAATTGTATAAATCACTTACTGTTGTAGTCTCTGTACTGTCTACTGTGGTAGAGATGGGCAATTCTGACACGAGGTTGTACCTCCAAATGGTTTTCCTTACTCTCAGGCAATAGCTGGCCACTGTAAGAGACCGGATAGTTCGGACACGAGGTTATACCTCCAACTGGTTTTCTCTTGCTCTCTGTCAGGAACTGACTACTGTAAGAGAGACACGTCAATCCGGCTCGAGATTATACCTCCAACTGGTGCCCGTTCTCTCTGACAAGAGCTAGTTCTTGTGTGAGGCTACTGCGTCTGAGATAAGTACACCCAACCCGAGGTTATACCTCTAACCGGTTGTTCGTGCCCACTGTCAAGAGCTGGTTTTACAAAATTGTTGTGTATGACAGCCGTCTTGCTGATCTCTCAGCATTAGTTGAACGTGTGAGACAGTCGTCTTGCTGATTACTCAGCTCGTTACTATCAAGAGTCGCTCACCACCAGACCAAACTGTTTGCGTTACCAACAGCACATGTTAATTAAATAAAGAGATACGATTTATAACGTAAAGAGAAAGATAGGTCTTTTGATTCACCGCTGAGATTCAAACAGAGTTATTAACGACCTCGGACTCCGCTGAAGCTAATCTAGCAACCAGCAAAGCATTTCGTTACAACCTTTTAAATACTTTTTCTACATTTTCGTGGTCATATCTTACAATGCAACCGAACACACTTATGTCATCGACATATAAAAATGCTTCTGCACTCAATCCACTGAATGCTATAGTCAACATTCTCTGAAAGCTGTTGGAAGATATTTTCAGCCGAAACGGTAGTCTAGTAAATTGAAGAACATGTCATTCTGGTTGAGAAAGCGGTCAGCGGTGTTGACACTTCATGTAAACCAAGCTGGTGAAAAGAACTGGTCATATCCAGTGTGAAAAAATCTTAGCTCTGCCTTATTTGTTCAGAACAAACTTTGTTAACGGAAACTTGTCGCTGACTATTTTTTCATTAAATTTTCTAAAATCTACGACTACTCGCCATTTTTTTGTGTTATCTGTTGACTTCTTTGGTATAACTAAAAACGGAAAATTATACAGGCTCACCGATAATATTATATCTTCCAGCAGTTTATCGAGTTGTTTATTAATTTCATTTATCTGTGTTTCGGGTAATCTATACGGTTTTACATACTCCGGAGCACTATCTGCCAACTGAATTTCCTGAGTATAAAAGTTATTCACTGTCTGCTTATCACCTTCAAGATAGAAGATATGATAATATTTTGCTATCATGGAAATGAGCGATTGTTTAGCTACCGGATCTAATGATTCAACTCTTAAATTTTTTGAATTATCATATACTCTTTTTTTGTTTATTGGCTCGTCATCATGACCACTATAGACATGTAATCAGATAACCGTTTTATATCAAGCTTGAAATCAGTCAAGGCTGCATCCTTTTCGGTTGTAATAAATATTCTAACATGCTGGACACCTACATAAGTTATTACACTATTAGCTACAAAAACTCCAGGCGATAACTCTTTATTCATAACTATGCCATCCTTACACGTACAAATATTTACTGGTACAACTGATTCTGATCGCGCTGGCACAAAAACTTCCACTCGTTTTGAATTTATCGGTAGTACATACTTTTCACCTGATATATTGAAAGTTATCGTATAGGTTTTAAAATCGATTTTGCATGTGAATTTTTCTAACATATCTCTTCCAATAATCCCATCAGCAGCAATAGGAAAATCATCACTGACAACATTAAACTTGTGAGTTATTTGTGATCCTTCTAGTTCTAAACTTAAATACGTTGTACCTATGCTGTCAATAGTCCCTAAAGTAGTGCCACTTAATGACGACACTTCATGGCTGTTTATGTTTTTATATTTATGTGTTAACAAATGTCTGCCACCGTAGTTATTGATAGTTAGTTTAGTTTTCCATAATTACCATTACAAGGTATACTTTGCAAATTACCTGCACTTGGTAATAATCTGTATACTTATAACCGATCTGGATAAATCTTTATGTTATCCGGCCCTTACAATTTCCCTGGTTATCACGATAATTTGAACTACCTGAATTATAGTTCCTGTTGTTGTTATTTTTGGATCCGTCATTTCTGTAACCGCTGAGATTATTGTTCCAAGCTCTACCGCTATTTGCATAATACCTCCTATTGTTATTATAGTTATTTGAAGCGTATTAACTGTTGTTAAAGTTACTTGGGTAGTTGTAGTAAGCCCTACTGTGCCCAGCGTTGCCCCTATAATTGGTTTTGTAATAAAAGCGCTTGCTTTTATTATTTTCAATAAAACACTTGTTAATTTTGTAAATTATAAAAAAAAAAAGAATCATTATTTGTTGAGACGACTTAGCTATTCAAGTTGTACTCAATATGGCCGTCTTTTTAATAAGTTATGCAACGAGCTAACTTATCTAATTATTTTTAGTTAATTACCTAGGTGTTAGTGATTACTTAAAGTAATAGTGTTGACAATGTAGCGATTATATATGCATATGTTAGATCACCCTAATAAAGTGTCTCCATTATAATAGGGCATAATTATTACATGCTTTTTTTATAACAATTGAATTAATTAATTTAACTTAAAATTTAAGTAACTAGTATGTGGACAAAGAATCAACCCCATAGTCCCTACCAAATCTAAGTCTCACAGTACGACCACTTCTGGTTATGACCGCTACAAATTGCACGGTAAATCCTATCATTATTTGTGTTTGAATCAGTGATTTCAATAGGGACAGAGGCCTCACTTAAAACGACTGGCTCGTTTATGCTACTGCTGTCACTAACCTAAGTTGGTGATGGTAGGTCTCCTGTAATTTTATCTCGCGATACCTACCACTATCTTCATATAATAAATCAGAAGCATTTAAGTCATCATTCTTCGTTTTCACAATAAATATTCTATTCCGTCTGAAATGATTATTAAACTTGTCCTTAACAATATATGATCTATTATTGTAAGCCAATACTATCCCACCATAGTGTCATCCTTTTCCATTTTTTTTTTAATAAAACTGATATTGAAATATTCCTTGGAAATGCTAAAATCGATATAGTAAGCTCTGTCAGAAACCCTGGTGTTATTTTTAATAGTACTTTAACTTGGTCTGATCATAAAAACCAGGATTGTGGCAGAGTATATAGTAGGTTAAGAAATTTATGGGCTACTCAGTATTTTACACCATTAAAAATAAGACTACTACTTGCAGAGACCTATATTCTTCCAACTCTATTATATTCATCGGAGCTTTTTTATGGCTGTAATTCGAAAGACACGTTAAAATTCAAAACAACATTTAATAACAATGCACGTTACGCTAAATAACTACTTAAAAGTTAAAAACCTTGTCCTGCTAAAAAAAATTATATTTACCAAAAAGCCTAAATACCTTTATCACCGCATGGCGTTCACTAGATCGTCGAGAGGAAACGGCATTATTCCATTTCGGCATAATGACACGTTTTTATATATTAACAATTCGTCTCTGGAACCAACTCTACCCTATTTTGCAGAACACAAGCAATGCAATTAAATTTAAAATTTTACTTTTGCAAACGTTTCGAGATTAACTGTTTTTTGTCTAATTAAAATCCTTACACACACAAACGAATATATATATGTATATATATTATATGTAAATTTTTAAATATTATTTAATGCTATATGCAATATTCTTAATTATTTTTAGTTAATTTTTTTAATTTTTATTTTTTTTTAAATATTTTTTTAATATTTTTCCCCTTCTTTTTTGTCTTTTTTCTTCATTGAAAACTCTTGTGTAACTTGCCTGATTCTAATTTATAAGATTTAGTGCCTTGTTGTACTAGAAACTCATATTTTAATAAATAAATACAAACACAAAACTAGTTCATCGTCCTGTAACTTTGACAGAGGACTAGCATTCCTATCGTAATAATACTTTTGCTTTTCTCTTTTGTTTTCAATTCTATTTCGAATTTCCTGTTGATTAATATTGCTCTGTTTAAACAGCGAACCAGCTACTGGTAATTTTGTTTTGACTAACATACAAAAAAATAGCTCAGATGTAGTAACATGCATATCTGCTAGCGGGGTTGTGCTGCATTCTAGGAGTCGATACTGAAGTTGTTTTTCATCACCTGTCATCATCACCTGCAATTGAAACGCCTTTTTCCGCTAGTCCGTTACTTTTTGGATATCTTGGGCTTAGAAATCTAAATTGTACATTATAATTTGTGGAAAATTTCAAGAACTCCCTAGATCCAAATGGACTGTTATCACACCTTATTAAAGTCAGGTACCCCAAAAAATTAAATATTTCGCAAATAGTATTTATAATATGCGTAAATGTTTTTTTCCGAACAGGGACCGAAATGAGAAAAACCGCTATATACGTGCGACCAGCATAATCGAATAGATCCACTTCTACTCTATAAAACGGGTAATTTGGAATCTCATCCTGAAGCAATAGTTCCTTTTGATTATTTCTTTTAAATCCTTCACAGACTTCACAGGCTGACCCTAACTCTCTGATTTGTTTATTCAAACCAGGCCAGTAATAAAGTTTTCTTGCTCTGGCAAGCGTTTTTTCTATACCTAGATGTGGTCTATGGGGACAAATAGCCGTCCCGAGCAGCATTTCAGTCGGTATAACCAATCTATGATTTAAAAATAATAAACTGTCTTCTACATGTAATTCTGATTTGAGCTTGTAAAATTTCTGACTCAGCTCGTCAAGTTTATGGAATCCGGGCCATCCATTTTCGACATAACTAAAAATCCGCGAATACGCCGGCTTGGTTACTGAGCGAATAACCTCAGAAAGTTCTTCCACTTCCATAACATCTGGCAATTGCTCTCTCGACAAACAATCAGCCATTAATAATTCTTTGCCTGGTTTGTAGGCGACTTTAATTAATGGATATTTCAACAAAAACAAGAACATGAGCTGAAGTCGCATCGACGTCATCTATGTCGCGTTTTACCAAGGCCTACAATGGCTTGTGGTCTGCCTCCACTAAAAATTCTCGTTCATATAAGAAAAAGTAAAAGCGTTGACATGCGAATACAATTGCCAGAAGTTCTTTCTCAATCTGAGCCTATTTCTGTTCGCTTTTACTCAGAGTCCTAGAAGCAAAAATCACGGGATAAACATTCTGAGAAATGACAACCCTAGACCATCCTTGGATGCATCCGTCTGTACTATCACGGGTGCCTTCGGATCAAATATAGCCAATACTGGCTCTGACGTAACTATCCCCAATAAATGTTTTAACTTCGTTACGTGTATCCGTCCATTGAAATTCTGCATTATTATGTGTTTTGGAGATTAAATGAACCTAGCTAAATACGTTAAATACCTAAAAACCGTAAAACATCTGCTTTACTCTCAGATCTTTTCATTTTTAATATAGCATCCCGATATTTTAAATCAGCCTTAATTCTTCCTGCAGATATAATATTTTCCATGAATTTTATTTCTTTCTGCCTATATTGAACCTTCTCTGGGTTAAATCTTATGTTATTCTCTCTAGCCCTACTGATAACCAGTTCCATAATCCTATCATGTTCCTCCTAATCAATTGCGCAAGTGCCAACATCGTCAAATATATCAGAACTTCTTTTATATCCCCAAGGATTCGCAACATTTCTTGTTGGAACATTTCTGGCGCGCGGTTGAACCGAATTGAAATCGTATAAACCTGAACCTTCCAAAAGCAGTAAGAAATGTTGAAAAATCTGAACTCCTCTTGTCTAGTTCTATGTGCCAAAATCCACTTTTCAAATCTAGCACGGAAAAATACTTTTATGTACTAATTATGGAGTTAGGTCATCTTCAGTAGGGATCAAAAAACACTCGCGCTTAATACAACTGTTTAATGCCTTTGGGTCCAGGCAGATACGGAGTTCTCCGTTGGGCTTCTCGACTATTTGTAAATTATTTACCCAATCCGTTGGGTAATCAACGGGAGCAACTATACCCTCATTTACCATTCTTTCCAATTCATCCCTTAGTTTATCTAACAAAGAATTTGGTACCCTTTTCCTATAGTGTAGTACCGGTTGAGAATTTTCTTTTAATGAAATCGAAAAAGTTTTTGGAAATTTTCCCACACCCTGGAAAACATCCGCGTATCTATCCATGAATACTTCCTTTGACCCCGTTTATTTACTACTATTAGTATCTACACATTTTGTCAATCCAAGCTTTTGACATGCTTCCAACCTTAGTATAGGTTCACTACTCCGATCAACAACAACAAATTCTGCAATATACTTAGTCCCAGAATTAGTTTCTACACACTAAAGAATACAAAAACCAAAAATCTTTATTCTATTATTACTGTAATCCACAACTGAAATTTTACTATTAGATATATTTCGATCCCCTAATCCGTGACAATGTCAACTGGTATACAATTTATATCGGCTCCCATATCCAATTTGAATGTAACAACTCAGTTTCCTACTCTATAGTTCTTGGTCCACTGCCTAGTCACCGCTGCTATTGTAAGTAACCTGAGTACATTTTTCTTACTTAATATACTATTTTCTATTCTAGTTTTATTACTATTACCTACTACATCGCTCCAGTTGAGTTCAGCCACTTTCGGTCTGGCATTGCTGGCATGAATTCCATTTTATGTTTTTTTTTTTTTTGGCTTACGGCACATTCGTTGGAAGTGACCTTTTTCTTGAAAGGATAGTTCGACATTCCATTACGTGACTTGCAGTTCAGGGACCCCCGCAATTAAAGCAAATTCTAGTTACTGCTTTACTACGGTCATCATGAATGTTTGGCCCTATTTTTGGGACATAACGTTAAATTTGTGCGACTCCATCGCAGTACTTTGTTGTGGCAAACAATGTTGATCGTATTTCACTAGGACCTCATCAAGAGAACGCTGAGTAACAGTTGTACCCACAGTAGTGGTACCTAGCAACGATTTTTTTGTTCCATCGTTTAGAAACAATGTGTTGTAAATATAAGCACCATCAGTCCCGATTAACCAAATGAAATGACCAATTTTGGTGTCTTCAGGTTCATCGTCCTTTCCACTGGCAATCATATATACTAAAAAATTCCGTTTCCAATCAGGTCAATCTTTGGCTAAGTTTGTACAATCCAGCTTGGAAGGCAGACGATCATTCGATGCCCTCTTTCACGTGGTGGTCTTTCCAATAAACAATAGAATACTTGTTGCGCTTTGTATTCCACTTCTGATACCATTTAATAAAAGCGCTTGCTTTTATTTTTTTCAATAAAACACTTGTCGCTTTTGTAAATTGTAAAAAAAGGAATCTTTATTCTTTTTTGAGACGACTTAGCTATTCAAGTTGTATTTTTAATAAATTATGTAATGAGCTAACTTATCTAATTATTTTTAGTTAATTACCTAAGTGTTAGTGATTACTTAAAGTAATAGTGTTGACAATGTAGCTATTATATATGCATATGTTAGATCGCCCTAATATAGTGTTTCTATTATATTAGGCTATAATTATTACAAGTTTGTACCAATTTTCTTTTTCCTCTTTGAGAATCGTACTCATTAAAAGAACCTCATACTCTGAATACATTGTTCTCACTACTCTGCATATTTCCTTTTATAGTTATGAACTTCTCTACTGCCTCATTCAGTGTTTTAGGGCTGCAAGCAATTAATATATTTTGGTATTCTACATTTACGCCTTTCATAAAAACGTTAAGAGCCATATTTTCACTAACCTTAAAAATTGCATATTTAGCTTCTTGCGTTGGGTTTTCTATGGCTTTTATTTCAAACATACTTAATTGTTCAGAAAGCAAAACGATTTTTTCCCTAAATTCAGCTATACTCATATTTCTTTGTATAAATGTTCCAAATTCTGTTAAGACCTGTTGCAAAGACCTTGGGTTAGGGTAAGCTTTAATCAGTAGATGTTTTAATTCGGTAAAAGTTGTGGGTCTATTTGAATGCCCCACAATCTTGTGTTTTGAGCAAATCATGCAACACCTCTGTTTGCACTACAAAAACTTCCAACGCCTTTGAAAACTTGTAGGTTTTTATCAAAAACCGATATGTCGAACTGCGCAATATTTATATAATCATCTTTATGTTCGCTATAATTAATTTCAATTTTCGTCCAATTAATTTCAATTTTCTACGATTCTTTATTTTCTTTTGTATTCCAGTTATTTATAACAGGAAGTAATCTTGCGCAAGGATCAAAAATGTAATTTTAAGAGACTTGGATTCTTTGTTTTCTTATAAAGTTTAGAAAACACTATTGGCCCTTTTTTCTATATATTTCAATCGAGTTAACTTTTCTACTTTAAATTGAAAGGAGTAAATTCTATCTTTACTCTTTCTAAATTTTTTATCCAATTTATTCAATTAAATGCAATAATTACTTAATTAGTCCATTATTAAAAATTTAAAATAATAAACTTATAATTATAATAAACTTCTACCTATTTATATTTCATAAACTTACTCCTAAAAAATCCTCTGTTATTTATTGGTACCCCACGGTAACACTAAACTTCTTTGAACACGTACTAGCTTTAACAGCCCTGTAGTGCGATTTACTAACTTTTAACACTTTAAAAGGTGTTAACTTTAACCTCACATTTTCTCGTTTGCACTAACCACTATGTGATTCACTAACTTATTTATAACCATGGTAAACAGTTTTATTTTTCTCTCTATTCAAATTGATATTACACGGCAACTCTGCCAAGAGAAATATTAAAATAGGAGAAAATAACAAAGAAAAATACAAAAACAACAAAACAAAAACCTTGTGATTAATAAATTTTAAATAGTTTTGTGCAAAGTAAGTAGAAAATTATAATATATTTTATTCATTATTAAATGCTTTTAAATTTTCAAGTAGAATGGGACTTGCTGGCGGTAAATTTAAAAAGCTCCATGGAAAATTGGAATGCGACAAGAAGTGGAGCGAATTGTCCGAAAAGCTAAATAGTCTTGGTGGGCGGTTAAAGCGGTCAACCAATGACTTTTTTTATTTTAATTATTTTTAAATAAATTTTTTGCTTTGTACTTTATTATTTTTTTTTATTTCATTGAATGCTTTATCTTTTTATTGAATTTTTAATTTTTTAACATTATCCACTGCCAGTGTACAACTGTTTTTTTCAATAATAAATATATAAATGAATAAAGTTGCTGTATTTCACAAAATCATTAAAAAAGGGTTTTATTTAATAAAAGAGACATATAAATAAAATGTTATAAAACCAATACATATACATAATAAACAAACACTTTTTTAAACAGATTAAACCACACAAAAAATGCTGCTGTTAATAAACCACAATTTGTTTTGCTAAAAATAACAGCTGACTGAAGCAGCTTGCTTTAAACACCAATAGTGAATAGCAAAATGGTTAATTTTGTGGTTAACATTTTTAAACGAAACAATTGTGGTTTAAAAAGCATAGTGAATCGCACTACTGGTTTACTTTATTTTTTATTTTTTTTGTTTTTTTTACTCTGTTTGTTTTAGGGTGGTTGAATCAAAACAGAAGTGCGTACTAAAAAAAATGTAATATATAATAAAAAAAGAATATATATAAATAATTAAATAATAAAAAAATATATATATATATATATATAATATAATGAAAGATCGGGCATTTGTTATTGGCGTCGGTGCTAGATATTTTAGTACCTGTGAATAAATCACTGTGAGTACAGTGACTGAGTCTATCAAGTAACAGTTCCAGTAACAATGTTCTTTTATAATTGCACACGTACAATCTTAAATGTGATCTTACTTTGTGCAGAGAAATATTAGTTTCTTTCGCTCTTTCATATGTCAAAGCGGCTTCTTTGCTGTCCGTCTCTTTTTAGCTTCTTCCTATTTACAATAGCTTCTTTCTTCCAAGCATCACACATACATACAGTGTATCACTAAAGTGAGTATGCAGCGATATAAATAATTGGAATGATTAAAAAAATTGCTTAGAAATTGAAATAAAAACATAAAAATTTATTTTTTCATTAATTTTATATGGGAACTTAAGAAAAATAATGCAAAGTAAAAATATTTATAATTCATTACTGATTAAAAACACTATTATAAACAAAATGTTTCGAATTCAGGTCACAAAAGTGAGTATGCACTTCACAAAAATCTGCACTATGATTAAATTTCTCAAGTCAGACTTATATTTAGTATTTTGTTGGATAGCCCTTAGACTTTTTGACTGATTTCAACCTTGATGGCATAGATGCGATAAGATTTTGGGTAACGGAAGGTGGAATTTTATTCCACTCCTCAATTAGTGCAGCTTTTAGAGTATCTTTGCTTGTAACGCTATGACTTCTAATTTTTTTCTCGAGGTAATCCCACAGATGTTCTATCCGGTTAAGGTCCGGTGACTGTGGCGGAGTTTTTAATTGTTTTGGTGTGTTATACAAAAGCCATTCTCTTACAATATGGGCTGTATGTTTAGGATCATTGTCCTGCTGGAATACAAATGATCCTGTTAGTCCAAATTTAGCTGCATTTTGACGTAAATTATTTTTTAAAATGTTTTAATAAACCATCTTATCCATTGTTTCTTCGATAATAACCAGATTTTCAACACCTGATGCTGCAACACAGCCCCATACCATAACAGATCCACCACCATGTTTTACTGTTGCAGCCATATTTTTTGGATCGAGCTCAGTGTTTACTTTTCTCCACACTTTTCGACATCCATCTGAGCCAAAAATATTATATTTACTTTCATCGGAAAAAATAACCGGTTTCCAGAAATTTTCATCTTTATTTTCATACTCCCCTACGAAGTCCAACCGTTTTCTTCTATTAGTGCTGCTTACAAATGGCTTTTTGCGGATGTTACGGCCATGGTAACCAGAGTTATACAGCACCCGACGAATGGTTTGCGGGTTACAGGTTTTTCCACTCTCTTTTTCAATTTCTGCCATTATTTTTTGAGAACTCATCTTAGGATTCACTTCTATTTTTCTTGTTATACTTCGTTTCTCCCTGTCATTAAAGATGCTTGGACGCCCAGTTCGAGCCCTGTTAGTTGTATTTCCCTCCTTTTTATATTTTTCTATAATCTTTTGTACTGTAGAACTGCTCTTATTTACAAGCTTTGCAATTTTCCGTTAACTTTTCTGCTCTTTATACAGTTTGATAATAACGTCTCTTAAATCTTGTGAAAGTTGTTTTCCATGAGGGGCCATAATTAGAGTTTAGAAAAATTTCCAATAAAAAATCATTTTCGGCATTTAGTAATAATTAAAAAAAAACAATTAGTCACTTTTTTCGCGTTCAACTCAAATGAAAGTCAAAACTTTAATAAGTGCATACTTACTTTTGTAATGTGAATTTTTCTATATTTGAAGAAATCATAACGGAATATGATAACGGGACAATTTTTTTTGATATATTTGTGTTTTTGTGTAAGGCAATGCTACATATTATTGCTAGTGTAGAAAACATCAATACTTTTGCAAATTTTTTAAGGAAAAAATTTAAATGTTTAACTATTTCTATGCTGCATACTCACTTAAGTAATACACTGTAGCTATGTTACAAAAAACAATGTTTTGTGCTTTTTTTTATTCGAACCAAAAATTAAATACAGCTGCTTTGAATGTAGAAATCAAATAACCTTTTGCGTTATGGTTACTGTTTGCATAATATATTATTTAATATATGTATGTACTATAAACTTTATATATACACATGAATGCTTAAATAAAAATGTTTGCTTAAATACAAAAAAACAAGAACTGCGAACGGTGATTACGGTAACTATTAAGAAGAACGGTGATTTGAAAATCACGTTCACTGGTAACGATGTTCCTTTAAAATCACGGGATCGCTCATCCCTATTCGGCGCTGCTACATTTCCGACTCCAAAGCAATAATTTCTGTCCAAACCTCGCAAGATCGTTGCCAAAATGGAGAGGGTCACCTTGAACTATCCTCCGTAACGAGGCCAACTTTCTTCGTAGCCAGACTAGTTTACCACCTCTCTTATGTCGTGGTTTGTTCACTAGTGGAAAGCTGGTGAGTTTTGGGTCCAATTTTTTTGCAGCCTTTTCCTATACTCAGCTATTGTTATCGGATTAGGACCGCTTGAACTGGTGCATATACCGGAGCATCAATGTTTCCGATTGCCGACTTTTATTCCTCTACAGGAATTTCTTCTTTGACCGAATTTAGCAGGATCGCCATGTTCAGGTAAGTGGTTTGTAATATATTTTTTTATAAGGCAAAAAAAACTACCCGGGATCGCCGGCGCTTAAGAACGCCACTGGTTAAAAGTTTTTATAAAGGCAACTTAAATGCCTAAGTAGGTTAATGCTTATAAAGATAGTAAAAGCCAATTTTAAGGCTTGAAAAATAATAATCTTTATTTACAAAAGTTCCTGCTTATATTTAAATATAACGGTATTTTAAAAGTAACACTAACATTATTCTTGTGAAATAATAGAGTGCGAATTAAGTGAAACATAAACATATAGAGCAAGTAGTGCAAGGGAAAGTAATAACAATAGTTTATGTTTATTAGTTTATAAGTGAAACTGAAATGATATACAATAAAGTGTAAATAAAGGACTTAGGTAATAGATGATTATGAAATACACTACATTACATTTTAACAAAGTTGGTTAAATTTTTGGCGTATAGCGACCCGTAACTATCCAAGTTTCCAAGACTAACTTTTCCGCTACAGAGTACCTCAAAAAAGTATTCTGTACCGAGCAGTAAATCGATCGGTTGTTGTTTGTAGAAAAAATCATCTGCCATATCGATTTGGGGTAGCTTCCATCCTCTAACGTCTATATTTCCAGATGGTAAATATCCGGAAATACGATTTGTCACCAAAAGATTTAAGAACACTCATGACAATTAAATCGGGATTGCATGATGTGCCCCAACACTAGAAACGTCCGCTGATATTTTTCTACGTGTTGAATTTATAAAGTTGTCAAATTTTTAAGTTATTAAATTCACCTGGGAACATGAATCTAAAAGTGCACGGCCTTATTTGTATCCCCCTGTACCATCAGAAATAAGAATTAACCTGCTTGATTCTTTCCTATCGTGAGTGTTGACGGCTTCTTGAGAAACTTGAGAAGTATTACCAGCGGAACGGTTGCTAGTCGTAGGTATATCGCGATGGAGCAATGTATGGTGGGCGAGAGCACCTGATTTGCAACAATATTTTGACGGACAGTTAGATAAGTTGTGTCCACCTGAAAGACAATTGATACAAGCATCAAATTTTTTACCCGCATCGTATCGGCAAGTGGAATCCATTGATTTGAAATTTAGGCAGCTGCTGCTCCAATGGTCTATACGCTTGCAGAAAATACAGCTCTTTTTACTTGGGCCACAAAAAAATGTTTCTGTTGTTGACGACTTGATGTATTACGTTTATGTTGTGATTGGTTATTAGTAGACAATGACTGAGATTCAATTGATTCTAAAAATTGATATCTACGTACTAAAACTTTAGTCAATTCTTCCCATGTCGGTAAAGAACCAAAATCAATTGTCTCTTTCCATTTCATATCTTATTGTGAATAAAATTTAGTTAACATTAAATGAATTAACGTTGCATTACAGATATCTTTTTCATTCCCTAACCCCACGTCTCCACTAGCCATCAAATTGAACAAGGCATGTACATAATGCCGGCAGAACAACGGTATTAATTCGTTCATGCTCTTGTATGTGGCGAAAACGTGTCGATGTTCATGTTCTGTTTGATCATAATTTTCTGTTTATTGTCAGGATTGTTTCAATGTTTTTAATAAGAAAGAGAGTATTCTCATTGTTGATCAATAGATGGCGATAAGTCGAAATAGAGAAATCATTGCTCAGACAAATCTTCGGCTAACGATGGTCGCACAGGAACGAAACATGAACATTGGGTGTCTACATTAGGCGACATCATGTGCGACATGATGTTGACACTGATTTGATGGCTCGTGAAGACGTAGGGTTATGATTTTAGGGAACTATAAATGGCTGAAGCAATATCGACTAATGCTCGAAGTTGCATAGCGCATGGTTTTCCAACAGATGACAATTCATAAATATTCGAAATATGATCAAGAAATATTATTGTTTTATTGTTGTAGCGTTCATTAAGCCGCTTGATACCTTTTTTGTAGTTTTCTGTGGTAACTTCAAAAGCACGTACTGCATCAAGGGGTTGTCCCGACAAACAATGCAACAAATGGTTAAGTCTTTCTATGTCTGAGAGTGAAGTATCGTTATGTACCAATTAGTTAAAAGATGAAATGAAATTTTTATAAGCAGCATATTTCCCGTCAAAATGGGGTAATTGTAGTTTTGGCAATCTAGAATTAAATCGTTTATAATTATCGCCTATTAAATCAATTATTTTCGATTTTCTAAGAATACATACATAATTCTTTCATGTCTGCCCGTGACATATCTTTTGGGTCTTGAGCTTCTATATCATTTTGTATTTAAAGTATTTCCTTGAAATATGCCTCTGCTAAATTTAACCGGCATTCAAAGTCTGACATATGTATTGTATTACTCACCAAATTCTCAATTTGAGTTATGTTTGCCTTTACAGACGAACGTTGTCTTTGAAGAGACTCAATCACTCATTTTAACAATTTAAGAGTGACAATAGAAAAACAACTACAACGGAAACCTTTAATTGTTATAATGCAGCAGTTGAGAACTTTGCTCTTGTTATTTTGCTTATGATTGCAGAATTATATACAGTGGCAGAGGCAGCAGGTATAGGCAGAACTGAATTGTTGACTGCGAACGAAATAAAGTAATTTGATATTTTTTTTACAAATAGTTAAAAACCGTTGTGTTTATTGTTGTTATTATAAATTTAATATGATCGTTTCCTATTCTGTCTCGTCAAATTATTATTATTAATTTTTATTTTTTAATTTTAGTCCCATCCAGGGATTGAACCAGTGATCATCATAAATCAATTTAAATTTTACTTTTTCGGCTTTGGTTCATTTTTAATTTAACTTTTATTAAGAAAAATTATTTTTCAAATGTACGCGGACGTTTTCTAAAGAAAACAAGAAAAATTAGACGCTGGCAGAATGTAATGCTGCATTTTCAGGACCGCCAAATCCATCTTCAGCATTCTTTGCATCCAACACCTTGATTTGCGTATACTGTAAATATCATTCATTTATCCAACTAATCAATATTAATTTGGTTGGACGAAATTCACACACAACACAAAGCATTTTTAGGTTGTCTTCTCTACAACACGTCTTGTAAATTTGTTGCAATTATTGTATTATACCGTCGGTATAGTCACGAAATGCAAATTTTATTTTTTAATCATTCATACTTGTTTTTCTCACAACATTATAGATGCTGTTCCAGTATCATATCAACTGTTGATGAGTTAGGTATAAATGTTAATGCGCTGTGCCTTGCGTGTTTAAAATTATTTTTTAATTTTAGTCCCAGCTAGGGGTTGAACCAGTGATCATCATAAATCAATTAAAATTTTACTTTTTCGGCTTTGGTTCATTTTTTATTTAACTTTTATTAAGAAAAATTATTTTTCAAATGTACGCGGACGTTTTCTAAAGAAAACAAGAAAAATTAGACGCTGGCAGAATGTAATGCTGCATTTTCAGGACCGCCAAATTTATCTTCAGCATTTTTTGCATCCAACACCTTGATTTGCGTATACTGTAAATATCATCCATTTAACCAACTAATCAATATTAATTTGGTTGGACGAAATTCACACACAACTCAAAGCATTTTTTTGTTGTCTTCTCTACAACACGTCTTGTACATTTGTTGCAATTTTTGTACTACACCGTCTGTATAGTCACGAAATGCAAATTTTATTTTTTAATCATTCATACTTGTTTTTCTCACAACATTTAGATGCTGTTTCAGTATCATATCAACTGTTGATGAGTTAGGTATAAATGTTAATGCGCTGTGCCTTGCGTGTTTAAAATTACTTTTTAATTTTAGTCCCAGCCAGGGGTTGAACCAGTGATCATCATAAATCAATTAAAATTTTACTTTTTCGGCTTTGGTTCATTTTTAATTTAACTTTTATTAAGAAAAGTTATTTTTCAAATGTACGTGGACGTTTTCTAAAGAAAACAAGAAAAATTAGACGCTGGCAGAATGTAATGCTGCATTCTCAGGACCGCCAAATCCATCTTCAGCATTCTTTGCATCCAACACCTTGATTTGCGTATACTGTAAATATCATCCATTTAACCAACTAATTAATATTAATTTGGTTGGACGAAATTCACACACAACTCAAAGCATTTTTTGTTGTCTTCTCTACAACACGTCTTGTATATTTGTTCTCCTGAAAATGCAGAATTACATTCTGCCAGCGTCTAATTTTTCTTGTTTTCTTTAGAAAACGTCCTCGTACATTTGAAAAATATTTTTTTTAATAAAAGTTAAATTAAAAATGAACCAAAGCCGAAAAATAAAATTTTAATTGATTTATGATGATCACTGGTTCATTTCCTGGCTGGGACTAAAATTAAAAAGTATTTTTAAACACGCAAGGCACAGTGCATAATTATTTATACCTAACTCATCAACAGTTGATATGATACTAGAACAGCATCTACAATGTTGTGAGAAAAGCAAGTATGAATGATTAAAAAATAAAATTTACATTTCGTGACTATACCGACGGTGTAGTACAAAAATTGCAACAAATGTACAAGACGTGTTGTAGAGAAGACAACAAAAAAGTGCTTTGAGTTGTGTGTGAATTTCGTCCAACCAAATTAATATTGATTAGTTGGTTAAATGGATGATATTTACAGTATATGCAAATCAAGGTGTTGGATGCAAAGAATGCTGAAGATGGATTTGGCGGTCCTGAAAATGCAGCATTACATTCTGCCAGCGTCTAATTTTTCTTGTTTTCTTTAGAAAACGTCCGCGTACATTTGAAAAATAATTTTTCTTAATAAAAGATAAATTAAAAATGAACCAAAGCCGAAAAAGTAAAATTTTATTTGATTTATTATTAATTTTTTTAAATTAAATACCAAAATATTTTATGTATAATATAATAATTGTCGTTCATATGTTCTTTTGTTGAATTTATTAAATTATAACGAATGATAAATACCTGTATGACGAGCTTACAGTGGTATTTCAGTAGGTTGGTTTATTGATTTAATTCCTTCCTAGTTATTCCGGCTGGCGGCGATAAGCTTCCACAATGTTTTATACCAATTGTCTGTCTTTGATTTATTCCTGCGGATGACAAACGTTTTTCCTGGTAGCGATAGGTTGTCTTGAGCAAAGAATCTAATTTGACGATCAAATAATGTATTTTAATTTTAAGTGGACTGTATTTATTAAAGAGAAAGAATTGTAATCTTGCGATCTTTTATAAACTTAAGAGAGCATACATTGGTAATTCACCACGCACAAGAAGTATTATTGTAGAAAGAATTCATAAAAAAATTTTTAATCTTGAACTTGGTTTTAAATTTTCTGAAATATTTTTGTATTTAACCGGTATCTACATACAAATATATTATATTTTTTTGTTTGTTTTATTTTTTATGCATTATACAATATACACATATCTATAATAAATATTTTGTTTTGTTTTTCAATATGTACATAAACTTTTTTTTTAACTTTTTTACTTTGTAGATAGTCAAAGTTGAGCAGAACAATAATTATTAAATTTTAACCTTCAAATTTCTTTTATTTTATAAATTATAACTAAGCGATTCTAAAATAGAAAGCATTACTTTTTGTACAGCGCGAATATGAAAATATTTGAAGTTTTATTAATTAATATTGCAACACCGTGCTCACATTAAAAGTGTGACAGTTTAATTTTTTTGAATTACCGCTAACTTTGATACATAAAATCAATTTTTCCGCCTTAAATCAGTGTTTTATAATATTTTATATTGTTTTAAATTTTATTTTCTTAAAAATAGTAAATAAACTACAATTTGTCAAAGATAATTATAAAACCCACAAAACTATTAGAGAAGTTGCATAAATAGTAAACAGAAACAAAAGTAGAGTGTTTAATATTATAAAAAGGTATAAACATACTAATAGTGTCCAAAATAAAAAAGAAACTGTGCAAACAAGTGCAAGTTGTCCGACCGTGATAAGCGGTATTGTTTGACGCTTATCAGGAACGATCCAATTTTGACAGCAATTGACACAAAAAAAATTTTGCATGAAACAAAAAATGTTAATGTTAAAACAGTCCCGGAATCTTTAGAGGAAATAATTTACAATGAGGGTCTTGCTGCCGATTGCCATTAATATCAGAGAAGAATCAAAAACTGAAATACGCTTTTGCCCCAGAACCTGCAAATAAAGTTACATAATTTCTGGTGAAAGGTAAGGTAAAAGAAAACGTTGGAGAAAATGCCGAATGCCTAGGCATAAACGATAATTTCGTGTTCTACCAAGACAGTGGTCTCCAACATAAATCCTCGGATGCACGAAATTGGCTTTTATATGATTGCCCAAAAGTAACAAAGAGTCCTCTTCAGTCTCCTTACTTGAAGTTATAAAACATATACCCACATATTTATAAAAAAGAGTATGTATGCGGAGGCCAAAACGTATTGCCGCATTGAAGGAAGCAGTAACAGAGGAGTGGTACAGTATTGATTCCGAATTAATAAACATTTGGTCAAAAGTATACCGCGACGTCTTCAGGCTGTAATTGTCAGCAAAGGAAAGAAGATTGCAATGTCCCACTTTAAGTGTGAGTTTCGATTTAAGGAGTTGCAAAACAAAATCGTAAATAATGCAATATTCCAATGTAATGAATTGTCTTTTTTTTTTTTTTGCTTTTGTTATTCGTAGTGTAGTAGTAATAGTATATATGTCAAACGTAAGTCCTCAAAATGGAACTAAGTCCTTTATTTTGCCTTACAAACATGACAAAATTGTTTTTCTCTGTGTTCCACTTTAAGTGTTAGTAGCTGTAAGTACAATTAAATGCTGTGCTGTAACGGACGATGTTTAATGCTGCCTTTGAAAAACTAATTGCTGCCTTTAAAACCGACTGTGCTCAGGTATAATGGAATGGTGTTCTTTGTTTTTCATTAGGATAGAATGCACACTACAATAAAACGAAAGATAATAGGTAGCTAAAAAAATCCCAATACTGACACACGACAAAACAAACTAATGAGGCATTAAGTGTCGTTGTTCCTTATTCATTTAACCCGCCCTCCATTGCTATCTTAACAACATACATTTTTAAGACAGCCCAAGTAGTTACTAACTGCTCTTTTTAATCTTTCGTGAAATAAAAAAAAAATGTGTACATTCAAACCTTGTGAATATCTCTACAATTTTTTTAAATATTTATTAAAAACATTAATCTAATCAAAACAAAATTCATTGAAATTTATGATAAATATTTAGTTATGGGAAAAGATAATAAAAACAAATGGGGTACGAGAAAAAAATGTTTTTAAACTTATATTATTAACATTTAAATTTTGTTTGAGCAACTTTAAACCTTTTTATACCCTTCACCAGAAAAAGTGGAAAAAGGGTATATATAAGTTTGGCATTCCGACCCCATAAAGTATATATATTCTGAATCCTTATGCGTAGCGAAGTCGATTGAGCGATGTCCGTCTGTCCGTCCGTGTTAGTGTTGTTTTGGCAAACTTGATGTCACACAACAAAAAAAAATTATTACGTCAATTGATCAGACATCGTGTCGAAACAGGTGCTATTGGAAATCAGCATTATCGGTCCGAGTCCTTTGAGGCAGCAGGCAAATCACCACGAATTTTCAAGTCATTTGAAACAATAAAGTAACTCCAATCAAAAAAATAAATTAATAGGGCGATAGAGCATTAAAAAGAAAGATTAAAACATCAAGTGAAAAAATTGTCACTCACCTCTATTTTCCGAGTTACGGGGCTCTGAAATTTTCAAATTTATTAAAATATCAAAATGGGTATCATTATAAGGCTTTTGAAGAGGTCTTTAAGAGAATATTAAAATTTCTTAAAAATGATTTACCCATTAAGAGCCGCTGTCACTTTTATGTAAAATTATATATATGCAGTACAAATTTTTTTTATTTTTTAATTCTCTATCACCCCAATATTTGCTTTTTTGATTGGAGTTACTTCATTAAACTATATTTACATAGATAGTGAAGGGTATATAAGATTCGGCATAGCCGAATATAGCACTCTTGTTTGTTTTATTTAAATTTAAGAAATTGGAGGATAGAAATCAAGTATGATTTGCCTGCTACCTCGAAGGACATGGACCGATAATGCTGATTTCCAATAGCACCTCTTTCGGCACTTTGTCTGATCGGTTGACGTATTTATTTATTATTATTTTTTTTTTTTTTTTTGCATAATTTAACATATATATGCAGTACCAAAAAAAATTTTTTTTAATTCTCTGTCAACCCAATATTTGCTTTTTTGATTGGAGTTACTTCGCTAAACTAAGTTTTCATAGATAGTGAAGGTTATATAAGATTCGGCATAGCCGAATATAGCACTCTTACTTGTTTTATTTTAGTTTTAATTAATAGATGAATACATAAAGTAAGACAAATTTTAGATAACGTAAACTAACAATTTGAAAATAAAAGGTTTAGCTATTTTATATGTTACATTGCTACTGTTAACTTTGCCAATATAAAAACAAAATTATTCATATATATTTAATTTCTATTATGCATATAAGAAATTCAAATAAGTTATATAAATGTTTCATCTATCCGAGACTTTTACAACACATCTGCTAGATTGGTAAATTTTCGCAAAAGTTCGTTATAAAGGACCTGGGTTGGCACGATATATAAAACAAATATATGTACATACATATATGCTTGTTTTGTTTTTCTGGCACACAAAGTTTTTTTTGCAATAGGTGCAAATTTTTTGCAAAACGAATTTTTTTATTTACAAAAAAAAACTTGTCTGAATTCATTGTAATTTCTATTTTAAAAAAATTATTTCGTCTTGAAACAATAATTTTGCCTGGGTAAAACAAAAACAAAACTTTTTTTTTCTATAAGTAGCCAAATTTCGCAGTTAACTTGATTGTAATTTATTTTCTATTCTTTTTTTTTTTTTTTTGTTTTTTGGTATAAAAAACAAATAATTTTTAAAAGGCACTTTTTCCATGAAAGGTGATTGATTAATCAAAAAAAGAAAAAAAACAAATTTTAAACTAAGAAAATTTTTTTTGGGTATTGTGATTAAATAAAAAAATTGGTATTTAAATGTCAATTATTTTCCTTATGTTTCAAGTTAATTTTAAATACCTTACAAAACTGATTATATTTCAATGAAAAAAATCAGAAAATGTATAAATTAAGTTGGAGTAAGTCCATATATCTTTTGCGTGGTAAACTCCGACATTTCCACTGACCATAGCCCTAAGCTTATAATTGACGTTGCCAATTTTCTGCAGCACTATTACATTAATACCAGTAGGAGCTAATTTTTAATTGAAGTAATTGACTTTTGAACTTTGAACGAAATTTCGTCTAATAATGTCCTGGCCTTCTATTAAATTTTTTGCTTTCGACCTAAGACTATAAACATGTTGGTTCTTACTATAAGTAAGAGAGAAAATTCATCTTGCCTTTCAATAAGAATCGGCTTTAATATTAATTTTCTAAATTTTTGTACTGTATTTTCTAATCCTAAGTAGATTGTAAAGCTAGCACTTGTAAGCTCTTCAATATTAATTAAAAATTTTGCATTAAATATTACGGTATCTTTAAAAGTAACACTAACATTATTTATTCTTGTGAAATAATAAATTGAGTGCGAATTAAGTGAAACATAAACATATAGAGCAAGTAGTGCAAGGGAAAGTAATAACAATAGTTTATGTTTATAAGTTTATAAGTGAAATTGAAATGATATACAATAAAGTGTAAATAAAGGACTTAGGTAAAAGGTAATTATGAAATACACTACAATACATTTTAACAAAGTTGGTTAAATTTTTGGCGTATAGCGACCCGTGACTATCCAACCTGCTTTAGTTTCCAAAACTAACTTTTCCGCTACAGAGTACCTCAAAAAAGTAATCTGTACCGAGCAGTAAATCGATCGGTTGTTGTTTGTAGAAAAATTCATCTGCCATGTCGATTTGGGGTAGCTTCCATCGTCTAACGTCTATGTTTCCAGATGGTAAATATCCGGAAATACGTTTTGTCACCAAAAGATTTCAGAATACTCATGACAATTAAATCGGGATTGTATGATGTATGCGACTTCGTACTTTATGTTGGATGATGTGCCCCAACACCATAATCGTCCGCTGATATATTTCTACGTGGTAAATTTACAAAGTTGGCAAAGTTTTAAGTTACTAAATTCACCTGGGAACATGAATCTAAAAGTTCACGACCTTATTTGTACCCCCCTGTACCATCAGAAATAACATTAATGATTGTGGCAAGAATTAACCTGCTTGATTATTTCCTAACGTGAGTGTTGACGGCTTCTTGAAAAACTTGGGAAGTGTATATAATTCTGCAATCATAATCAAAATAACAAGAGCAAAATTCTCAAGTGCTGCATTATAACAATTAAAGGTTTCCATTGTAGTTGTTTGTCTATTGTCACTCTTAAATTGTTAAAATGAGTGATTAAGTCTCTTCAAAGACAACGTTCGTCTGTAAAGGCAAACGTAACTCGAATTAAGAATTTAGTGAGTGATACAATGCCTATGTCAGAACTTAAATGCCGGTAAAATTTAGTAGAGGCATTTTTCAAGGAAATACATTCCATACAAGATGATATAGAAGCTCAAAACCCAAAAGATATGTCACGGGCAGACATAGAAGAATAATGTGTGTATTCTTACAAAATCGAAAATAATTGATCTTATGGGCGACAATTATAAACGATTTAGTTCTAGATTGCCAAAATTACAATTACCCCCATTTTGACGGGAAATATGCTACTTATAGAAATTTCACTTCATCTTTTAACTAATTGGTACATAACGATACGTCACTCTCAGACATAGAAAGACTTAACCATTTGTTGCATTGTTTGTCGGGACAACCCCTTGATGCAGTACGTGCTTTTGAAGTTACCACAGAAAACTACTAAAAAGCTATCAAACGGCTTGATGAACGCTACAACAATAAAACATTAATATTTCTTGAGCATATTTCGAATATTTATGAATTGTCATCTGTTGGAAAACCATGCGCTATGCAACTTCGAGCATGCTTCAGCCATTTATAGTTCCCTAAAATCATAACCCTACGTCTCCACGAGCCATCAAATCGGTGTGAACATCATGTCGCACATGATGTCGGCTAATGTAGACACCCATGTTTCGTTCATGTGCAACCATCGTTAGCCGAACATTTGTCTGAGAAATGATCTTAGCCATCAAATATGACTTTTAGTTTGATTTCAACAATGCGAACACTCTGTTTCTTATTAAAAACATTGAAACAATCCTGACGACAAACAGAAAATTATGATCAAACAGAACATGAACATCGACACGTTTTCGCCACATATAAGAGCATGAACGAATTAGTACCGTTGTTCTGCCGGCGTTATGTGCATGTCTTGTTCAATTTGATGGCTACGTCTCCACTAGAATGAAAAAGATATCTGTAATGCAATGTTAATTCATTTAATGTTAACTAAATTTGATGCAGAATGAGATATGAAATGGAAAGACACAATTGATTTCGGTTCTTTACCGACATGGGAAGAATTAAGTAAAGTTTTAGTACGTAGATGTTTTAGAATCAATTGAATCTCAGTCATCGTCTACTAATAAACCAATCACAACATAGACGTAATACATCACGTCGTCATCAACAGAAACATTCGTTTGTGGCCCAAGTAAAAAAGACCTGTATTTTTTGCAAGCCTATAGACCATTGGAGAAGCAGCTGCCTAAATTTCAAATCCATGGATTCCACTTGCCGATACGACGCGTGTAAAACATTTGATGCTTGTACATTCCAAATTTTTTACTGCAAAAAAATGTCGCTTATCTTTGTCACCTGGGGGTGACTCTAGGAATTACCTATATATGTCATATATTAGATCAAAAAATATGAAAAAAAAATTTCGTTCCTATTAAATACTGGGGTTCCACTATAGAAATAATTTGTAAAAATAATGTTAAAAGTTTTTTGGTTCAATATTTTACGTCCAACCGTACTATTCGATTTGTTAGTTTTTTAGTTTAGTTTTAGCTTTCGTATAAGCGTAAGCTTCTACACTAACCTGTAATGCTAATGCTGAGAACAAGAATATTTTTTTTTTCTGTTTTCGTTTAATCTGTGTTACAATCATATATATGGTTCTATGTTTCTACAATAATTAGCTTAAAAATGTGTTAGCAAACTATACACATACATGAAGTCTCAATTAAAATACAATTCAATTTTTAGGAGTACTGGTATGCATGTTAGTTTACAAAGACATTTATATTCTGCATTTTATGTTACAAGAATTAAAACTAAAATAATCGTTAATAACTTATTGATAATGATACCATTTGCCCAATGCATCGTCCCTCTTCGTCGAACGCAGCCAATGTTAAATGCGACAGTTTATTACAGAGAACTCCATTTCCGTTATTTTGTATTGGATTCGGCTCTGGAAATTAATGTGGATAAAAAAATTTATTTACATTTAAACGTTCGACTAAATTATAGATATTAAAAATAAGATTATAAACTTCTGTACTAAATCTTAAAACTACTATCTTAAAAAGTTACTTAGTTTTATTGTTGGAGGAAAAATTCATTGCTTAAGATAGTTTATCAGAAAACATTTATTATAATTCAAAGAAAGCCAATAATTTTCTATATTAAAATTTTCTAACTAATTGGAGCTGCAGAAGCCAAACAGTTTATTAAAGCTTTGACAAAATAACAGAGAACATTAAACACCTCTTTTTCGTTTTTTATAAGTAAATCGCCGGGTTTTTTTTTTTTTTTTTGTACTTTCAAAGTAATAGTAATAAAATTTAAAAGCATACTCAAGTTTTTTTTTTAAAAAGTGTTAAAATACGATTAATAAATATTATACTTGATGTTGCCTGGGTCTAAGTTAAGGGTCTTTCTAGGCACTGAATTATCTATTATAGCCTTATTTGCTATAGGGTTCCACTTAGTGCTTCCCGAGCTTTGTGTATTTTAAATTTTTGTGATTTTTTCCCCCATCAGGACTTGAACCGTGGATATTATAAATGAAATAGAATTTTTCTTTTTCATTTATTATGTCCACGATTCAAATCCTGATTGGGAAAAATATTTTCAAAAATTTAAAATACGCGAGGCACAGCGAATTTTATATTCATACTTAACTGATCAACAGCTAATATGATACTGGAACATCATTTGTAATGTTGTGAAGAAACAAGTATGAATGATTAAAAAATATGAATTGTATTTGTGACCATACCGATGGCTTGGTACAAAAAGCAAAAACAAATGTACGAGGTGAGTTACAAAGAGAACAACGAAGAAATGATTTAGGTTGTGTATGAATTTCGACCAAGCAAATTAATATTGATTAGTTGGTTAAATGGGTGATGTTTACAATATACACAACCTAAGTAGATAGATGCGAAGAGTGCTGATAAAGGATGTGGCAGTCCAGAAAATGCTACATTTCATTCTGCCAGCGTCTAATTTTTCTTGTTTTCTTTGCAAAACGTCCGCATACATTTTTAAATAATTTTTCTTTATAAAAATGTTTAGAAATTAAATTAAAAATGGATCCTAAGCCAAAAAAGTAAAATCCTACTTCATTTATAATATCCACGGTTCAAATCCTAATGGGAGAAAATTTAAAATAAGCACAGCGAATTTTACATTCATTCTTAACTGATCAACAGCTAATATGATACTGGAACAGTATTTGTAATTTTATGAAGAAACAAGTATAAATGCTTAAAAAATGTAAATTGTATCTGTGACCATACCGATGGCTTGGTACAAAAAGCAAAAACAAATGTACGAGATGAGTTACAAAGAGAACAACGAAGAAATGATTTAGGTTGTGTATGAATTTCGAACAACCAAATTAATATTGATTGGTTGGTTAAATGAATGATTTTTACAATATACATAACCTAAGTAGATAGATGCGAAGAATGCTGATGAAGGAGGTGGCAGTCCAGAAAAATGATGCATTTTATTTTGCCAGCGTTTAATTTTTTTTTTTTTTTTTTTTTTTTTTTTTTTGGAAAACGTCCGCATACATTTGTAAATAATTTTTCTTACCTCAAATGTTTAGAAATTAAATTAAAAATGAACCTCAATCCGAAAAAGTAAAATCCTATTTCATTTATTTTTCAAACTTTTTATTAGAAATGATACGCGGACAAAGTCGTGGGCACTGTAAGTAAGATATGGAACAGAACTTATAGTTAATAATTTGTTTCAAAAGAAATTTGAGTTATTTGGATAATCTTTACAACGCTTTGTTGACAACAAAACCTACCTCAGTAGAAAGTGAAAGGGTTTTTCTATTGTCAGAAAATTTTGCAACAAAAACAAGCAACAGTATGTCTATAATTAACTAATTAATTTTTCAGTATTTTTATCTTTGTTATCTCTTGTTATATAGTGTGTATGTCTTGTCACCTGAATTGTTTTCAAGTTTTATAAACTGTTAAAATTATTATTTAATAGTTATTTTTATTGTTTGTTTATGTTTTTAAACATGTTTTCTTCAAGAGTTTTTTCCACGGGAATATCGGGCAGTCCCGGGAATGCGATAATTTTTTAGCCGTTTGCAGGAAATCCCAAACCCTAGTTCCACTCCAAAAATACCAGAAACAATATTTTGTAAACGAAACAGTAAAAGTCTCAGAAGAGACATCACCATTGAAGTGTTCAAAAACCATGTTTTAGAGGTGTCTCAATCGGAGTGGAAAAAGTGCTTCGACAACTGGTTTGAGCGCATGCAAAAGTTTATAAATCATGCTGGAGAATACTTTGAAAAACAATAAAACCATTTTTGATTATAAATATTCGCATTTTCACTATTAGGCCATAAATATATAGAGCAGCCCTCGTAGTATCTTCGTTTACTTTTTAAAGTGTTTTTATTTTGCAACGCCGCAAACATATATTAGTTTATTATAAATGTTTTAATAAGTCACTTAATTTACTGTCATCTGACAGAATTATATTTTATGTCATGATGTTACTTCAGATATTGCAAGCCATATTGTTAAATAACTTTTAGAATGACCGCTATTCAATTTTATACTTTTTTTAAGATAAAAATAAATTAATTTATAAGTTAATAAAATTGCTCAAAATTATTTTTATTTCTAATTTAATTCCTTAAATTTAATGTTCTTGTTTTGCATTTTTTATTGCTTATAACAATCGATATTTATACTTACATTGAGTGAGCTTAAATGGAAAAAAAACAATAAGGCATCCAGCTAAGATTGTCTTATGTGAGAGTTTGAATTTAATATGTTTGTAAAAAGAAAAAAAAAACATTAAGCTTAGAAAATAAGTATTAGATTAAAAAAAATTTATTTTTGCAGAGAAGTAACGAAAGAAAAATTTAGAAACTTATAACCAATAATTAAATGAGATTTAGAACAAACAAAGTGTTGTAAAACTATTATTGTATTTGTCTTCAACAAAGTAATAAACAAAAACGTTTTTAAGACTTATAAAAAAAAGGAACCAAGTATTATAAACTTTGTTAATTTAAACAAAAATTCTACTTTGCACTTTGTTTAAAAGCTGTTAGAAATAATATTGAAATATTATTGTTTATTTGATTTAAATAAATAAAATCTGTGCAACAACCTTTAGTTAGGATGTATAAATGGGACACTTTTTAACTATGTAAATTAGACTTAAGTGAACCGTTGACGGATAAGCATCATATAATAGTGATTGTGCAGTGTTTTCTTATAAAGTAAAATTATTTGTTCTGTTTTCCTTACAATATCAGAAGTGAGATAAAGAACCACACACATAAGTAGCCTGACGTAACGAGGAAATAAAAAAGTGTTCGGCGTATGTGTGATATGCTGTGTACGTGCATTGAAGTAAATGTAAAAGAAAGACTGAAAGAAAATAAAACGTAGCGACAGCATATATACATATAAATAATAAAAATAGTAAAAATTAAAAAAAACTGTGCCAAAATAAAACAATCAAGCCAATTTGTATTGCGTTTGGTATAGGTGAGGTGCAGAAAAAGAATAAAATAGTGAAACTAACAGGAAATAGAAAGATATTTTGAATATTTTTGAACTTCATGCGTGAAATAAAAAGTGTACAAATAAAAAAAAAAACAATAAGTGGAACTAAATAGTGATATAATTATAACCTGAAACGTAGTCATTGAAAAAAAAAAACAATACGATTAAAATAACCGCCTTAAAATTAGAACAAACAAAACAATTATTACGTGACCTTAAATTATCGAGTACGGGAAATCGAGCTGAATTAATTCAACGATTTAAAGACGCGACGGGTAGTGATGATGCAGAAACGCCTCCTCCTGAGAAATAGACGAGCTAAAACGAATGTTAGAACATTTAATGCTTATGGTGCAACACAATTAGGCACTTAGTGTTAGTGCTATGACGTCAAATAATACGAACGTAAACGAAAAGGCAGTTGAAAAATTAGCAAGAAATAATGATAACGAAGTGTTAAATAATTTAAATTATAATGATTAGAGAAGTGACGTACTAAACGTCGCTTAGAATAACGTAGACCTGGGATTGACGACTCAAGAACAAACGCTTTGTTGTAATACATATTCGGTTAAAGAAATATCGTAAACAATTCCTGAATTCGACCCATCAAACTAAATGTCATTGTCCGTAGAACAATTCGCTGAAAGAGTTAATAGTGCTAAAAATATGTGTCAATGGGCCGAAAAAGGTTTAACACTTGCGGTACACAGCAAACAAAAAGGTGTTGCTAAATTGTAGTTGGATGTATCCGAAGGACAATATTCAACATGAAATAACTTTGCTGAAAGCTTAATTGAAGAATTTGGTCTAAAACTTGATGAATCGGAGATACGTAAGAAAATGTGCAGTGCTCATAGAAATCCTAACGAGCAGGTACTTGACTATAGTTTTTGAATTTGTGCTATTATCCGTAGATATAAACTAAGCGAACAGGCTTTTATTAAATATACAAGCGATAGTGTACGACATCGAGAGCTATAAGCTGCTACAGCAGCTTAACGTTTCAATATTTTAAAGAATTACGTGAAACTTACAGCGAGTACTTCAGAAATACTCCCGGAGAAAAACCGACTTTTGAAAAAACGTTCGATTAGTATAAAACGAGAAACTTGCCAAGTCGAGAGCAACAGTTGGTTTTTGGGAGGTATTAGATGTTTTAGCTGCAACGAAGAAGGTCACATATCGGCTAAGTGCTGCACAATGAAGAATTTATTAGGCAGGATGTGTTTGGTGATATAAATGTAAGGCAAATGAAGATGGCAAATTACACTTTAAAAAGGGCAATAATCAGTTAAAACCCATCGGCCAGGATGATATTCAACATGGAAATATTAGTGAGCAACAGAAAGTAAGTTTGTTGGAAATTATTGGTGAATACCGTGACGTGTTCGCTTTGAATATAAGTAAAATTGGTAGTACTTATATAGTTGAGTTCCGAATCGATCTTGAACAAATAAGCCATCCGCACAGGAGCCATATCGAATTCCAGAACCCAAGAAATGCGTAATAAGCAAAATATTACTAAACTTGTTGAATCATGATTTTATAACGAAATCAGAGTCTAAGTACGCGAGCCCGATAACCTTGGTCGAAAAGAAAGATGGTAGCGATCGCTTTTGCGTGTATTAACGAAGACTAAATAGCCATATGCCTAAGCGAATATTTCTGATGCCAAATATATAGAAACATCTCCAGGACGAAAAACGTTATCAGATTTTTACGGTGTTGGATTTAGAGAGGATATTATCAGATACCAAGAGCGCCAGATTGTAGGAAATACACCGCCTTTGTTATGACCGGAGGAATCTGTGAATTCAAAAGTATGCCATTTTGACTTAAAAATGCACCTATAGTATTTCTGCGATTGATGGCGAACTTTAAAAAAGAAGACGTTGCTCGACGACATGATTCAATATATGGATGATATTCTCATTGGAAGTCAGACGGTTGATGAAATGTTTCAGAAGCTAAAACGCGTATTTGCTGATCTTCGTGCATTCGGTCTTACTCTTAATCCTCGAAAATGTTCAACTGTTAAGAAAACCATAACGTTTTTTGGTCAGCAATGGACTCCAGATGAAATTCGTCTGGGTGAAGTAAAAACTGAGGCTATCCAAAAGTTTGAAAAACCAACCAACGTAACTGAAGTTCGCAGGTTTTTAGGTCTGAGGGGCTATTTTCGAAATTTTACGCCATTGTGTCTGAACCACTACGGAAATTATTGCAAAAGAACGAGGATCTTAATTGGGGGCAACCACAAGAAAATGCCTTTAACGAAATTAAGTCATTCTTACCAGCGAACATATATTAGTGGCCTACGACGTGAATCCGGAGCATCAAATGCATTCCGATGCTAGCTGTATTAGCTTAACTCTAGTCCTATTAAAAAGCGTAGATGGTACTCGGAAACCAGCTGCATTCTATAGTCGGTTAACCAGCCCATGCGAAGAAATTGCATAGCTATGAATTGGAGATGTTGGCGGTAGTCGAAGACTTAGAACAAGAGAACTAATACCTCGAATTACACGCTGGTGGCTATGTATTTAAGATTTTGACATTAATATTGAACACCGGATAGAGTCAAGAACGCGCAATGTTGACACGCTACGCCGTGCCACTTATGAAAGATGAAATGAAGTCGAACCCGCTTCTCTACGACTCGACAAGACAAACGTTGACATTGGCGACTGGTTGTTAAGTATGCAGTTGCAGGATCCAAATCTTAAAGAAATCATACAGAAAATAAATGATACAGATAAATAATTACCTAAAGAATTTGTTGTCGAAAAAGGCCGTTTATTTAAAGTTATTGGTAATAAGAATGGGTGGTGCCGAAAACTTTACGATACAAGGTGACTTAAGACGCCCACGATAAGTCAGGTCACCTAATTGTGAACCGAATCATGGAAAAATTACTGCAACTCTTGTGGTTTGCACGAGTGCGTAATTACGTTAAGTCGTATGTAACATCATGTGTGCAATGTGCCGTTAATAAGCGGCCAAACGGTAGAAAGGAAGGGGATATCGAGCCAATTCCATTTAAAACTCTTCACGTCGACCAGTTAGACCCATTTCCGAAATCTAGTAATCGTAACGGATATGTACTAGTACTGACTGATTCCTCTACAAAGTACACCATGATTAAGGCAGTGCCTACGACAGCCTCGAAGTACGTCCTAAAGGTTGTCGATTAAGTAAGCGCATATTTCGGAATGCCGGTGCAAATTGTTAGTGATTGGAGAAGAGCATTCACTTCAAAGGAGTTTAAATCTTACTGTCGCCAGAATTTAATTAAACATATATTAAATGCAGTCCGAACGCCCAGAGCTAAGGAGCCAGTTGAACGAATGAATCGAACTATTATGTCGATGCTTTTACCTTTAACGGAAAACGATCGTAAATGGTATTAAGAACTCCGGGTCATCCAATGGAACATTAATTCCATGAATAATCAAACAACTGGTCATTCTCCAAATGACCTTCTCTATTGCTATAAGCCTCGTTATATCCTAAGTAATAAAATGGCGCTGATCTTGTAGCATGCTGAGGATACCTCATCTCCATCTGATTTGAATGAAATACGACAAATTTCCGTATAGAAAATTAATGCTTGTCGAAAAAATGCTTAAACCGATTCGATCAACATCATTCCTCACCGAAGGAGTATGCCGTTGGTGACCTGGTCCGGTCGTGGTATCAAAGGTTTTAGGCAAAGATTGTTATGATGTTGAGGATTTGCCTAATTCTAGACGTACGCCACGCTATTACAGGTCAGTTTATGCTTCGGATGATTTAAAGCCTTGGTGCATCCTCCCACCTGTAGACGATATTGGCGAAGATGTTGATAGTTCCAGCGAGGACGCTGTATAACTAGGAAAGGCCAAATTGTGCAACAACAACTAGTTAGGATGTATATATAGGACACTTTTTAACTATGTAAATTAACGAATAAACATCAATAATAGTGATTGTGCAGTATTTTTTTAAAAAGTAAAAGTGTTTTCCTTGATTTCCTTACAAACCTCTTTTGAGAACCTTAAAAAAACATGTAAAGTGTTGTCTTCTTTACTCGGGCATCTGGTCATAATGAAGTGCCTCAGCCTTGTCATAATGAAGTGCCTCAGCAAGAAGACTTAAAATAGATTGATGCACACACACCAAAACAATCCTCTATCATCATTGTTTTCTTCTTTTTTTTGCACTTACCATGGAGTTGTGTTTTGCAACCTCATTATCCTCCCCTTTTAAAATCTTTATATCTTATTCAAATTTGGTAGCTTCTAAAATATTGGTTGCTTCTACTTATCGTATTCTTGTCGATCTAAAAACTTTGGCTCAATTAATCCTTAAATATTTTCAAAGTTCATTGCTATTTATTTACTTATCTATAAAAATAATCAAGAAACAAGAAATTACTACTTTTAGTGTATATTTTGTGCTTGTGTGCGGGGTCGTGTTGTATGAGAATGTGTAATATGGTAAGCTTTTATATTATTCTGCGTCTTCAGTGCAAGTATTCCTTCAAGAGTCAGTTATTTATTTACATTCAACCTAAAGATTCGTAATGGTACGGGGTTAATGTAGTTTGTTCAATATATAATAGTGCACAGGTTTCTGAAATTGTTTGATTAACGAACTCTTCACCCATACCTGTTTTCATTGTTTTGAAGAGACCATATTTTAGAATGAATTTCTCTATTATAATCCTTGCAACCTCTGATGATTCTTTAGAAGTTATCGGAAAAGCTGCTATATATCTAGTCAAATCACATTGCAGAGTTAAAATATATCTGAAATCATTCGCTGGCCGTAGTGGGCCTACTGTGTCTATTAACACAATTTGAAGTGGACGAGAAATCGTATCAGTGGTAACCATTTTTTCTTTATTATGCAAAACTATTTAATTTTTTTTGCATATTTCGCATTTTTGTATAAACTTTTAAACAATTTTGTTCATGCCTTTCCAGACAAAACGTTGTTTTAATTTCGCTATCGCTCTATTTACTCCAGTGTGATCTCCGAGTACAGATAGATTATTTTCTTTGATAAGACGTAACTGATCAGGTTCGTCTGTTGTTGATTGATGGGGATCAAATAAAATAATTTGAATTGGAGTACTCATTCCTTTTTTTTTACTTGGTTTTGCATTATCTTATTACATAACCTTTTTACTTCATGTAGTGTCATATTTTTAAATAATAAGTCTTTCTTTGAAAGATATATCTTATTTATGCCATTACTTTGCAGTAGTGATATAAGTTTTTCCCAAACTTGGCCTGTACAGTATTGTTTATCGCTTGATTCTACTTGTTGGTGAACTACTTTAATTTAAATTATTTATATTTTTCTTATGTTTTAATTTACTGGCTAGTGTAAACAGCCCATGATAGCACACGCAGTTATTAATTTAATTTCTCCTTAGTCTTATACAAATTTAAATGAGATATTACCTACTCTCATCAAAGTAAATGTATTAAAACAAATAATAAAACGAAACTGGTTTTATTATACATACATACACTTGCTTATTACGTACATACATACATTATGCATATAGTAAGTGCGTAAGTATGTTAATATTTAATGTGAACCTATTGTAATTACTAAGTACAGTTAAGCTATTTTTTGGGCTCTTCTTAATATTAAAATATTATTGATACACAATTACTTTTGCTGCCTCGCTGCCAACAGAACAAACTTGCTATTACTGCCTCGCTGCTAATAGAACAATTTATTAGTCATTGTTTAAAGTTTTTATATTGAAATAAAGAATTTTATATTGATCTAAATAAGAAATTAAAGTGTCTTATTTCAAATAAAAAAGGACTATTAATTTAACTTAAAGACAGAGTTAAATCTCATACATTAAATGGTGCCGAAACCCGAGACTGGTGGATAATTTATTGCGAATTAGAGATACGAGTTGCAATCTGATTGAAACTGTGTGCTGTGAAACTTGAATCTGGTTGTTTAACTTCTTACTCTAATTGGAGTTTGCTGCAACAAAATAAATAAGGTTTGGAACTCTGCGTTACTTTTGCCAAAATTTGTGATTTTCTGGAAAACTGTATGTATACATGAAATTTTATATTATATAATAAGCCTGTAGAAGGGATTAAGTATTTTGAATAAAATGGCGCAAGCTGAAGAACAGGTAGATATCTGCCATCTTATTGAAGAACAAAAAGATCGATTGCAAAACTTTAAGAGAATTGTTACATTATACAATTCAAGACCAAATAAAACGCATGGACTTGCAAAATCAGTTTTAGACGAAATAGATTCGAATTTTGAACAATTTAAAGACGGAAATGTCCAATTATGTTCAGTAGTCCGTGAAAATACCATTAATAAAGAACATATTCCGTATTTCGAAGATGATGTTTATTATCAATTTCAAGAGGAATTTTTTGCTTTTAAAGCCCAGTTGCTTGATTTCATGGAAGCTTCTGGTTCTCGTTCTCCTGGAATCCAATCCAGTACGTTTGCTGGTCCATCTCAATTCAGAAATGAAACATTTTCGGTGCAGGCTCGTTTACCGAAAATTGATTTGCCAGTTTTTAGTAGAGATTATTTAACTTGGATGTCTTATCAGGATATGTTTGTATCTTTAGTACATAACAATAGTGGCCTAACTGAAGTTCAAAAATTTTGTTTTTCGAAAAGTTCTTGTAAAGGGACGCCATTAGATATCGTGAACGAATATCCAGCAACGGATTCAAGCTATGCTTTAGCTTGGACGGCGCTTAAAAATAGATACCACAATAAACGAAAAATAGTTGATACTATATTTAAAAAATTATTTTCAATACCTACTTCTGATGGCTCTGCAAAGGCCATTCAGACAATTTTAGATACAACCCGAACTAGTATTGGCCTACTGCGTACTTTGGTAATAAATACCGAAGGTGAACATACTATGCTTATTTATATGACAGTAGATAAGCTAGATGTACCGACACGTAAGGAATGGGAACAATCGCTCAGCGCATCAAATGAGATCCCTCCAATTGAAGATTTATTTAAATTTTTGGAATCTACATTTCGAACATTAGAAACTATTTCTGACAAGACGGACTTAAGCGAAAAGGTAGCCTTTTTGAAACCAAAAACCTCAAGACACCAAAATAAAGTTAAAAACAATTCTCGACGTTATGTAAATGCTGTTTCTACAAATAATGACTCCAACTGCCCCTGCTGTGGTAAGCGTCACTTTCTTTTCAAGTGTTTTAAGTTTTCTGCTTTAGCATCTGCTGAAAAAAGAGATTTTTTGAATTCAAAGCGAATATGTCGTAATTGTTTGACACCAGGTCATTTGAGTAACAAATGTAACATATCATCACGATGTCAAGTCTGTCAACAAAACCACCATACTATTGTTCATAACGAGTACTTCACACACCGTGCAACTGAAACTCCAACCCCTGAACCTATATTAATGTCTCAAACACCCTCGTCTTCTCAAGTGCTTGATAGCGTAAGCGCTCATGTCGTTGATAATTGTATAAAATTTAGTGGTAGAAAAAGGCCCCAAGTCCTTCTTGCTACTGTACGCGTTGTGCTCAAAACCGCTCAGGGTGATTTTGTTTTACGTGCTCTTCTTGATCCATATGCCCAGGCTACATTTATCACTAAAAACATTGCAAATGTCTTAAACTTGTCTTACAAAAAGGCCTTTGTTGAAGTAAGCGGAGTAGGTGGAGATCGGCCTAAAATTTCAAGAAATTATGTTAATTTCTCTATATTTTCGAGAATCGAAACCAATTTTAAAATCGATTGTGTGGCTTTAGTTCTTCCAAAAATAACAGGATATCAGCCTATGACTATAAACGAAAAACTATTTCTTGATTTGAAGAAATTTACTTTAGCTGATCCTCATTTTTTTAAACCTGGTGAAATTGACCTTTTGTTAGGAGGTGATGTTTACGGAGATATTATGTTACCTCAGCAACATAAATTTGACAATGGTTTGTTCTTGCAACTTACACATTTCGGGTGGATAGTTTCTGGCCCTATTCCTGATAACCTTTATCAGCATACTATCACCGTAAATGTTTGTTCATTAGACAACCAATTGCAGTCCTTTTGGAAACAGGAAGAACTGTTAGAGAAAAGAGTTTTAACGGAAGAAGAAGTCTTGTGTGAACAACATTTCAAAGCCACTACCTCTCGTGATTCATCTGGACGTTATACTGTGTCACTACCCTTTAAATCACTGCTTAAGGGTCACCAGCTACCTGTTTTTGAGCATACAGACTATGCAGCACTTTCTCGTTTAAAAAATGTTGAATCAAAATGTAAATTAAATAAAAGCTTTGGAAAACTTTATACAGAATTTATGGAAGAGTACGAACGTCTTGGACACATGGAAGAAGTTGGTATTTATCCGCGTGATTTAAATCGAAATGGATTTTTTCTGCCCCATCATGGTGTCCTAAGAGAAAGTAGTTCTACTACTAAATTGAGAGTTGTTTTCGACGGTAGCTATAAGCGGTCTGGTCAATCTTCGTTGAATGAAGAACTGGCAGCTGGTCCTGCATTGCAAAATGATTTGCCCACAATTATAAATCGGTGGAGACGTTTTAGAATTGGTTTTCGGGCGGACTTAGAAAAAATGTTTAGACAAATACTTGTGGTTCAGGAACAACGAAAGTTTCAACAAATTTTGTGGAGAAAAAAGGTCAATGATGATATTTCAATCTACAAGCTTTCGACTGTTACCTATGGTACCACATCTGCTCCTTTTCTTTCAATTAGAGTTTTACAACAACTATCGGTAGATGAAAAGGAAAAATATCCGTTGGCCTGTAGCGTGCTAAATTCAGATACTTATGTCGATGACGTTATTTCTGGAGCTGATAGTCTATCAGAAGCTTACCAATTGCATACCCAATTATGTAGTCTGCTTAATAAAGGCAAGTTTAATTTGCGTAAATGGACTACGAACTCGAAAGAATTGCTAGATTTGATTCCCGTAGACTTCAGAGAAAATTCAGCAATATATGAACTAAATCAACCTAATACTGTCAAAGCTCTTGGTCTCACGTGGAACACGGTAGATGATTGCTTTTCATTTAAAATTAATTTTGAAAATATATCGGTAGTTACAAAAAGAAGTTTGCTCTCAGATTCCGCAAAACTGTATGATCCTCTAGGATGGCTTTCCCCTACTACAATTATTGCAAAAGTCGAATTTCAAAATTTATGGTTACTTGGTATTGAATGGAATGATCGCCTGCCTAGTGCTTTGGAAAACAAATGGTTAACCTATCGTACTGAGCTCAAATATCTTGAAAATATTAAAATTCCTCGTTGGATTCGAATGAATAGTAGTATGGCAATTGAAATTCATGGCTTTTCCGATTCGTCGAAGTTGGCTTATGCTGCTGTTGTATATGCTAAGACTTTTTCAAATTTGGGTACAAAGGTATATTTAATCCAAGCAAAAACTAAAGTGGGTCCTATAAAGCGATTAACCATACCTCGAATGGAATTATGTGGTGCAACTTTATTGGCTAAGCTGGTTGATCGAATAACCACTTCGCTTGATCAAGAAATTTCAAACGTATATTATTGGACTGATAGTACAACAGTGCTTTCATGGATACGTGGTCAGTCGTCTAAGTGGCCCGTATATGTTGGAAATAGGGTTGCAGAAATTCAGCGCAGATCTTATACCTCGCAATGGCGATACATATCTACACGCGAAAACCCTGCAGACTGCGCATCCCGCGGTATATCGTCGGCTGAATTAGTGGAACATAAACTATGGTGGCATGGCCCTAAATGGCTTACTGAACCTCCAGAAAATTGGCCAAAACAACCTAAAATAAATCTATATCAAAGTGATAAAATGTATACCGAACCAACTTTGAATATGCACTCAATTGCTGCTTTTTCAAAACAATATCCAGATTTATTAACAAGATTTTCTTCTCTTTGTAAATTGATACGCGTTACTGCATATATATTTCGTTTTAAACATAACATGCAAAACAATAATAAATCACAAATTGAAGGTAAAAGTAAGATGACAGAATTCCTTTCAACCGAGGAATAAAAGTTTGCTCGTTTAAGGCTTATAAAACTTTCACAAGAGGTGGATTTTCCACACGAAATTTCTGAACTAGTAAATAAAAGTCACATTACAAAAAATTTCACTTTGGCGCAATTGTGCCCATTTCTTGATTCTTCTCAAATTCTTAGAGTTGGTGGTAGAATCCAAAACTCTGACCTCGATTATTGTTCAAAACACCCAATTTTACTAAAGAAACAAAATCCTTTGACTAATCTCTTATTTCTAGACGCACACATCAAAACTTTACATGGTGGTTTGATCCAAATGCAAGCTTATGTCTCACGAGAATATTGGATAATATCAAGTAGAAGCATTGCTAAGCAAGTCTTGCGGAAATGTATAACGTGTTTCAAATATAACGCAAAGGCAGCTCAGCAGATGATGGGAAACCTCCCTAGTGTTCGTGTTAAACCGGTGCGCCCATTTAAGCACAGTGGTGTCGATTATGCGGGTCCAATTGTTATTAAACAGTCAACGGCAAGAAATTCAGTAACAACAAAAGGTTATATTTGTTTGTTTATATGCATGGTCACGAAAGCACTACATTTGGAAACAGTGACAGACTTGTCAGCCGATGCATTTTTAGCAGCCTTTAGGCGTTTTGTGTCCCGTCGTGGTCCTTGTACTGACTTGTATTCAGACTGTGGCACGAACTTTGTTGGAGCTAATAAGAAGCTGCAAATTCTTTATAGTCACAGCAAATCATCAATCCCACAAAAAGTAGCGGAAAGACTGACGACAACTGGTACAAAGTGGCATTTTATACCTCCAGCCTCTCCAAACTTTGGTGGTCTTTGGGAGGCTGGCGTCAAGTCTACAAAATACCATTTAAGAAGAGTGATGCAGAATCGTATTTTGACATTTGAGGAGCTTACTACGCTTTTAGCTCAGATTGAGAGTTGTTTAAACTCCAGGCGGCTGTGCCCCCTAACCTCAGACCCATCTGACTGCAATGCGCTCACCCCAGCTCATTTATTGATTGGGGAACCTACTCTATGTGTACCGGAAGAGGACTTACTTGATGTCAACATTAATCGACTTAATAGGTGGAAAACCATTGAAAAGCTGAAACAGCATTTTTGGCGGCGTTGGTCCAACGAATGGTTGTGTCGACTACAAGCCAGACCCAAATGGCTCAAACTAACAAAAAATCCAAAAATCGGAGATTTAGTGATCGTATTTGATGAACGTGGTGTTCCAGGAGAATGGCCTCTTGCTCGTATCCAGGATATTCATCCCGGCAAAGATGGTTGTGTAAGGGTGGTCACACTATTCACAAACGGAAAAAACTTTAAACGCCCAATTTCAAAAATAGCTCTTCTACCTACAAATGATTGCTTTAATGTCATAGAGAACGATCCCAACTCTGAACTTCATGGTCATGCTGAATCTTCAACGGCTTAAGCACTGTCGTCCTTAGTGGGGGAGAATGTTGGTGAACTACTTTAATTTAAATTATTTATATTTTTCTTATGTTTTAATTTACTGGCTAGTGTAAACAGCCCATGATAGCACACGCAGTTATTAATTTAATTTCTCCTTAGTCTTATACAAATTTAAATGAGATGTTACCTACTCTCATCAAAGTAAATGTATTAAAACAAATAATAAAACGAAACTGGTTTTATTATAAATACATACACTTGCTTATTACGTACATACATACAGTATGCATATAGTAAGTGCGTAAGTATGTTAATATTTAATGTGAACCTATTGTAATTACTAAGTACAGTTAAGCTATTTTTTGGGCTCTTCTTAATATTAAAATATTATTGATACACAATTACTTTTGCTGCCTCGCTGCTAATAGAACAATTTATTAGTCATTGTTTAAAGTTTTTATATTGAAATAAAGAATTTTATATTGATCTAAATAAGAAATTAAAGTGTCTTATTTCAAATAAAAAAGGACTATTAATTTAACTTAAAGACAGAGTTAAATCTCATACACTACTAGAACATTGCTTTTAACTGTGGCAAAAGTTTGCATATTTTTATGTTTTTTTGTGTTTTTTCCACTTGCCTTTTTAAAAATTTAAGTACTAGTATATTTCTGACGTCCGATATACATATGCATTCCCACATGTATGGATCGCATTTGAGAGGGTAGGTGTTCTATTTGGACGAGTGACATTTTTACTTGCACTTCTATTTATCGCTGCAATATTTGGTATAAAGGTTTTTAATTCATCAGAATTTTTCGGCATCCTAGATAGCGCATCAGCATTGATGTTTAATTTTCCTTGTTTATATATTATTTCAAAATCTTACTCTGCTAAGTCATTGTGAATTAAGGGTTTTTATGTTCAAATAGTAAAACTAGTGGTCTATGGTCTGTAGTAATTTTAAATTTTATTCCGTAAAGATAGGGTCTGAAATGTTGAATTGCCCAGTGGCTTGCTAAGAGTTCTTTTTCAATTATTGGCTTATTTAATTCGTATGCAAGTGGAGATCGGAATCTATCTTGCCTTGAGAAAGAACTGAGCCAATAGCATAATTTGAAGCGTCTGTTGATAAAATGAACTCTTTTTGCAGATTTGGAGGATTTGTTTAAAATTGTTTTAAGTGTTTAAATGAATATTCGCATTCATTGGTACATCTGAATTCTACATTCTTTTTTAGAAGACTAAAGGTTTTGCTATTTGAGCAAAGTTTTGTATAAACTTCCTATAATAATTGCAAACTGCAACGGATTGTCTAACCTCGTCTGCGTTTGGGGAGTTGGAAAGTTAACTCCTGACTTACATTTGTCGTTATCGGTACTAACTCCGTGTTGTGTGATTTTATGACCAAAGTAAATGACTTCATTTTGTGAAAATCTACATTTTGATGGATTAAGTTTCTAATTATACTGTTTCAGTCTGAAAAAACACGCCGAAGATTTGCATTGTGATCTGCAATAGTTTTACTGAAAATGATAACATTATCTATATATATGAAACAAATATTATCTAAGCCAGAAAGAGCTATTATTAGCATTCTTTGAAAACTGTTTTAAGCTATTTTTAAGCCAAATGGCGGTACTGTTTTAAAATAGTAGTGTGCATTGCTCGGGGAAAAAGCAGTTAGAGGTCTTGATTTTCTTTTTAGTGGGATTTGATGAAATGAATTTGTCATGTCTAAGGTTGAAACATATTTAGCACCTGATAGCTTGTCAAGCACGTCTTCTAATCTTGAAATAGGAAATTTGTCATCGACAGGTTTTTTGTTTAGCTGACGAAAGTCAACAACTTATCCCCAATGAGTTTGTTCATCTGTACCTTTCTTTGGTACAATCAATAAAGGATTGTTATAAAGGCTTGTGGAGTGCTTTTTTATGTTTTTGTCTAAAAATTCCTGAACTTTCCATTAAATTCTTTTATTTGGCTATTGGCAAGACGATAATTTTGTATGTATAAAGGGCTAGACTCAGTGAATGTTAGCTCTTGCTCATAGAAGTTATTTACGGATAATTTTTAATTTTTTAAATAAAATATTTCTTGGAATTGATCGCAAAGAACACCTATTGATTCTTTTTAAGAATAATGTAAATTATCTAAGTTCAATTCTTTTTTTTAAATTTGACCATCGTTGTGTCGCAACGATCCATTAGATGTTAAATTGGTAACTAAAACTTCTTTTGATAACAAGTCAAACGTGTGATCAATATTTTTATAGGTAAATGTGAATGTGAAATTTGTATAGTCTATTGTTGCTCTGTTTTTTGCACAAAAATCTCTTCCTTAAATACCACTGGATGTGTAGGAAAGGAATTTTCTACGACATTGGACTTATGTTTTAGAACATAGCGCTGTATTTGTAATCCTAAAATGCATGTTCCTAACATTCAAATATTTTTTTTATATATCCGTTTTCGCACATGAGTAGTGACTCTTAATATTAATATTTTATAGATTTTCCTTTTTATGAGAGAAATTTCTTTGTTTTTTTTTTTAAATTCATTCTTTATTTGCAATCTGTCCAAAGATAATAAGCAAATTAAATAATTTCTGTATTTCATAACAGGAGCTATGGAGTCCCACTGAACTACATAACTATATAAAAAGTGTTAAATTTAACATTATTTACATATTTACAATTAACTAGTTTCTAAAATATAAATCTAAAATTTGGATGATCTTAAAATTTGAAGATCGTTTTGAATATTTTTGTTTGCCACAAACAAAGGAGCATTTGCCATCAGTCGTAAAGTTTTCGACTGATATCTTTTCAGTATATCGATATTTGGTTTGCTTGACGTACCCAATAGTTGAATTCCATACGTCCAAATTGGTTTTAGGATGGCTTTATATATCCTTAACTTATTGTTTAAGTTGAGTTCTGACTTTGGTCCTAGTAGCCAGTAAATTTACGAATTTGTATTTTAAGTTGTTGGCGTTTAGCTTGTATACGTGGCTTCCACGTAAGTCGCCTATCTAACGCCATTCCAAGATATTTTACTTTATTTTGTGTTGGGATTACTTCTCCATTTATATACAATGAGCGACAATCTTGTCTTCTTAATGTGAATGTAATGTGGCTGGACTTATCAGAATTTACTTTTATATTCCACTTTTTAAGCCATTTTTCAAGAAGATTAATTTCAATCTGTACAAGGCTAAAGGCTTCCGTCGGACATTGGCTTGTTGCAACAATCGCTGTGTCGTCTGCATATGTAGCTATAGTGACATCATTGGTTGATGGCATATCTGCTGTAAAAATGGTGTACAATATTGGCCAAAGAACGCTGCCTTGCGGAATTCAAGTTTTGATTTAAAATAAATCAGATCTTTCATCGTTTACTCTTATAAAAAACCGTCTTTGAGAGAGATAGCTTTTAAAAAAATAAATAATATGGAGCTGGTAAAACTTTTTTAATTTTAAAAAGCAAATCGTGGTGCCATACTCTCTCGAAAGCTTTTTTAATATCAAGAAAAACGGCAGAACAATAACGTTTATTCTCCAGAGTATCCAGTACCATATTTATGATTCTGTGACATTGTTCTGGAGTTCCATGCTTATGCCGAAAGCCGAACTGATGATCAGAAATTATATTTTCATTCTCTTACACTGGCAGCAATCTTCTTAAAAAAATTTTTTCAAATTTTTTAGAAAATATGGAAAGCAAACTTATTGGTCTGTGTGATGATAACAAATTTTCAGGTTTATTTGGTTTTGAAATTATGATTATTTCAACACATTTCCATTGTGCCAGAAAATGATTTAATCTTAATATTGAATTGAAGATTAAAGTTAAAAATATTATACTTTTTGACAACATTGGCATTAATTTGGTCATATCCGGGAGATTTCTTCTTCTTTAGTACTTTCATCTCAGCTTGCACTTCATTTGGTGAGATGTGCTTTAAGGGAAAGTCCATTTGACGTGGTGAGTCTAGAAATTCTTCCATTTCATTATTTTCTTCTGGGCTGTTAAATTTATATGGCTTAAATATATTTATCTGATTTACACCATGTACCATCCAAATTTTTTATACGCTTATAACGTTTTACTGGTCTCTTTAAATATTTGGTGGATTTTCATAGTAGATATTCATTATATTTAGAGTTGATGATCGTTTCGATAAATTTTTCCCTACAAGCTTTATTGAACAGTCGCTTGTCACGAGGATTTCTGCTAAGGTACCAGTTTCTTCTTAGTCTCCGTTTTTCTGTAACATATTTACTTATTTCTCTTGATATTTGAAAAGTATTTCTTTGAGTCACTTCATTTTCTGGTGTGGAGAGAAATGCAGATTCGTGAATTAGTTTAGCAAATTTTTCAACGGCATCATCAAGTTCATGTTCATATTTTAATCGAATTTTCAAATTTATATTTTGATCAAGATGATCTTGAAAAGATTGAATATCTGTGTTATTTGTTATAATGTTGTTGTTGTGTTGTTTTTTATTAAAAGAAGTAGAATAGTTGATAAGTATCGGGGTGTGATCACTGCTCAAGTCAATTATATCTCTTATTTCTAAGTGGTGACTTGGAATTCCTGTATATATTGAAAAATCCAACAAATCAGGAATTTTGCAGGGATCAGGTGGCCAATAAGTTGGTGTCCCTGTGGAGAGTATGGAATAATTCGTATTTCGAAAGCACTTGTTTAACTCTCTTCCTTTTGGATTTATGAGCCTAGAGCCTAACTGTTATAATGTCTCCTGTTATTCCCTTAACACGAGCCAATATAATATAAATGTTAACGTACGTACATATATAAACATGTACGTACTCACTTTAATTTACCTACTTTATTTTTACTTTATTCTCATAACATAAAATTCAATCCCAAGAACTGTCTACGAATAATATAACATAAATATTAATATACGTACATAAATATAAACAAACTTTAATTTACTTCCAAGAACTGGTTACGAACTTTATTAAGTTCACTATTAATAATTTACATTTTTGTTACCACTAATTAAATGCAACTTCAACATATTAACACAGACAAATTTATTGGGAATCGTTTTGCAATAACACATTTCATTATTAATTTATTGGGAATTGTTTTGCAATATGCATTTTCATAATCAATTTATTGGGAATTGATTGGCAACATTCAATTCCATTATTAATATGATTGGCAAGCAAATATTTATATACTTAACTATAAGAAAATGGATTGTAAAATTAGTATTTAAGAAAGTACAAGAAGATTAATAAAACAGTCTTAATTTGAAAACAAGAAAGTGAAAGTGTTTTTTTTTTCATTTATACATTTTTAAGATTCAAAAGTCCTAACCACGGATGCTTGGCGTTGTAATCCCCTCCTACGATAAATTTTTGACCCAATGATCTGAAAAAATCTTTGTAATTTTTGCATAATATAGTATGCCTGGGAGGAAAGTATATCGAGGATATAATTAGGACACCATTGTTAGATTTTAATGTAATGTTAGTTGCTTGCAGAAAAGTTTTTTTAACTTTAGGCATTATTTCATATTTGATAGCCGATTTTATTAAAATACATGGTATTAATTAGATCATATCCCTTAATATAAAAGTAGGATCCAATTCACGTGTGTGATTGGAAAGTCCGTTAGCATTCCATATTCCTATTAGCAAATTTACTTGCATAATTTTGTTATGAGAGTAGACATCATATTGAGTAGAGTAGTTGTGGTTTCTAACAATGCTTCTATTCTTTGCAGGGAACTAGGCGGTGCTTCATGCTGGCAATTATTATTTCCTAAGGTTTGAGAATATGAATATTGATTTACGTTGTATTTACCTCTTTTGTTGTTTGTACTTGTGTCATTATTTTTATTTATATTAGGAAAATGTTGTCCGTTGAAATTAATTTCGGGTTGTTGATTATATCTGTGATTATTATTTTGTGTTCTTATTAAATTATGCTCAAGTAAGCAGTTGAAACATCGTGGTGGAGTTTTAAGTTCTTTTGTACAGTCGGCTGTTTGGTGATTCAAACTACATTCTACACGTTTAAACAATTTTCTACAGTAAGTTTTGGTGTGACCAAATTGTTGGCATCTATAGCATTGCACTATACGTTGTTTTTAACCACTGCATTAAACAAGTATTTTTCATTATATATATATTTTTATTGTTATTATCGGGCTCTAAATCAACAAAAAAAAATAGATAAAGGGATTCCTGTAACTCTACTTTTTACATTTGCAACATTTCTAACTTTTGCCTTAATTGGATGGGAGTTGAAAAGTGTAAATTTTTAACTACTACACGGTAAGCTCTTTCTTGTTTCATCTGATAAGTGTGGAAGTTTATTTTCTTTTCATCAAGATATTTAACAATAATCCTATAGGCGTTAGATGTTTTTACCATTACTTTAACTTGTCCATCCCTTAAAGACTTATATGAGAATTCGTCGGTCTTGACTACTTTTAAAAAACTATTAACCATAGACTTGATATCATCTGCGTCGGGTATGAATATTGGTGGAGGTTTTAGTTCAGCATTTTCATTATCTTCACCATTGTTTTGCTGATCATTGTCAGTTTTATTTCGAAGCAAATCGAACGTATTTGTACTAGTACCTGGACCAATGTATGTTGCCGTACGTTAACGTAGTTGTATATTTAGTGGTTTTGTTACACGTCGTTTTGAACAATTTACTACTTGCCAGTGTTCACTGTCGCTAAAATCACTTTCATTGCTGCCACTACCCATGTTGCAAGCTTGCAGTGGATTAGTGGTTAAGCTTTTTTGTTTTTTTGTTTGTTTTATTTTATTATTTTCGTTAACAAAACAAAGGGATTAACTTCGATATTGCTATTTACATACATAGTTTGTAAAAAGTATTTTTTTATATTTTTTAATTTTGAATAACAAAGGGATTAAATTGTTTTTATTATTATTATCAGCTATATTTTGCAAAATTTGTTTAACACAGTAAAGTCTTCACTGAATCACGATCAAAATCAGACTGAGAAAAATATCTGCTCCTGTGTCAATTAAAAATGAAAAAGTGTTATACTTATATTTTAGGTATGCGTATTTACTATAGTCTAAATTAACGTTAAATTTAAGAATTTTTTTATTTTTATTCCCCGAGTAGCCTAATTTTCGGTATCGGGGGCTATCAAGTTTCCCTGTTGCTCTGTGCCATTTATGATAAATGCATGATGCCTATTATTGTTTTGATTGCGAGAGTTGTTGCTACTAAAGCGCTGGCCATTGTAGTTTTGCTAATTCTGATGCTGATATCTGTTGTTTCTGTTGACTCCATGCATATTTCTTCTTTGTTGGTTATAGTTGTTATTATTGTTATTGCTGCGGTAATCTTGTTTATTTCGTTGTTGTCCATTGTTGTAAAGATTTTCTTTGCTACATGCTGTTGTTGTTGCAGCGGCTTTGATTCGTATTGATTTTGGGTTGATTAATTCTGTAACTATTGAATTCTTTGTTCCTTTTGTACATCATGATACGAGGTTCTTCTGTTTAATCAAATTCTTTTACTATTTGAAGAGCTTTTTGAATGTGTTTGCTCTACTTACTGCTATGGTTTGAGTTATGTTGGCTTTTGTTATTTATTTTTTTTTTTTTCATCTACTCGTATTGGGCTTGATCCTTACAGATTACATTAAAAATAAAAATTTAAATAAAGGCAAATTGAATTTACAATGAAGAAGAATGTATAATAAAGAACGTAAATTATAATATCATGTAAAGCCCTCTTGAACCATATGCGACAAAATACTTCGAAAGACACCATACCCAACACTGAAATTTATTCGATTACACTCCGAATTACAAAAAGTAATGCACCTAGCCATCGGTTCGTTTTGTCCGTTATACCTCCTGTTGTTCCTTATACCTCGCTTTAAAACGTTAAGGGCCATGCCGTCATTTAACTTAATGATAGCAGATTTTGTTATTTGCAGTTGTTTGCAGAGTTGAAGGTTGAATGGCATTTAGTTGTGCCATCAAATTGAGAGACGGATTTATGTCCTTGAGCAGTATCTAAAAGTTCATCTAATATTGCATTTGCTGTTTTTCGAGGCTAAAATATATCTTTCAAGTTGGATATCAAACCATTGATTACATTGGTTCCTAATAGATCTAGTTTTCTTTTTATCCTATCCGGAATCTTAGTGTTGTATACTAGTGCAAAGAAAGTTGGTTTTCTGTTAACAGGAACTTCATTTTTGAAAAGTTCGACTAGGTTTATAAATTTTTGAGAATCATCTTTCTTCCCGGAAAATTCCGCTATGGCTTTCGTGAAAAAAAGGAAACTAAAGGCTTGATTTGCCATCTTCTTTATTTTCATTTTATTGTATAGATACAGGAATGAAGTAAGGCACTTGGATATTGCTTTCAACGATATATGATTTTTATTAAACAATGCTTTTTTTATTAAGAATTGTTGTGATTTCAGCGTATAATGCTCTTGTCTTTTTTATTATTGCTAATTGTAGAGGATCATCTGCGTCTTTATTGATACCAACACGTTGTTGTATTTTGTTGTGCTGTCTGGTCTCTTTTTTAATAATGTCGCTTTCGTGTAGCGTCTGTTAGGGGTCTTTTTAAAGTTAGTTAGATTATGCCTCACACGCTTAATTATATCTTCTACTAAAGTTTCCTTGTATTTTATGCTGTTCTAACTTCAGTAAGACAAGCAATTGATTTAGCTGCTTTTAATGCTTCTTGACGTTTATTTATCATATTTAACCTGTATATTTTAAGTGATAACTGGTAGCTATTACTACCAAAATAAACCACAAAATTATTTCGTGTTGCTCTAGAGTTTATGATAGTCTTGGTTATTAATAATATTTACGGTCGCATCACCCAATTGGACTGATGGTTTGAAATGGTTTTTCCCATTATTATAAAAAGATTTCTGTTTTATTATTATTATTATTATTATTATTATTATTATTATTATTATTATTATTATTATTATTATTATTATTATTATTATTCTTATTATTATTATTATTATTATTATTATTATTATTATTATTATTATTATTTTTATTATTATTATCATTATTATCATTATTATCATTATTATTATTATTATTATTATTATTATTATTATTATTATTATTATTATTATTATTATTATTGTTATTATTATTATTATTATTATTATTATTATTATTATTATTATTATTATTATTATTATTATTATTCTTATTATTATTATTATTATTATTATTATTATTATTATTATTATTATTATTATTATTATTATTATTATTATTATCATTATTATCATTATTATCATTATTATCATTATTATTATTATTATTATTATTATTATTATTATTATTATTATTATTAAGGGTTTATTAACTTCTCTGTTTTTTTTCTTACTTCTTTGATTTTGAAACTTTCATTGTGTCTTTCTTCCACGCTTATTGATAAAGCTGTTGTTTTATATAAATTGTGTGGTTCCACTCGTCGCTTAAATTTTTTTCCACCTCGCCTTTTCTTCTTTGGTATGGAAGCATCTCTTTTTATTGGTCTCGATCCATGCCTACGAATTGCTTCTTGAAATGTTATTCGTTTTGGTTCGATATGCTGTAATATGAGGTGGTCACAGGATATTTGGGAAAAGAGGATCTTTTGTTTTTTTTTGTCTTGTTATTACTGAGCGACTAAGGCACGCAAATCAGTTTGTCGGCGAGCGCCTAATATCTCTATATTTATCCGGCGGAGATACGCCAATTAGTCAGCGTCTAGCGCTTATTTACATTTATGTTTATACGGCTAAGGTCTGCCAACTGTGTTTGAGCTTTTAGAAAATAATCGCAGTGATTGCGAGCAAGGTTTTCCAAAAACTAAAGTTCTTGTCAAACTTCTTTCTTTATTTATACAAAAAATGTTCAGCTTAAAATTAAAAACTAAAAGTAAATATTGCTAATTAACCATTTCTTTTCATGGTCAATAATTGCATTTAACTTCTCTGTAATTTAACAATTTTGTTGACATGCATGCATAAATTAAATTTAAAAAAGAACATTTAAAAGTATGATGTGTGTATTATTGCAATGCATGCATAAATTAAATAAAAAAAGAACATTTAAAAGTATGATGTTTGCTACATTCTAAATTTATAGTATATTTAAATATGTAATGTATATGCTACGTTCCAAATTTATAGTGTATTTAAATATGTACATAATATATATATGCTATACCCTCACCCTTTAGAGAAAAATAATTAATAATTTATTTTTTTTAACTTACTACCGGCTTGTAAAATTTCTTATTTTATTTATGGACTATCTTATTAATTTTAGGTTTTTATTATGTACATGTTTTCTTTTGTTTTTATATTCTATTATTGAATTAACACCCTGGCGTTCTAGTATTTTATAAGGACCTTTGTATGGGCTATTTAGCTTAGTTCCTGTACGGTTTCTTAAATAAACTAAATCTCCTACGTTAAAATCTGATATCTTAGATGTTTTATCGTAATATTTTTTATTTTTAATTTTTGACTCAACTAAAAGTTTTTTGGCATTTTCATGCGCGTTTTTTAATCCTATTTGGAGCTCATTTTTGAAATCATAAAAATTATAAATTGGTTTATTAACATATATATCATTCGGTAAATTCGGTAGTTTACCAAATATTAATTAAAATGGCGTATATTTTGTGCATGTGTGTGGGGTTGTGTTGTATGAGAATGTGTAATATGGTAAGCTTTTATGCCATTCTGTGTCTTCAGTGCAGCACAACAGGTATTCCTTTAAGACTCTGTGATTTCTTTCTATTCCACCTAAAGATTCGTGATGGTACGGGGTTGATGTAATTCGTTCGATATTTAATATCTGTTTTCATTGTTTTGAAGTGACCATATTTTAGAACGAATTTTTCTACTATGGTCCTTGCAACCTCTGATGATTCTTTAGAAGTCATCGGGTAAGCTTCAATATATTTAGTCAAATCACATTGCAGGGTTAAGATATATCTGAAATCATTTGATGGGCAATTGTGGTCAATTGACACAATTTGAAATGGACGAGCAGGCATATCAGTGATAACCATTTTTTCTTTATTATGCATAACTATTTTATTGTTTTTGCGTATTTCGCATTTTTGTATAAACTTTTTACCATTTTGTTCATGTCTTTCCAGACATAACGTTGTTTTAATTTGGCTATCGTTCTATTTACTCCGTTGTGACCTCCGAGTAAAGACATATGATTTTCTTTGACAAGACGTAACTGATCAGGTTCGTCTGTTATTGATTGAGGGGGATCAAATAATATAATTTGAATAGGAATTCTCATTCCTTTATTTACTTGCTTTTGCATTATTTTATCATATAACCTTTTTACGTCAAGTAGGTTCATATTTTTAAATAATAAGTCTTTCTTTGAAAGAGATATTTTATTTATGCCATTACTTTGTAGTAGTGATATCAGTTTTTTCCAAACTTGGCCTGTACAGTACGGTTTATCGCTTGATTCAACTAGAACATTGTTTTTAACTATGGCAAAAGATTGCATATTGTTATGCTTCTTGTGTTTGTTTTCCCCTTGCCTTTGTACAAATTTAAGTACTGGCAAATTTGCGGGGGTAGGTGGTCTATTTGGACGGGTCACATTTTTACTAGCACTTCTAGTTATCGCTGTAATATATGGTATAAGGCTTTTTAATTCATCAGAATTTTTCGGTATTCTAGATAGCGCGTCAGCATTGGTGTTTAATTTTCCTTCTTTATATATTATCTCAAAGTCATACTCTGCTAAGTCCATGCGGACTCTAGTTAATTTTGAAGAGGGTTTTTTATGTTTAAATAGTAAAACTAGTGGTCTATGGTCTGTAATAATTTAAAATTTTTTTCCGTAAAGATAGGGTCTGAAATGTTGTATTGCCCAGTGAATTGCTAAGAGTTCTTTCTCGATTATCGGCTTATTCAATTCATGTTTAGATAAATATCTACTTGCGTATGATATTGGAAGATCAGAACCTATCTTGCGTTGAGAAAGTACTGAGCCAATAGTATGATTTGAAGCGTCTGTTGTTAAAATAAATTCTTTTTGCATATTTGGGTATTGCAGTATTGGAGGATTTATAAAAGATTGTTTTAAGTGTTTAAATGAACATTCGCATTCATTGGTCCACTTGAATTCTACATTCTTTTTTAAAAGATTATTTAAAGGTTTTGCTATTTGAGCAAAGTTTTGTATAAACTTCCTATAGTAATTGCAAAATACAACGAATCGTCTAACTTCGTGTGCGTTTTGGGGCGTTACTGATTTACATTTGTCTGGATCGGTGCTAACTCCGTGGTGTGTGATTTTATGGCCTAAGTAAATGACTTCAGTTTGTAAAAATTTACATTTTGATGGATTAAGTTTCAGATTATACTGTTTTAATTTGGTAAAAACACGTCGAAGATTTGCATTGTGATCTGCAATGGTTTTACCGAAAATTATAATATCATATATATATATGAAACAGATATTATCTAAACCAGAAAGGGCGACTGTTAACATTCTTTGAAAGCTGTTTGAAGCTTAAAAATCCAAATGGTACTGTTTTGAAATGGTAGTGTCTATTGCTCGTAGAAAAAGCAGTTACAGGTCTTGATTTTCTTTTTAGTGGGATTTGATGAAATGAATTTGTCATGTCTAGGGTTGAAAAATATTTAGCACCTGATAGCTTGTCAAGCACATCTTCTAATCTTGAAATAGGAAATTTGTCATCGACAAGTTTTTTGTTTAGCTGACGAAAGTCGACAACTAATCGCCAATTCGCTTGTTCATCTGTACCTTTCTTTGGTACAATCAATAAAGGAGAGTTATAAGGGATTGTGGAGTGCTCTATTATGTTTTTGTCTAAAAGTTCCTGCACTTGTCCATTTATTTCTTCTATTTGGCTATGGGCAAGACGATAATTTTTTAAGTATATAGGGCTAGACCCAGTGAGTGTTAGCTCTTGCTCATAGAAGTTATTTACGGATAATTTTTAATTTTTTAAATAAAATATTTCTTGGAATTGTTTGCAAAGATCACTGATTGATTCTTTTGCTGAATAATTTAATTTATTTAAATTTAATTGTTCTTTTACTTTTGACCATCGTTGTGTCGCATTTCTAATTGTTCCCTTAGGTATTAAATTGGTAACCAAAATTTTTTTTGATACCAAATCAAATGTGTGATCAACATATTAATGTGTGAATGTGAATGTGAAGTTTGTATAGTCTATTCGTGCTCTATATTTTTCACAAAAATCTCTTCCTAAAATACCACTGGATGTGATAGGGAAGGAATTTTCTACGACATTGAACTTATGTTTTAGAACATCGTGTTGTATTTCTAATTCTAAAATACATGTTCCTAACGTTAAAATATTTTCTTTTGATATACCCGTTATCGCACATGAATAGCGACTGTTAATATTAATATTTTTTAAATTTTCCTTTTTTATGATAGAAATATCAGTTCCTGTGTCAATTAAAAATGAAAAAGAGTTATTTTTACATTTTATATATACGTATTTACTATAGTCTAAATTAACGTTAAATTTAAGAATTTTTTTAATTATATTCCCCGAATTGCCTAATTTTCGGCACCGGAGGCTATCAAGTTTCCCTGTTGTTCTGTGCCATTCATGATAAATGCATTATGCCTATTATTGTTTTGATTGCGAGAGCTGTTGCTAGTAAAGCGCTGGCCATTATAATAGTTTCGCGAATTTTGATGCTGATTTCTATTGTAGCTGTTGGCTCCATGAGTATTTCTTCTCTGTTGATTATAGTTGTTATTATTGTTGTTTTTGTAGTAATTTTGTTTATTTCGTTGATGTCCATTATTGTAAAGATTTTTTTGCTGCATGCTGTTATTGTTGTAGCGGCTTTGATTCGTATTGATTCTTTGTTGATTAATTCCGTTCTTTTTCTACAGCATGACACGAGCTTCTTCTGTGTAATCGGATTCTTCTGCTATTTAAAGTGCTTCTTTACATGTGTTTGCTCTGCTTGCTGCTATAGTTTGAGTTATGTTGGCTTTTGTTATACCTCGCTTTGCTATCATTTGACTTAATAATAGCAGATTTTTCTGCTGTTCTTTTCAGCGTTGAAGTTTGAATGGCATTTAGGTGTGCTATCAGAACTTCTATTTTTTCGGCAAATTGATATACGAATTTAATTCCTTGAGTAGTATTTGAAGGTTCATCTAATATTGCATTTGCTGTTTTTCGGGGCTTAAATATCTCTCTTAAGTTGGATATTAAACCATTGATATTAGTAGTTCCTAATAGATCTAGTTTTGTTTTTATCTTATCCAGAATTTTAGTGTTGTATACTAGTGCAAAGAAAATTGGTTTTCTGTCTACAGAACTTCATTATTGAAAAGTTCCACTAGGTTTATAAATTTTTGGGAGTCTTCTTTCTTCCCGGAAAATTCCGCTATGGCTTTCGTGAAAAAAAGGACACTAAAGTCTTGATTTTCCATCTTCCTTATTTTGATTTTATTATATAGATGCAGGAATGAAGAAAGACATTTGGATACTGTTTTTAACGATACAAGTTTTTTATAAAGCAATGCATTTTCATTGAGGATTGTTATGATTTCAGCGTATAATGATCTTGTCTTCTTTAAGATTTCAAGTTGTAGAGGATCATCTGCATCCTTAATGATATCTAACACGTTGTTGTATAGTGCTGTGCTGTCTGATCTCTTCTTTAATATTGTCGCTTTTGTGTAGCGTCTGTTAGGAGCCTTTTTAAGGTTAGCTAGATTATGCTTCAAACGCTTAATTATATCTTCTACTAAGGCTTCCATGTAATTTATGTTTTTATAACGTCAGTAAGACAAGCAATTGATTTAGCTGCTTTTAATGCTGCTTGACGTTTACTTTTCTTATTTAGCCTGTATATTTTTAGTGCTAAACTGGAAACTGTTACTGCCAAAATAAGCCACAAAATTATTTCGTGTTGTTCTAAAGTTTGAGAATGATAGTCTTGGTTATTTATAATATTTACGGTCGCATCACCCGATTGGGCTGATGGTTTAAAATTGGTTTTTCCTATTATAATAAAAATAATTTCTGTGTTTTAATATTTTTTTTTTTATTTACTTCTCTGTTTTTTTCTTATTTCTTCAATTTTGAGACTTGCATTGTGTCTTTCTTCTTTATTAATTGATAATGCTTTTATTATATATATATGATGCAATTCTAACCGTTGTTTAAATTTTTTTCCACCTCGTCGTTTCTTCTTTGGTACTTCTGGTAAGGGAGCATCTTTTTGTATTGGTCTCGACTTATGCCTACGAATCGCTTCTTCTATTGTAATTGGTTGTGGGCCGATACGCACGCCCATGGAATCAATGTTTGCAGTTGAAGACTCGGGATTTAGTTCTGTGGGAACGTAGGTGACTTCAGGCTGGGGTCCTTCTGGAAAGTATTGTTCTTCCTGAGAGTTGTTTAGGTATTTCTCCCAGAGGTTAATTATTCTATTAACGTCTTCCGCAGTAGACGCATTTGTATTCATCTATTGCACAGATCAACCCGAAAAAATAAGAATTTTTGTGATATTTTTTTTAACTGCAGAAAATGAGGATCAGAAGAAGTTTGGTTGGCAGGATCGCCATGTAATATGAGGTGGTCACAGGATATTTGGGAAAAGAGGATCTTTTGTTTTTTTGTCTTGTTATTACTGAGCGACTAAGACACGCAAATCAGTTTGGCGAGCGCCTAATATCTCTATATTTATCCGGCGGAGAAACGCCAATTGGTCAGCGTCTAGCGCTTATTTACCTTTATATTCATACGGCCAAGGTCTGCCAATTTTGTTTTTAGAAAAAACGCAGTAGTTGAGAGCATGTTTTTCCAAAAACTGCAGTTTTTTTCACACTTCTTTCTTTATTATCTAATTTAGCACATCTTTTCATGGTCAATAATTATTCAACTACTGTGTAGATGAACAATTTTGTTGACAAATTATTCAACGATTAAATTTAATTAAAATTAAATGTTGATGTCTGAAAATGAAAGGTTCCCAACCCTGGCTCAAGATGATAGTTGCTGACGTCTAAGGGGCGCTCAGATCATCAACGATTTTTCTTAACTCCTTTTTTCGTTAAGATATTTTTTATTGGAAGAATCGAGTTCCTTTTTCTTAGAGATAAGATAAAAATTGTAGTAGTCGTTCGCGCTATCAAAAAACTTGGCTTTGTTTAAAATTAAATTGTAATTTTTTCTAAAATAATTTTTTTGAACAAATCTACATTTCAAAATAAATGAATTTAAGGAAATAATAGTACTTGTGGTTCCATTTTTTTGTGTTTGGTGAAGATAGCCCGGATTTGGAACATTTGTTAAGGTGACAATTCTTTCATTTATTTTTTTACATTTTTTCTTGTGCCATTTTGTTTGTTAAACATATAAGAAAAATTGCCTTTAACAGTGCCTGTTTTTTCTGTTAAAAAAAAATTTACTTTAAATTAAATAAAAGCTTTGAATGTAAATTAGCAAAGCCACAATCGAATAATTAACTTCGAGTCACCCTGTTTTTGATTCTGCAACTATAAACAACTGAACACTTCCCTTTATTAATTGATTTGTTCTTCTTCGCGTTGTTTTTTTACATTTAATTTATTTGTTTTGTCTTATTTGCAATAATTTTGTAATTAACTTTTATTTAATTTTATATTTAAAAGTGTGTGCGCGCTGTGAAACAAACAAAAGAAATAAAAAAGATTGGTTGGATGTAAATAAATACATATGTACATACATATATAAATAAAATAATAGAAAACAACCACCACAAGGCAAAACAAAAGTGAACATAAATACATACATACATAAAAGAAATTTGTATAGATTTAAAAGAAGTAAGTTTATTACTCTTTTAAATATAAATTTACTAATTATATTCGTTTAGTAGTAAGTAGTTTAGTAGTAGTATTGTTTTTGAGGAAAAAGTAGTGCATAAAATATTTTATGTTTTCTTGTACACATTAGGGCGCTACCAATTGTCTTTTAAATTTTTGTTATAACAGATAAAAAATTTTATTGATATTTTTTCTCAATTTTGACATTTGGCGGAAAGTGGTGCATTTTTGAAATTTACAGTGTTGTGCAGGAAAATAGCACGAATTGTAAAATTTGCTTGTTTCACGCAAAATAATAGTTTTGAATAATTTCTTTACTTTTTGTGCTGCATTTGTGTATAATATAATTTATTAAATTATTTTCCGTACATATTTTAATACTTCCAAGAGGAACTAAATTTTTTATTGGTTGGAAGTCTTGAATATTTCATTTTTATTTCTGCTAAGTTGAGCACGTTTGAGAAGTATGCGGCACTTCTTCTTGAGTTTGAAGGTGATTTTAATGAAATTCACAAAGCAAACCAAACGTCTTTTACAACTGAACTTGAAAAGGAAGAGTTCAAAACTTTGTGGGAAAAAGTAAGGGTGTCATATGAAACCTTTCCGACTGCAAGTGATAATGCTGACTCTGAGGAAGATTTTGAAGCAGCTAAGATTCTTTTTATGGAATGTAAATTGGCTTACATTACTTGTGCTGCTTTAATGGGTGAATTGGCCCGATCGTTTATTAATGGCCCTAATTCCGCCACGTTATCTTCTACTCGTTGTGTATCTAACCTTAATGATGATGCTGTTTTTCCAAATCATCATATTAGGCTACCACCTTGTACCACCGAACCTTTTTATGGTGATTATCAGTCTTGGCTAGCCTTTAGAGACATGTTTGTGGCAGTATATATTAACGGTACCTCATTAACTGCAGTTGAAAAGTTATTTTATCGCAGGCAAAACACTAGAGATGAGGCTTTGGACATCGTGAAAAAATCCCCCTTACTAATGAAAGTTTTGAGACTGCATGGAAAAATTTGAAGGATAGGTACGAAAACAAGAGGATTCTTGTTAACATTCAGTTAAAAATCTTGTTTAACTTGGTTGAGGTCAAATCAGAGGCAGCTGATGAAATAAAACGGTTGCAAAGAGATATAAATAATTGTATTTCAGCGCTGCGTTTACATGAAATTGATATAGGAAATTGGGATTCGATTTTTATTTTTCTGTGCTCTATGAAATTGCCTAATTTGACTTTGTCGTTATGGGAGCAATCAATTATTGACAAAATAGAAATTCCAAAATGGAAAGATATGATGTCTTTCTTACATCTCGTTTTCAATCTTTAGAAACTGTTTCTGGTATAAAAGCAAATCTCACAGTTTATATCACAGGACCCAGCTCTAGTAGACACAGTCTCTCAGCAAATATTTCTCACTCTCAAAATAATTGTTCACAAAATAAAAAAGATTATTTTTCTAATAAAAGAGTATGAACTTATCAGGTAAAAGTACTAGTTGCTCAAGGGATCATTTGCTAAGAACCTGCCGTAAATTTTTAGAAATGAACCCTGGCGAAAGATTTTTAGTCGTTAAAAGGTGTAATTTGTGCATAAATTGTTTAACTGAGGGAAATAAATTGAGCGCCTGTAAAAGCACTTTTAGTTGTTCTGCATGCAAAATGAAACATCATTCGTTGCTTCATAGGGAGGTTGTGAATGATAGCCAAAATGATGGGCCTAGTTCGAGTCAGATAGCTTTGCGAAAATCTACAGTTCAAAACTGCTTTGCTGTTACCTCGCGACATGTTCTTCTGGGAACTGCTGTTGTGAACATAATTTCTCATGGTGAAATTTTTTTTTTATTTCCGAAAATTTGCAACAGAAACTTAACTTACCAGTTAGCCGAATTAGCGCTCAAGTTGCTGGTTTAAATAATGCTTTAGCAGGTTCAGTACAGAAAATTTGTTCTTTTGAGTTGAGCTCTCGATTTAATAGTGATGTAAAACTAGATATAGAAGCTTTAGTACTGCCTAAATTAACGGGAAATATGCCAACTGAGTCAGTTAATATCTTCCAGTCGTCATCGTTATTAGGTTTGGAATTTGCCGATCCGAATTTCGCAAAAAGCTTTACAGTCGATTTGCTCATTGGCGCTGATATTTACTCTAAAATTATGAGAGATGGCGTCAAGCGAGATATTCTTGGCAATTTGATAGCTCAGGAAACCATATTTGGGTGGATTTTGACTGGTGCTCTTGCTGATTGTAAAAAGAGATCCTTTACCACAGTTGTTTCGTATCATACGGAGGTGGGCCTAGATAAACAGCTGGAGAAATTTTGGGCTCTGGAAGAACCTCCAAGGGTCTCTAAGCTCACACCTGAGGACGAATATTGTGAAGAGCATTTCAAGAACACTACAAAACGCAATGTTGGTGGGCGTTATGTAGTTTATTTGCCATTTAAGCCACAATATCTAGTTGACAGTGGACTCGGATGTTCTCGTGAAAAAGAACAACAACAGTTTTTTAGAAATGAGGTTTCTCTTTTAAAGAAACCGGCTCTTAAAGCGACTTATGATGGTGTTCTTACCGAATATGAAACTTTAAATCATATGGTTCAGGTTCAGCAAGCAAAATCGGATTTTTCGAGAACGTTTTATTTACCACATCATGCGGTTTTTAGTCCTGAAAGTTTATCTACAAAGGTCCGGGTAGTTTTTAATGCCTCAAGTCGTTCGTCTTCAGGTTTGAGTCTTAACGATATCTTGTTTACCGGACCTGTGTTACAAAATGACTTAATGTTGCTAATAATTAGATGGCGATTTTGTCGTTATGTTTTTAACGGGGATATTGAAAAGATGTATCGCCAAATTTTAGTGGAACCAGAACAGACGAAGTTTCAGCGTATTGTTTTTCGCAGCCAGCCAATGGATGATTTAAAGGATTTTGAGTTGCAAACCGTCACTTTTGGGATAAATTGCGCGCCATATTTAGCGAAAAGGACGTTGCAGCAACTGGCAAGTGATGTTGAGGAAAAATGGCTGCTAGCTTCAAAAATTTTGCGTCGTATGATGAACGTAGATGATGCTTTGGCGGGCACGCATGACATCTCTTTAGCGATTGAAGCCCTCATCAACTATTATTAGCTCTATCATCAGCTGGATTTTCGATGAAAAAATGGACCTCAAACGATGAACGTATTTTGAAAGATTTACCCCTTGATTTTCTTTTGAATCGTAATTTTCTAGAAATTAACGACAACAGCAACACCAAAACATTAGGCATAAGGTGGAATGCAAAGGTTGATGAATTTTACTTTGAAACTTCTCTTATTCCTGCAAGGAAAAATTTTACAAAGCGAAAAGTCTTGTCTATTATCGCAAAGCTTTTTGATCCAGCTGGATGGTTAGGGCCGATAATCGTAGTTGCAAAAATGTTAATGCAACAAATTGGGAGCGAGAAAACAGATTGGGATGAAAACTTATGCGGCGACAGTAGCCAAAAATTGTTTCAATTTATAAATGATTATAGCGGCATTGATAAAATAAAAATTTGCCGATGGGTAGGGCTTACACCTTCCAGTAATGTGGAACTTCATGGTTTTTCTGACGCCTCAGAAAAGGCGTATGGGGCTTGTGTATATGTACGGCTTTTGAACGAAAATGGCATTATTCATTCCCATTTGTTGTTGGCGAAGTCTAGGGTAGCTCCTTTGAAAACTATATCTCTGCCGCGTTTAGAACTGTGTGGCGCTTATCTTTTAGCGGATTTGATAAATACAATAAAAACGATTTTAAATGTGTTGAAAACCGTACAAAACTTTATGCATGGACCGATTCGATGATTGTCCTAGCTTGGCTTCAGACACCGTCGAGTACATGGACAACCTTTGTAGCAAACAGGGTATCAAAAACTATTGAAAAAATTGAAAAAAGTAGCTGGAGACACGTTTGCTCGAAGGACAACCCTGCCGACTTGATAAGTAGGGGTGTGCGGCCGCAGGACTTGGTCGAAAACCATCTTTGGTGGCGTGGTCCTTCTTAGCTCTGTTCTTCTTCCGATCGATGGGATAATGTTTCTGTCGGCGATCTTAGAACCAAGGAAGAAGAGCGTAAACATCAAGTATTTTTTGTATACTTCAAATCGTTTTACGATCTATTAGAAAAGTTTTCCTCTTATTCGCGAGCTTTGTGTGTCTTGGCGCTTGTAGTCCGAAGGTGGAAGGTCATTTTAAAGCGTCAGGATAATTTTATAGAATCGGAAATTACTTCAACGGAGATTCAATCAGTTAAAGAGAAATTGATTATTGTATCTCAAAAAGCCTCTTTTGCTACAGAATATTATAAATTGTTCAATGATCAACCAATTTTAGAAGGAGGGATGTTAAACTTGTCTCCCTTTCTAGACAATAAGGGAATAATTCGTGTAGGCAGGCGTTTGGCAAACGCTCCAAATTTGACGTATAATAAGCGATTTCCTATGGTATTGCATCCAGGTTGCCTATTTTCCAAATTATTTGTTGACTTTATTCATCGAATTACGTTGCATGGTGGAAATCAGTTGATGTTAAGAGTTTTACGTACTGAATTTTTTATTCCGCATGCTAAAAATTTAATCAAGACAGTAATAGGTCGTTGTAAAATTAGTACTTTGCAGAAAAAGGCAACGCAGAGTCAAATTATGGCAGCCCTTCCCTCTTCTAGAACGGTGATTTCTCGGCCTTTTACTACTACTGGTGTAGATTTCACGGGGCCTTTTGATATTAAAAATTATACAGGTCGGGTTTGTTTGATTACAAAGGGTTACGTTTGCTTATTTGTATGCTTTGCTACAAAAGCGATTCATTAGGAGGCTGTTAGTAGTTTTTCAACTCCAGCTTTCCTGGCTTTCCGCGTATAGAATCTTGTTTAAATTCCAGACCTTTGTGCCCTTTAACAGAAAATGTTGAAAATTTAGATGTTCTAACCCCGGGTCATTTTCTTATTGGCGGCCCACTTTTATCTCCACCTGAAGTAGACATTACACAGTCACTGCTGTCAATTACTAATCGATTGCAGCGCGTTAAGGCACTAAATCAGCGTTTGTGTGCCAGGTAGTAGTAGGATTACTTGAAAGATCTTCAAAAGCGGCATAAATGGAAATTTTTGCAGAAAGATTTAGAAGTTGGTGATATTTTTGTGATGCGTGAGGACAACTTGCCAACGAATGAATGGCGCATGGGTAGAGTAGAGAGGTTACATTCAGGTAAAGATGGCCACGTCAGAGTTGTAGAATTGAAAACAGAGCGTGGCAAAATTACTAGACCAGTTTTGAAGTTAATAGTACTTCCAACTTATTAGTCTGTTGTTTTAATTTATTTTCAGTATCATGGTTTCGCCAAAAAAGTATACCGAAAATCGCGCTTCTAACAAAATGGTTTGTCGAATATGTTTGAAGAGTCACCCACTACGGTTTTGTAAGAAGTTTCTACGAGTAGATGTTGAAGAGCGGATGCAGCCAGTTTCAATTTATAAATACTGTGTTAGTTGCTTGAGCCATGACCATACCTGGCGTACTCGTGAGAGTACGGGCAAGTGTAAGCGCTGCGGTGATATGCATCACACGCTTTTGCATAAGTCGAGCATAAGACCTCGTTCGTCTAGCTCAAAAAAGGCCAAAAATGTAAAGCGTCTTAAAAAGGGACCTAGTTCGTCCACCCGCCCAATAAGTAGAGGACCTCGTTCGTCCCAAGACTTAGCTAGGGGACCTCGTTCGTCCGATGGTCAGGAGGACGAAAGACCTAGTTCGTCTCGAGCCCTGGTTCCTGTTAACCCAGGAAACCGTAAAGCAACTGCACGAAGAAGAGAAGTTAGGGAAAGAAGTTCTCAAGATATCGTTTCGTTACCCACATACCAGATAACGGAAAGTGTTTTGCTGAAACCGACCGCAATTATTAAAATTGTAGTAGGCACTCGGTATGTTTTTGAGCGAGCACTAATAGATTCTGGCTCGGAGACTTCAGTTGTGTCTGATGAAGTAGTGAAGAGACTTCACGCCAAAACAGTTTGCGTTGGACAGACGGAGAAATGTTTGCTGATTTTAAGAGGAAATCACGGCAGCAGCGACACAGTTGAAACGTATGCCACTATTAGATCGTAACGCCGTCAAAATCGCTTGACGGAAGAATGGCGGATGAGTTTCCCGGCTTTCAATTGGCGGACCCGCAATTTTTCGTGTTAGCTCCAGTCCAGATAAAGCTCGGATGCGATGTGTACACCAAAATAATTAGAAATGGTGTATCTGGTGGCTCGATGGGAAAACCACTAGCGCAATTTTCGATTTTCGGATACTTGATATCTGGATCATGTACTCCATGAACGTCGTACGAAAGTATTTACTGATTTCTTTGTTTTTTGAAACACCTTATCATGATACTTGGACTAATTATTTTATCTTTTTAATAGCCTCTATTTACTTTTTATTTTTTCGTTGGGTTTGTGCTACTGGATGTCAAAATGGACTGATGGACTCTGGTACCAGACTATTTCTTTAATTTTTAATTTTTTTGTAATTAATAAATAAAAATAAAATCCCCGAACTTGGATATTGGAATCTGGGGAAATACCCTTTAGTTTTTCGTTCTTTTTTTTTTCTTTTTCTAACTAGATAAAATTTGGTGTGGATTCAGATTGCAGTACTGCAAGGCGGACGGGATGTTTGTGTCTGAAAATGAAAGGTTCCCAACCGTGGCTCAAGATGATAGTTGCTGACGTCTAAGGGGCGCTGAGATCATCAACGATTTTTCTTAACTCCTTTTTTCGTTGAGATATTTTTTATTGGAAGAATCGAGTTCCTTTTTCTTAGAGATAAGATAAAAATTGTAGTAGTCGTTCGCGCTATCAAAAAACTTGGCTTTGTTTAAAATTAAATTGTAATTTTTCTAAAATAATTTTGTTAAACAAATCTACATTTCAAAATAAATGAATTTAAGGAAATGCTAGTGCTTGTGGTTCCATTTTTTTGTGCTTGGTGAAGATAGCCGTTTGGAAGCCATCCTCATCAACCTCCACATTTTTTGGAGTAAATATTGTTAATTTAGCAACGCAAACATTAATTTAATTAAAAAGAACGTTTAAAAGTATTATGTATATTACATTCTAAATTTAGTATACTTAAATATGTAATTTATATGCTACACTCTCTTTCTTTTTATATTTATGAACTATCTTACTAATTTTAGGTTGTTATTATGGACATTTTTTCTTCTTATTTTATATTCTCATATTGAACTAACACCTTGGCGTTCTAGTATTTTATAAGGACTTTTGTATGGACTGTTTAATTTATTTTCTGTATGGTTTCTTAAATAAACTAAGTTTCTTACGTTAAAATTTGATATCTTAGAAACATTATCATTATATTCTTTATTTCTTATTTTTGACTCAACTTAAAGTGAGCGTATTTGGAGCTCATTTTTGTAATCGTAAAAATTATAAATTGGTTTATTTACATATACATATATTATCCGCTAAATTCTGTAGTTTACCAAATATTAACTAAAATGTTGTATAATTTGTGCTTGTGTGCGGGGTCGTGTTGAATGAGAATGTGTAAAATGATAAGCTTTTATATCATTCTGCGTCTTCAGTGCAAGTATTCCTTCAAGAGTCAGTGATTTATTTATATTCAACCTAAAGATTCGTGATGGTACGGGGTTAATGTAGTTTGTTCAATATATAATAGTGCACATGTTTCTGAAATTGTTTGATTAACGAACTCTTCATCCATATCTGTTTTCATTGTTTTGAAGTGACCATATTTTAGAATGAACTATATTATATTATAGCCCTTGCAACCTCTGATGATTCTTTAGAAGTTATCGGAAAAGCTTCTACATATTTAGTCAAATCACATTGCAGAGTTAAAATATATCTGAAATCATTTCGTGGCCGTAGTGGGCCTACTGTTTCTATTAACACAATTTGAAATGGACGAGAAAGCGTATCAGTGATAACCATTTTTTCTTTATTATGCAAAACTATTTTATTTATTTTTTTTTTGCATATTTCGCATTTTTGTATAAACTTTTAAACAATTTTGTTCATGCCTTTCCAGACAAAACGTTGTTTTAATTTCGCTATCGCTCTATTTACTCCAGTGTGACCTCCGAGTACAGATAGATGATTTTCTTTGATAAGACGTAACTGATCAGGTTCGTCTGTTGTTGATTGATGGGGATCAAATAAAATAATTTGAATTGGAGTACTCGTTCCTTTTTTTTTACTTGGTTTTGCATTATCTTATTACATAACCTTTTTACTTCATGTAGTGTCATATTTTTAAATAATAAGTCTTTCTTTAAAAGATATATCTTATTTATGCCATTACTTTGTAATAGTGATATAAGTTTTTCCCAAACTTGGCCTGTTAAGTATTGTTTTTAACTATGGCAAAAATTTGCATATTGCTATGTTTTTTGTGTTTTTTCCCCTTGCCTTTTTAAAAATTTAAGCACTGGTATATTTCTGACGTCCGATAAAGATATGGGTGGGTAGTCGCATTTGCAGGGGTAGGTGTTCTATTTGGACGGGTCACATTTTTACTTGCACTTCTGATTATCGCTGTAATATTTGGTATAAGGGTTTTTAATTCATCAGAATTTTTCGGTATCCTTGATAGCGCATCAGCACTGGTGTTTAATTTCCTATTTGCTAAGTCCATGCGAATTCTAGTTAATTTTGAAGAAGGTTTTTTATAATTAAATAGTGTAACTAGTGGTCTATGGTCTGTAATAATTTTAAACTTTTCTCTGCAAAGATAGGGTCTGCAATGTTGAATTTCCCAGTGATTTCCTAAGAGTTCTTTTTCAATTATTGGCTTATTTAATTCATGTTTAGATAAAGATCTACTTCCGTATGCAATTGAAGATCGGAACCTATCTTGCCTTGAGAAAGTACTGAGCCAATAGCATAATTTGAAGCGTCTGTTGATAAAATGAACTCTTTTTGCAGATTTGGATATTGCAGCATTGGAGGATTTGCTAAAGATTGTTTTAAGTGTTTAAATGAATATTCGAATTCTGGCACATCTACGTTCTTTTTTAAAAGACTATTTAAAGGTTTTGCTATTTGAGCAAAGTTTTGTATAAACTTCCTATAGTAATTGTAAAATGCAACGAATCGTCTAACCTCGTCTGCGTTTGGGGAGTTGTAAAGTTTACTCCTGATTTACGTGGCGTGTGGTTTTATGAGCAAAGTAAATGATTTCATTTTGTAAAAATCTACATTTTGATGGATTAAGTTTCTAATTATACTGTTTCAGTCTGAAAAAACACGCCGAAGATTTGCATTGTGATCTGCAATAGTTTTACTGAAAATGATAACATCATCTATATATATGAAACAAATATTATCTAAGCCAGAAAGAGCTATTGTTAGCATTCTTTGAAAACTGTTTTAAGCTATTTTTAAGCCAAATGGTGGTACTGTTTTAAAATGGTAGTGTGCATTGCTCGGGGAAAAAACAGTTAGAGGTCTTGATTTTCTTTTTAGTGGGATTTGATGAATTGAATTTGTCATGTCTAAAATTAAAAAATATTTAGCATCTGATAGCTTGTCCAGCACGTCTTCTAGTCTTGAAATAGGAAATTTGTCTTCGACAGGTTTTTTGTTTAGCTGATGAAAGTCGACAACTTATCATTTGACTTAATGATAGCAGATTTAGTTATTTTCAGTTGTTTGCAGAGTTGAAGTTTGAAGGGCACTTAGTTGTGCCATCAAAACTTCTATTTTTTCAGCAAATTAAAAGACGGATTTATGTCCTTGAACAGTATCTAAAAGTTCATCTAATATTGCATATACTGTTTTTCGAGGCTAAAATATCTCTTTCAAGTTGGATATCAAACCATTGATTACATTGGTTCCTAATAGATCTAGTTTTCTTTTTATCCTATCCGGAATCTTAGTGTTGTATATATATTCATTTTTGAATAGTTCGACTAGGTTTATAAATTTTTGAGAATCACCTTTCTTCCCGGAAAATTCCGCTATGGCTTTCGTGAAAAAAAGGAAAGATACAGGAATGAAGTAAGGCACTTGGATATTGCTTTCAACGATATAAGCTTTTTATTAAACAATGCTTTTTAATTAAGGATTGTTATGATTTCAGCGTATAATGCTCTTATCTTTTTTATTATTGCTAATTGTAGACGATCATCTGCGTCTTTATTGAAATCAACACGTTGTTGTATTGTGTTGTGCTGTCTGGTCTCTTTTTTAATAATGTCGCTTTCGTGTAGCGTCTGTTAGGGGTCTTTTTAAGGTTAGTTAGATTATGTCTCACACGCCTAATTATATCTTCTACTAAAGTTTCCATGTATTTTATGCTGTTCTAATTGATTTAGCTGCTTTTAATGCTTCTTGACGTTTATTTTTCATATTTAACTTGTATATTTTAAGTGCTAACTGGTAGCTATTACTGCCAAAATAAGCCACAAAATTATTTCGTGTTGCTCTAGAGTTTGAGAATGATAGTCTTGGTTATTAATAATATTTACGGTCGCATTACCCGATTGGGCTGATGGTTTGAAATGGTTTTTCGCATTATTATAAAAAGATTTCTGTTTTATTATTATTATTATTATTATTATTATTATTATTATTTTTAGTCTTTATTTACTTCTTTGTTTTTTTCTTACTTCTTATATTTTAAAACTTGCATTGTGTCTTTCTTCCGCGCTTATGGATAAAGCACTTATTTTATATAAATTGTGTAATTCCAGTCGTCGCTTAATTTTTTTTCCACCTCGTCTTTTCTTCTTTGGTATTTTTGGTATGGGAGCATCTTTTTTTTGTCGGTCTCGGCCCATGCCTACGAATCGCTTCTTGTAATGTTATTCGTTTTGGTCGGATATGCAAGTCCTCAGCAATGTTTGTAGTTAAATATTTAGAATTCAGTTCTGTGGAAACGTATGTTACTTCGGGCTGGGGTCCTTCTGGAATGTAGGGTTCCTCCTTACCGCTGCTTAGATACTTCTCCCAGAAGTTAATTATTTCGTTGACGTCTTCCGCTGTAGGCGCATTTGCACTCATCTATAGCACAGATAAATCCGAAAAAAACATTTTTGAGATATATTAATTTTATAAAAATTTTTACAATTGTTCCTTCGTGAAATTATGTATAAAAAAATTGAGTATCACTAGATCCCTAGTTTGGTCGGCAGGATAACTATGTAATATGTGGTGATTATAAGATTTTTGGGGAAAGGGACTAGGACACGCAAATAAGTTTGGCGACGAGCGCCTTACATCTCTATATATATCCGGCGGAGATACGCCAAGTGGTCAGCATCTAGCGCTTATTTACCTTTATCTTCTTAGAAAGTAAACGCAGTAGTTGCGAGCATATTTTCCCAAAAACTGCAGTTGTTGTCAAACTTCTTTCTTTATTTATAATATAAAATCTTTAGCTTAAAATTGAAAATTAAAAGTAAATTCTGCTAGTTTAGTATTTCTTTTTATGGTTAATAATTGCGTTCAACTACTATGTAATTGAACACTTTTGTTGCAAATAATTCAACTATTAAATTTAATAAAAATTAAAAGTAAATATTGTTGATTTAACATTTTTTTTCATGGTCAACAATTGCATTTAACTGCTGTGTAATTTAACAACTTTGTTGACAAAAATGCAATGAACGATATGGAAAGAGCGTACCTGTGTATGATTGCAACGCAAACATAGAAATTAATTAAAAAGAACGTTTAAAAGTATTATGCATGCTACGTTCTAAATTAGTATACTTTAATATGTTATATGTATGCTACAAACTAAACACTTGTTTGACTTCATATTATAAGAATCCACATATTTTAACAATTCAACAGCTTCTTTGAACAACTAAACAACTTCTATAAGCTACTAAACAGTTTCTTTAAACAGCTAAACAACTTCTACAAACAACTTAACAGCTTCCTTAAACAGCTCAACAGATTATATAAAATAGCTCTTAATTTGTCTTAAACAAATAGCATCAACATAAATTTTTATACGTCTAAAGTAGTTTAAGTAAAAAACCATTTGTTTGAATATAATATATGAAGGAGTCTGTAGTCATATAACTCAAAGTTATTTTATCCTCATTTGTAGGGTGCATATATCCGTAATAAAAATCGTACAGTTTTTATTTGGATAACTCTCTCCATGTGGAAAAGATTCTGAGATTGCCCACCCGTGGAGGTTATTTGCATCTAAATAAAAATATATTCAGAAGGGTATTCTATGTCATAGTTATTAAAATACTTGTGATTTGCTCTGCTATATATATTACTGTACTCTGCGAGGCTACCCCAAATCCCATGTTTAAGAAAATTATACAATTCTAAATCCGTTAGCACTTCTAACTCAATCTATGTACATATCTTTTAGCATAGCGTCCATATATATTCTCTTGCAAACTCTTTGAAAATTTTCAAAATTATCTGTTAGAAAGACCATCATAAAGACCCGTAAAGTACCACAATTGAACTTTTCCCATACCTTTTGAGTATGTACAAAGTCTTCTTTCGAATAGTTTTTATCATTTAGTTTGCTATAAAACAATTCAGATGATGGAAGTTTGTTTTCAGAGAGTTTTTAAAATGTGTTAAAATACTCATAAGAAAAAAACACGCTTTCGCCTCATGAGAATAAACTCTTTAGAATCTGAAAAACTTTTCCGAACTGACATCAAGTCTAGTCAGATAAATGAGAAGCTAAAGAATCTTTTTCGATTTTTTTGTCTGTTATTTTTCTGGCACAGCTACGGAAAATTATTAAAAATTTTATATCTTCGCAATTCATATAATAAAATCTCTATTTCTTCGTCACTATATACAGGAATCTTATGAGATAAGGTAATACATTGGTCTTTGTTTAAACGAATAACATTTGTTTCGTCTTCAAAATTTAACAAATCTTTCGCAAATCGGAATGGATTTGGGAATTTTGTAAGTTAAGCCACATGTTTTGAGCATCTCCTCTATATTTTCCTAAAATGTGGCAGTTATCTATTACAGTTAGTTCATTACCTAAAGTTTTACCGTATATGTGACAACCTTTAACACTATTGAAATTTTCCCTTTCTAATGAAGTTAAGGAGTGGATAGGAACAGTTTCCTAGAATGTTTTTTTATAAATATCTTAAAATTCGCCAATTAAACTCTTTAGAAAATGTTCGCCTAAATTTACATTCCTATTACTATCTATAAACATTTTAAATCTATATAAATTTGCATTAAAACTATAATTAATATTAAAGACATATGTGCTTCTTCCATTAATTTCTTAACTTTATTTATAGCATTAAATCAAATCATAATTATCGTCTAGAGTTGAGTGTTTCATTTAAACTAACTTTATGCATATATGTGTCTAGTAAACATATCTAGAGCCAATTTTCCTAATGTGAAAAATGCAGAATTTTTTACATTTCAATCAAAATTCAGTGACCTTCATACATGCACTCATCTTACCTTCACACCTTGATAATATGCACACATACTTACACAGGATCTATACCTTTAATCAGTCTCTGTCTTTGCAGTGTTTTATTAGAAAATTCAATACACCCAAATTCTTATTTTTATTATCTTTCTGTTTTTATACACTCACCATTTTACAAATTTTGTGTCCTTCACCTAGATTGTTTATTTTTCCTAATGTGTAAAATACTTATATATTTTAGCTATCTCTACCTGCACTTGTTAGCATTTTTACATGAAAATCAAAATTTTTCTTAGGTATTCATATCACATATCGCCTCTGCTTAATGAAAACCAAAAATTAATATTTAATGACCTTCACAAATGCACTCATATTACCTTCACTCTGCTTAATGAAAACCAAAAATAAAAATTCAATGTCATTATATTTACATACCTTCCACGTACACAAGATTAATGCACACCTGCACTTCACAGCTAAGCTCATCTTACCCTTGTCATTCTTTAATGGCCTACGTGCTTTACATTAATGGCATTTTTAGGTTAATGGCCCACCTGCTTGACCCTCTTTTACCCTCCACTAACTTAATACCTATTAAAATGATTTTCAAATGGCTTTTCCATGGCATTAATGGCTTTTGCAATATGATTTACGTTTTCTGCAGGATTTTCCATACATTTCATACACTTTTTGACCGTAAGTGGTTTAGAACGAACAATTCCTATATACTCTTGATATCACCGCATCTTTTGTGGGCACCATTTTCATGGCGAACTGTTACAAGAATATTTGCCGCATTGTCACTCACTATAGCATTTACCTTTTTCGAAATTTCAAACTCAGTCGTAGTATTTTTTTAAATAAATTTTCGGAAGTGTGTCTTTTTGGAAACTCATTGCATGCAATTAGGCACGACTGTAGTTTCTTGTTTTCATAAATAAAATAAGCTGCTATTGCTACTTAAATATCTAACATTATTCTTGTATGTCTGTCTATCTGTTTCAAGTGGCCTCTTAGATCCACGGTAGATCCACCTGTTAGGCTCAAGGAGCTTTTGCAATAATTTGAATAAGCTCAATTTTCTTCATCCTCTGTAAAATTCAAGCAAATTTCGCATCTTTTTCTCTATGCTATTTTTACGTTTATTTAAAATAACTTTTTTTATTAATAACAAAAACACTATATCAAAAAACAAAATGTAAGAGAAAAGCCTATTAACTCAAATAAAAACAATTATGGCAACGCCACAACAAATGAAATATGTACTTACATATGTTCGTAGATCAGCAATAAATATTGTAAACCTCCAGAATTTTCTATATTATATTTCTTTATTTGTATAGTTTTAAGACCAACAATTGAATTTCTTGTTTCATAATTTCTTTAAATATGCGTGTGCATTAGTAATAAGATTCATTCTTAAGTTGACAGTGGTACAATAAAGACATTAAGCATTTTTCAAAACTCTAGTTGTGTGTGTGTGTTTTTAGTTCAGAAGTGAGATAAAGAACTCTTTCGTGGTGCATTAACAGAAAAACAACCCTTAAATTGTATGTCTTCAGGTAAGTAAAAAAGTAGTGAGTTTGCGTTCAATATAATACTTAATTATCTTGAAAAACCCAAAGTCTGATTGTGGTGCTATACGAACAAAAACAATGTGTAAAAAGTGATGTGCGCCGACGCAAATGATAAACATATAATGTTATGAACGGTATATAAAAATAATGTGGGCAGACATAACGGTTGTGTTTTAAAATGTCATGGGATTTTTAAGCTATTAAAATATACTGCGTAATTAGTGGTGGATTTTATGGTGACGTGTCGGCTGAACAAGCAGAAGATTAACAACTGAACGTTGAATAGTTGTTGGTGTTGGAAGAGAAAAAAACAAAAACAGTTTCAAAGTACAAAACAACTGAACGGTAAATAGTTGTTTTTAGAAATTGCAACGGAAGAATATAAAGTCCTAGAAAATAAACAGAAAGAACTGTGTCGCCAAAATAAATATACACATGCGTGATATATTTTTGCTTAAATAAAAATTTTAAAAACTAATTCACAAAGAAACAAAACTCAACGTTTAAAACTAATAGAACATTTATACGAAGTTTTTAAAAATGGTTAAGCTGGATTCACCCATTGTTTCCGAACAAAATTTTTGTTCCGGAACATTTTTTTATATGTAGTTTGACGTTTTTGTTTTTGAGAGAGAGAGAGAGAGAAAAAGAGTTAAACTCACTTCGGAACATTTTCAGCTTGAATTGGTTTAATTTTAATTTTTGTTCCGAAACAATGAAACTGTCCTGCCAACTAGTTTATTTTTTCAAAGAAAATTTAACTGAGCTGCCACATCATATTATATTGCGTATTTAATATATGTATATGTGCATATAAATTAAAAAGGTAAAACTGCTTGCAAATTTAAAAAGTAAAACTGACAAGCAACCTGACTGAATTAATTTCTGAATAATTTTTTCTTTAAAAATTTTAACAAATTTGTAGTAAACTATTTCTTAAAAAGTGAAAAAAGAAAAAGTGAAAAAAAGAAAAAAGCATCACAGCTTAATTATTGTGATAAAAATCTTTTAAGCAAAAAAATATATGTTTTACATACTTATATATTTTAAATAAAAGAAAATAAGTTTAAAAAGTTGTGTCATGGATCTCAACGAATCCCTTGCCTTGAAGCTTATTTCAGAAATGAAAAAGCCGGGTAGAGAATGCCTGTATGACTTAAGCAACAAAAATTACAAAAATAATCACATTAAACAGAGTGTGTGGTCGGCAATAGACGCTATTGGAATGGGAAGTAAGTTCAATTTTGTTAATGAATATCAAGACCATTCAATAAGTTGTGTTTAATAAATTGCAGGAATCGAATGCCAAGCACTTTGGAAGAGTGTTCGTAGACGTTACAAAGCAGCTAAAAGCAAAAACGTCGGAAGGAGTGGAAGTGAGCGCTTGGAACTTAAAGGCTTCTTAAAATTGTTAATAAATGCTTCCTTACGGCAATTCTTTTATATTTCATCTTCTTTTTATATATATACATTGCCAGTAAAAGAGCTTTTTTTATTTCAATAGCCATTAGAAGAAGCACTTTTCTTTTATTCATTTTTTATTTAATTATGAAAGTTTTTTTTTATTTAGAATTTATGTATAACAAAACCAAAACTATGTTGTCAAAACAAAACAAAACCAAAACAGTGCTGCCTGCTTGTAAAGTAACACATCTGGCTTAAACATATGTTTCATATGGTAGCTTTGTGTTTCCAGAAAAATTGTTCGAAGTGGGTGAATCGTTTCAGAACAAACTCTCGAAAAACTAAAATTACTCTCAAAAAACTAAAATTGTTTCGGAACAAAAATTTTGTTCGGAAACAATGGGTGAATCCAGCTTAAAGGTTTCAGAATTAAAATTGGAACAACTAAAACGATTGCTTCGAGATCGTAACTTGCCAAGTACAGGTAACAAAAATGAATTAATTCAACGACTAGTTTCGGATATAGGTTCCGACGAGATAGATCTAGAAATTCCGGACACAAACATGCGGGATGAAATAGACGAACTGCGCAGCATGATCCAACAGCTAATGACCACTTTTAATAAAAATCTTAATGAGACTGAATCTTCAAGTGTTCGTGGAAATTTGCAAACAGAAGAAAACATAACAGCAAACATAACGGCACCTGACCCAGTTAGCCGTACCTCGTATTCAGTAAGGGAGATAGCAGAGACAATTCCGGATTTTAACCCGAATGATGATAAGTCTTTGAGTGCCGAACAGTTTGTACGCCGAGTTAATACGGCAATGTCTGTGTACCGTTGGGAAGAAAAGAGCTTAATATTGACAGTGTACAGTAAATTAAAAGGTTCGGCAAAGTTATGGTTGGATGGATCAGTCGATATGTATTCAGATTGGGAAGAGTTAGCTGCAAAATTGATCGACGAATTCGGTGTGAGGCTAAATGAAGCAGAAGTTCATAGAAAGATGAACTGTACACAGAGAGAGCAGAATGAAGGTGTCATAGATTTCTGCTTCAGAGTATCCTCACTCGGACGCAAGTTTCACCTTAGTGACCAGGCAATTATAAAATACACCCGAGACGGCTTAAAGCACAGAGAACTTCAGTCCGCAACGGCAGCAATGCGATTTTCATCACTGCGAGAAATGCGGGAAACGTTTCCTGAATATCTACGTAATGTGCCATCAAACAGCATTTTACAACATTATTCGAAAAAAGAGGATTCAGAAGTTGCTAAGATAAAGTGAGAACCTGTCGAGCTACACAAAAAGAATGAAAAGTGTTATAACTGTTTTGATGAAGGCCATTTTGCATCCAATTGTCAAAAACCGCAACGCCGCCCTCGTTGCGTAGACTGTTCAAGAGTTCACCGTCGAAACGAACCGCAAAACATCGGCAAACCAACTCAAAATATTCGTAGATTAGAAACGCATGATGATATGTTTATCCGAAAAATTTTGGTAAATGGTGTTGAACTATTAGCGTTCGTTGATACCGGCAGTCAGTGCAACATGATCCGAAAATCAGCCATTAAAAATTTGTCGTGTGAGTTACACCCGTGTTCGTTGACAATCAAAGGAATATGCGGCGGATTAAAAAAGCTCCATCATTTTATTAAAGCAAAGGTCGAAGTTGACGACATTAGTGTCGAAACCAATTTTTATGTTGTAGATGATTATTTGCTGCATGCTGATGTTTTAATTGGACAGAACATATTTGCTGAAAAAAAGGTAAGAGGAATAGTCAGTAATGGTCACTTTCGCTTTGAGAAAAACGGTGAAGAAAAATATAATGGTCGTGTTGTATATACTAAAACTGACAAACCAATCGCACAGGCACCGTACAGAATTCCCGAACCAAAAAAGAAAATAGTTGACAAACTTATAAAGAACTTTGATATTGAGATTGAACACCGATCTGAACAACAGATGTGTCACGCTGATGCGATAAGCCGTATGCCCAATGAAGAGCCGCCAGAAATTAAGCCAGCAACTTTACGTGTAGATAAGGCAGATATTGGTGAAAGTGATATAGTTGGGAATCACCTAATTACAGTTTTACATGATGAATATCAAAACAACGATAGCCATGAAGACCGTATAAACAAACTAAAAGAGAAGCGTGAATTTGCTGCACAGAATATTGCCAACTATCGTGCAAAAGCAAAAGCCAGATTTGATAAAGCACATTTTACACCCAAACGATATGCTGTTGGAGACTTAGTTCTTGTCAAAAATGAAGCACCTAGTACCGGAACGCCCAGGAAGTTAGAACCTCGCTTCAAAGGACCATTCCAAATATCTAAAGTGCTAGATAATGATCGGTATGTGGTTGAGGTCTTGCCTTACTCCAAAAGAAAACATCTTCATTACTGCTCAGGGTACGCCTCAGATGGTTTGAAGCCGTGGAGTTGACACAGATGACATAAGTTACCTCAGCGAGGACGCTGATTTGTCAGGAAAGGCCGATTGTAAACCTCCAGAATTTTCTATATTATATTTCTTTATTTGTATAGTTTTAAGACCAACAATTGAATTTCTTGTTTCATAATTTCTTTAAATATGCGTGTGCATTAGTAATAAGATTCATTCTTAAGTTGACAGTGATACCATAAAGACATTAAGCATTTTTCAAAACTCTAGTTGTGTGTGCGTGTTTTTAATATGTTAACATATATTCCAGACAACACTATTTTGTACATTTTTATTGCCGGCAGTATATGTAGCAATATTGTTAGCCAATTTCCGTTTACAATTATTGCAAACATAAAACGCCAAATTCGGTTGTCATTTGTGGTTTGATTTAAAAGTAAAAGCGCGAAAATAAAATTCAGTGATTAATTATACCAAATTTGTTGTGTTTTAAGATTTTCTGTCGTAAGACAAAGGTTGGAATATAGAGGAAGTTTTAAAAATAATCGAAATGTAGTAATCAGAATTCTTAAGCAAATTGTTTTCTTTACAGTGGTGCTTTTTGCTTACAACATTCGCACTTGGTTATTTTGAAATTATGAGTTAACATAAATACGTGTTCCCATACACAAAGAAATAAGCAATTTTGTGACATTACTATGCCGACGTTATTGCCTTATATAGATGAGAGATTATGAAGACAACTCTTGTATTTATTTATTGCCGGCAACATATGTGGCAATAATTATCAGTCAATGCCTTATAGCTAACACATTTATTTCTAATCTTGACGGATTGTTGCAGTCTCGTCATCTGCAAACGTTGAACAGATTTTTTCAAAAATAAGAAAACTAAAAAATTTTGAATAATTTTTTTTACTATATTAAGATTACATTTCGATAGATGAAGATTTTTCTATTAAAATTTCTGGCACCGCTGGATCCAGTTGATCTGTTAGCTCGATTATTGCTAGCTCATTAAATGTCAAGTATTCTGTTTTTAGTTTAACATATTAGTCCTTTTTTGTTTTGCTCCTGTAATAAGTTTATCTGAAATTAAAAACATATACAGATAGCAAAAAAAAAAATTGTACACATTAAAAGTCTACTGGCTTTTAGTAAGGGATTAGTTTAATTATTATAAAGTACAAAACGCAAGCTATGGAATATTTTGTTTATTTTTTAATGCATGTTTATTTTTATCTTTTCTAACTAACCACAATAATTTGATCTCTAAAAATAAAAAAGTTGACAACACTGCAACGCAAAAAAAACTTGTACACTTGTTGTTTTGTTTCACTGAAGGTTACGTTACAAAAATTTTTCTACAAATACTAATAAAATTGTGTTAATAATACTTAAAACTAAATATTTTAATTAACCTGTACATTAATTACTGTGAAATAGAAGGACGCTATGCTAAGATATATGCAGATTGAGTTAGAAGTGCTGACGGATTCAGGAATGTATAATTTTATTAAACATGGGGTTCGAGGTAGCCTCGCACAGTATAGTAAGATATATAGCAAATCAAATCACAAATATTTAAATAACTATGATATATCAAAACCTCCTGAATATATATTTTATTTAGATGCAAATAACCTCTACAGGTGGCCAATGTCAGAATCTTTTCCACATGGTGGTTTTACTTGGTTTCATTCATCTAAGGAATATTTAGACTAATTCCGAAGTAGTCTATATTTATGAAGTCGATTTGTCTTACCCTGTTTAGTGTCATGATCGCCATAACGACTTACCATTTCGTGCTGAACACAAGGTTATTGGTGAAAGTAAGCATGAAAAACTAGATGCTGATCTTTCAAATAAGAAAACATATGAAATACGTTATAAAATATTAGAACAATGTTTATATAATGGATTGGTCTTGGAAAAAGTTTATCGAATTCTCCAATTCATTCAACCTTGGTAAAAACATATACTAATTTAAATACAGGGTATAGACAAAAATCTAAAAACACCTTTGAAAACGACTTTAATAATCTTTTAAATAAAGAAGTGAACGGAAAAACAATGGAAAATGTAGATAAAAGAAAAGATGTGCGATTGGAGTTAGGAATAGGGAAATTGATTTCAAGACCATATTTCCATAGCATATCACAATTTGCTGAAACGATACGGGCTGTACAAATGAATAAAACCACAATATATAAAATAAGTTTAAATGGATACAGAATTCTTCATATATTCTATTCAAACAAATGGCTTTTTATTTAAACTACCTTATACGTATAAGAATTTATGTTCATGCAATTTGTTTAAGACAAATCAGGAGCAATTTTACTGTTTATATAATCTGTTGAGCTATTTAAAGAAGCTGTTTAGTTGCTTATAGAAGTTGTTTAGCTGCTCAAAGAAGCTGTTTGTTTAAATATGTGGATACTAATTATATGAATACAAATGTAAATTTAATGATTTTGTGTATATGAAAATAATAAAAAACCTTAAAGCGGCAGATGTATGGAATTAGATAGATAATAAGTATGATAAATTATATGTAAGGATAGAATGTTGGACATTTAATTGGAAAAAAATATGTTGATTTTTGTTTAAGTTTAAGGTTTGATTGAAATGATCGCGAATAAAATATTAAAAAAGGGTAATTAATCATATTGTGGAGTAGAAAATCTTTATCGAATATATAATAAAGGTGTTTTTTTTTCAGTAGTATTTTGAGTTAGCAGATTAGCCGGTTAATCTGCACGTGTTTCGTGTCAGTTGTATAACCAAGAGTGGTTTCTTTATTTAATATTCTGCTTTATATACTTAAATTTATTGGCTTATTTTATATTGACAATTAATAAGTTTTGCTTATTTAGCACTAATTACCAAAAGTGTTACAATTTAAGTTTATTGGCTTATTTTATATTAACAATAAAAAAAATAATATTTATTATAAAAGAATAAGTTTTACTTTTGCTTATTTAGCAATTATTACAAAAAGTATTACAATTTAGGTTTTTTGTCTCTTGCTTCTTTTAGTTTGTTTAGCAATAATTAATAAAAGTGTTAACAGTATTGTTTTTTATGGTGTTGCTTAATTTAAATAATAAATTGTGTGAGAGGTGAGTGACTTATTCTGAGTGACTATTTCTTAGTTTCTAGACCGCCATCCCTAACTCCCTTATTAAGGGAAAATTTCAATAGTGACAAAGATTGTCACATATGTGGTCAAACTTTAGGTAATGAAGGAGCAGCACATAGCTCTTGTAATTTAACAAACAAAATTCCCAAATTCGATATTTTTTCACAATCAAGCATAGATGTTTTAGCTTCTCATTTATCTGACGATGATTTGATGTCAGTTCGAAGAAGTTTTTGAGATTCTAAAGAGTTTATTCTCATGAGGCGAAAGGGTGTTTTTTCATTAGTATGTTAACACATTTTAAAAACTCTTTAAAAACAAACTTTTATCAGCTGAATTGTTTTTTAGCAAACTGAATGATAAAAACTATTCAAAATAAGACTAAACGCATGCTAAAAAGGTATGGGAAAAATTCACTTGCGGTACTCTACAGGATTTTATGAAGGCCTTTCTAAGAACTCTTGTCTTTCTAACTTTCAAAGAGTTTGCAATAGAATATATAATCTTGAGTAATGCATTGCTACACATTCCCAGGACTTTCATGGAACGCTTTGCTAAAATATACGCAAATTAAGTTAGAAGTGCTAACGGACTTAGAAATGTATAATTTTATTAAACATGGGATTCGAGGTGGCCTCGCATAGTATAGTAAGAGATATAGCGAATCAAATCCCAAGTATTTAAGTAACATTAAATATTTTCTATAAAACTGTTAACCGACAAGAATTAATTAAACAGCTTTTTTTTTGCTTATAATTCGTTTTATTAATTTTGACTACTTCAAATTCAGTGTGTTTATTACCAAAAAGCATTATAACTACTTCGATAACTTTCCTCAAATTTAAAAATGTATTTCTCTTTAATGCTTTTAGCATGTTTTTGATGCTTTTTTTTTTTGTTGCTTCTTTTTATAAATGTGTGTGGTGCTAGAAAACATTTTGGTTTTTTCATTCATGACAGGGATAATTTATTGTTTTTTTTTTTTTATTCAAGTGTAGAATTAATAGACTGATGTGTATTTGTAAATTGTCAGAATTAGAATGAATCTTTATTTTCGATTTCTTTTCCTTATCAACTACTTATGAGAAGTTCGCTTTTTGTGTTTTTGCGAAACTTCCCTAGCTTAATTAAGCTTATCAGTAGAAATATGAATACAAAAAAAAATACCTGGTTGAATTAGTTCACACGCTTTCGGTAATAATAAAATATAAATGCTGCGTTAACAAAATTTAATTCATATAGGCTAGAGCTTATACAAAAAAATAGAATAGTAAAATTGTTTATTTTAAATATTAGGTTACATCAAAAATAATTTTAAAATTAAATGAATAACCAAAACGTCTCACAATTTTTTAGATACTGACCTGACTTAATCTAACGATTTATTTGAAAGAGTGAAATGTTTAAACAATTTTGCATGTTGATGTATTGTATTATTGATAGATACACTACACCCCCAATCTTTTAGAAAAATTTCATAAATTTTTTGTTAAAAAGAAATTTTGAAATTAAGTTGTTTTTAGTTTTATGTTATGTTACAATAAATTTTTTTTTTTTTTTTATTGGTATGTACTATATTTATTTCTTAAGTAGATTTTTATGTATAATTTTAGTTTTACCATTTATATTTAATTCTACGTTTACATTATCTATATTTATTATTTCATATGGGCCATGATATGGTTTTTCATTTTTCTTCCTATTTTCTATTTTTATTAAAACTAAGTCTCCTATACTTATGTCTATGCTATTTTTATTTTTCTCCGAATCTAGACTTCTTTTTAATTTTGTTGCTTCTATTAATTTTCTTGCATTTTCTAACGAATTTTTTAGTCTTATTTTTAGTTCATTTGCGTAATTGTCAAGGTTATAAATTTTGTCATTGTTTGTAATCTGTTCACCTGGTAAGTTGGGTAGTTTACCAAAAACTAGTTCAAAAGGTGAGTATTCTGTATCAACGTGAGGTGTGGTATTGTATGCAAAACAATAATATGGAATCCATTCATCCCAATCTTCGTCTTGCACAAATGATAAAAAATATTCATTCAACACTCGATGATTTCTTTCTATAGTACCAACCGTCTCGTGATGGTAAGGTGTTGAAAAACTTTGTTCTATGCCAAGTAGTTTACATATCTTTTTAATCAATTCATTTGTAAATTCAGTACCTCTGTCGGATTTTAATGTTTTAAATATACCATGTTTCAATATAAGATTTTCAACTAATCCTTTTGCTACTTGCTTGGCTTCTTTTGTTTGTAATGGGCAAGCGATAATGTATTTTGTTAGTTCGCATTGCATGGTAAGTATATATCTGAATTTTTCTGATGGACGTAGTGGTCCTACTGTATCAATTACAATTGTTTCAAATGCGTTTGTAGGCGTATCTGTAACGTTTAAGGGTTCTTTGGTATGTTTTACTTGTTTATTCCTTTGGCAGAGATCACATGTATTTATATAGTCTTTTAATTTTCTTGTCATGTTTTTCCATATATATTTCTTTTTTAATCTCAGCAAAGTTTTTCTAATACCGAAATGACCTCCACTTGGACTTTTGTGGTATAAGTCAATTAATTCATTTTGTTTTATATTATCTTTTATTTCTTTTGGCCTGGTATAAAGTAATATTTCTACATTATCATACTTTCTATTTAATATATTTTTAAATTTCTCCGGAGTTATAATTTCAAATATGTCATCGTCTCTGCAGAGAGCAAATTTTTTACATTTAGAATGGCATTTTTTTATATATGTGAGTTTCTCCAGTAAGTTACCTAAGTAAGTAGGATTATCGCTACACATAATACATATTTGATTCATTGAGTCATTTTCCTCTATATTTATTCTTTTTGTCGACTTTTTATTTAATATAAATTTAATTTTTCTTGCATGCTTAATATCGTTTAAAGAAGTGCAATCCCAAATTGTGAGTTGATCAGACTCTTTTGAGGTTTTGCATTCTGAGGCCTTTATTTTGTTCTTTTTTATATCATTTTTAGTTTTGCTTCTTGTAATTGCTAATGTTTTCTTTATACTTGTATCATTTTCAGTCGGTATTAGTTCTTTTAGCATTGACGAGTCTAATTTGATTCGTGATAATGCGTCGGCATTAGTGTTATCTTTTCCTTTTTTGTAAATAATGTCAAAATCATAGTCTGACAGTTCAAGTCTTATTCGTGTCAATTTAGATGAGGGATTTTTGTGTGAGAAAAGTGCTATCAATGGTCTATGATCCGTAACTACAGTAAATTTTCTACCATATAGATAAGGTCTAAAAAAATTTATAGCCCAATGTATTCCTAACAATTCCTTTTCTATTACTGATCTATTCTTTTCATGTTTATTTAGAGTTCTACTCGCATATGATATCGGTAAATCCTTTCCTATTATACCTTGTGATAATACAGCGCCAAGAGCAAAATTAGATGCATCTGTGGTTAGTACAAAATTTTCATTAAAATTTGGATACTGAAGTATGGGAGGGTTCATTAATTTTGATTTAAGCTCTTCAAAAGATTCTTGACAGATTCCTGTCCATTCGAACTTTACATTCTTCCTCAATAACTTGTTCAAGCATTCTGCTATTTTAGCGAAATCTTTAATAAATCGTCTATAATAATTACAAAATGCTATAAAGCGCCTTACGTCATCTGCATTTGTTGGAATTGGATAATTTTTTATAGCTTCAAATTTTTGAGGATCTGGTTTGATACCTTCCGAAGTTATTAAATGTCCAAGGTATATGACCTCATGTTGCAGAAAACAACATTTCTTTGGGTTTAGTTTGAGATTGCATTTTTTTAGTCTTTCTAAGACCTTTATCAAATTATTGTTATGGTGTTGTATGCTACATCCAAAAATGATTATGTCATCCACATATATAAATGCTTCTGACTCCAAACCTGAGAGTGCTATGGTTAACATGCGTTGGAAACTGTTAGAAGATATTTTTAAACCAAATGGTAATCGTGTGAATTGATAGTGGCCAGTTGGAGTTGAAAATGCTGTATATGGTCGAGATTTATGATCAAGTTCAATTTGGTGAAAAGAACTTGTCATATCCAGTGTTGAAAAGTATTTAGCGCGACCTATTCTATCAAGAATGTCATCCAGCCTTGTTAATGGGAATTTATCGTTTACAATTTTATTATTAAGTGATCTAAAATCCACCACTAGTCTCCATTTTGCTAAATCAGTTTGTCCCTTTTTAGGAACTAGAAGGAGTGGCGAATTGTAAGGGCTAATCGATGGTTCTATTATATTATCTTTAAGCATTTCTTCTATTTTTGAATTTATTTCATTTGTATGGGCCTGTGGTAATCGGTAATTTTTTATATAAACTGGATTATAATCATGCAACTCTATATTTTGTGTGTAAAAATTATTTGTAGTTAATTCCTCATCCTCTAGATGGAATACATCCTGAAATCTGTCAATAATAGAAAAGAGTTTATCTTTATCATCATTGTTGTTACTTTTGTCTAATGAGAGACTTTTTAAAATTTTATTAAAACGAGAGGGATCTTTTGTTTGATTGTGTTTCTTTTGGAATTGTAGAATCTCATACTTGTGTAATGGTACTACTTGAATTTTTAAATTCTCTAAAACTATATCCTGTTCCGTTGCATTTAGCAACTTTATGTGTTTGTGTCCTTTCGCAGGTATAATAACATTTGCCAAATAGACGCCTTCCGATATTTCTCTACTCTGTATTAAACTGTTTTCTTTTATATTCAAGTTAAATGGTGTTATCATTTCTGTTCTTGCTGGTATTCTCACCCGATTTATACAAATTGAATTGTTTTCAATTGGAATTTCAATGGTTTCGTTCTCTATACGCATTGTTAAGATATATCTATCATAATCTATGTTACATCGATAATTGTTAAAGAAATCAATTCCTAGTATTCCGTCAGTCTTTATTGGAAAATCATTATTTACAAGTTGAATCTTTTGAACAATTAATTTATTTTCCACATTTATTCTTATTAAAACAGATCCCAGTGTATTAATTTGGTCTTTAGAAATTCCAGTCAAATGACAATAGTCATCAGGGTTTTCGTCATATTGATTTAGAAGATTTTCTTTACATAAGGAAACATCAGCTCCTGTGTCTATTAAAAATGTTATTTCTCTGTCCGTGTTTAGTACTTTTAATTTTATATAGTTTTGAAAAGTTGTGGTTATGTTACATATTTTTCTTAATTTGTTTCTTCCGGAGAAATTCCGTGAATGTTCTCCGGAACTTGGTAGTTTTTCTGGTTATTTATTTGATTAATGTTCCTAAATGTGTTATTAGTATTTCTATTTCTGTTTACATTGTTGTTGTTATTATTGTAGTTTGTTCTTCGTCTGTCGAGGTTTGTGATATTCTGTCTATGCGTATTATTTCTATAGTTATTTCTATTATTGTTGTGTCTGTTAGTATTGTTTCTGTACTGATTCCTATTAAGATAGTGGGAGTTATTATTGTTCCTTGTATTATTGTTATTGTTATTATTCCATGAATTATTATTTCTAGAATAAATGTTTCTATTATTTTGTTTCTGTCTAGCATTTTGGTACATGATGTTGTGCTGTGTATTAGAGGAAATGGCTTCTTCTGCAATTTCCAATGCTTCAGAGAAAGTTTTGACTCTGCTAGCTTCTATTGTTTTTGCTATGTCCCTATCAGTTATTCCATTTTTAAATGCATTGAATGCAATTATATTGTTTGATTGTATTATTGCATTCCTATTTGCTTCACCAATATTTGAGATTTGTAGCTCGTTGAGTTCAGTTATTAAACTGTCGATTTTTTCTGCAAACTTTCGAACGTCACCTTGTCGTTTTATTTTGTTTAAATTGTTAAGTATGTTATTTGGTGTTTCTTTAGATTTGTAACACTTTCTTAATTCATTGGTTAACTCTTGTAAACTTGTAGGCACGGAATTTTGTTTAATTTGATTTTGTACCCTTTGTTCCAATCTTGTTTTTAAAACGAATTGGAAAAAACTTGGTTTTTTGGTGTCTTCAAGTGTATTTTCTATAAATTCCAAATTAGAAATAAAATTACTTAATTCTTTTCTTCTTCCTCCAAAAATTGGAATAAGTTTTGATATCGAAGCCAAATCTGTCGTATTCATCTTGGTTAATTGAATATTTTCTATCCCTTTCGTCGTGTAAACTATTTTTTCATGTAAAGATGTAGGCAATTTTAGATCTAAACCTTTTTTTGCAGTTATTTGTAACAACTTTTCCCTAAGGTCAGTGAAGAATGCTTCAGCTGCTATTTTATGTGCGTTAGTCAGTCGATGGTAATGTACGTTAAGTATAACTCTGATTTCTTCCAAACAAAAAAATAAATTTTTGATATGTTTTTCAATTGTGTCTTCTTTCGTAGGTCTGTTGACGCTGAGGCATTTGTAGGATTTATCAAATCTTTCTTTTATTATTCTAATTTTTATTAATATGTTTTGCCAGTCCATAAAGCAATGTTTTTATTTTTAATTTCATATTTTAGTTTTATATTTTGTCTAAATTGTCGCTACGACTAATATATTTCTTTTTCAATGATTTTTTATGTAGCTGATACAGTTTAATTAGTAAATTTATTGCATCTAAAATAACAAGTATTAGTAATAATATGTATAGTGTATTTAAGTGTTCTGTGTGATCAATTATTTTAACATTATTTCCAACGTTAGCATTGGGATTTTCTATTTTTGATTTTGTTCCACCCATAGCGGAAGTTTGTTTTTTATAAGATTTTATTTTCTTTTATTTTTTAAAATTGTTTTTTTTTTTTTTTTTTTTTTTTGAGACTTTTATAGATTTTTTTATTTCTAATACTTTTTCTTGTAAATAGTTTTTGTGTTGTGCGCTGGAAGAGTTTATAATCTCGTCCTTCAGGATCTTTAGCTGGATCTTCTGTCGTGACACGAAATCTCGTCTGTTGCCCTTTGTAGCTATTTTGGTGTTTACGAATGGTACTTTTGGCTCTTCTATACGTTGTGTTTTTTTAGGAATAATGGTTTTGGTCCAATATTGAGGATGTCCGGTTTTGCTTCTCCCGTTCCCTCATTAAGAATTTTTTGCCATCTGTCCTCTGCGGCTTTTAATTCTTCGAGGATATCTGACAGTGGTTCAGTCATATGTTGGAGGATGAAATGTGTCCTTAGGATTTGAGGAGGATAAAAAAATATTTTTATTATTTTTTGCCAAACGTGCCAATGCACTTTTTGGACTTTTTCTTATGATCCTTTTTTAGATATGCTACAGGCACTTTCTGATATGCTATAGGCACTTTCAGATATGCTATATGCATTTTCTGATATGCTGTAGGCACTTTCAGATATGCTATAGGCACTTTCTAAATTATGGCAGGATCGCCATGTAGAATTAATAGACTGATGTGTATTTGTAAATTGTCAGAATTAGAATGAATCTTTATTTTCGATTTCTTTTCCTTATCAACTACTTATGAGAAGTTCGCTTTTTGTGTTTTTGCGAAACTTCCCTAGCTTAATTAAGCTTATCAGTAGAAATATGAATACAAAAAAAAATACCTGGTTGAATTAGTTCACACGCTTTCGGTAATAATAAAATATAAATGCTGCGTTAACAAAATTTAATTCATGTAGGCTAGAGCTTATACAAAAAAATAGAATAGTAAAATTGTTTATTTTAAATATTAGGTTACATCAAAAATAATTTTAAAATTAAATGAATAACCAAAACGTCTCACAATTTTTTAGATACTGACCTGACTTAATCTAACGATTTATTTGAAAGAGTGAAATGTTTAAACAATTTTGCATGTTGATGTATTGTATTATTGATAGATACACTACACAAGAGTGAAAATATTAGAAAAAATTTTTTTGTGCAAGTGCTCGTTTACAGTGTAGCCAGAAAAAAGGGATTTCTCTCCAAATTGGGGATTTCAACATAATTTTGTGGACAGCAATTCGTGGGGAGGGATTTGGGGATTTTTCATTTTTAGGCTTTTGTTACTAGCACTTGTTTGATTTATTGGCATTGGTTTCTATATTTTGAATGTTTTTTCTACCTGAAGAAATTTAGTTTTTTCGACATGTACTGCTTTCTAATCCAACTAACATATTAAAAGCAAACAATATACATACATAAGCTTTTTTGTGTAGACACTAAATAGCGACTTAAATATTTTTGTACGGCTAATTAAATTACACATTCTAGTATAACATCAATTGGTCATCTCTGCAAATTATTTTCGAAAAGTGTCCATAACACTGAAAATGGTTAAGGCAAAATTGTAGGCAATAATAAAATTTGTTTTAGGGGCTGCTTTTTTAAAACAGTTAATATTGAATGTTAATATGGAATGCCAGTATATACTCCTAAATGAGTTAAACGAGTTAAATGGATATCAGTTTGCAATTGGTATTTTAACGAAAAAGGGTGAAAATAACGACAGAGTTTTTGGACATTTAAGTTATAGCAGAGGCAACATTAGATGTTTTTTTAACTTGGGCTTATATTTAAAATGCCATTGAAACAGAAGATGCAACCAAGATATGTGGGTCAAAAAAGTGTCTTTATATTTTGCTTCAAAAGGAAAAACATTTCAATTAAATAAGTTATCCTTTTACTAAAGTTATGCAGCTCGGAATAGGGAAAATTAATCCGCAACTCTTAATAATTTCTTGCTACCGAATTTTATAACTACTTCTTGCATATTTCAGTAAATTTGATTTTGATAAAGCAAATAACTATTTGGATATCACCGACATGGATGTTGGCATGTTTCGGACAAAATTGATAATTTATTGTTTAAAATACTTAAAAGAATATGATTAAATAAAATATATGATTAACTATGGACTCTTAAAAAATTACCAATTTAAGAATTTTAAAAACATCCATAGACTCAAAGTTTAATTCAACCACATACATAAGCCAGTGGAATAAAACTGCACACATTTAGTGGCATAAGTATAAAAAAATTACATTTTTGTGCTTTAGGCAATAGTTTATACGAAGATATTGCTGGAAGTTGTTTTTTTTTTTCTTCAAATCGCTGCATCAGTGTTGTTGTAGAAAGAATATTTTTGTGAATGAACCCTACGAAAACTAAACTGAGGAATAAGCTACTAATTAGAATAAAATATGCTATTATAAGTTTTAAGTTCTTAAGGCAATGATAGAAATTCTTAAATCTGAAAATATATACAAGAAAATTGAAGAAGCTCACGACATACTTGAGTCCTTTGAAATCTTGAATTATCGATGTGATAACAACAGGTAAAAATCAATTATATATATTTATATAACATAAAATATACATTCTTATCCTTAAACTTAATTTTAGAAAAACCATATAATTTAGTAATTGATAAAATCATTTCTTATAGTATAAAATTCTGATTGACGCATTTTTGGGTTATATAATTAATTTAACTTTATTATTTTTAATTTATTTGTATTTAAATCGAAAAGGTGTGTATGTACTTATGTATGTAAACTTGTATTATACATACATGTTGTTAGCTAAAATGAAAAATCGAGAAAAATTCTATTTCTATTGAATTTCATGCTTTAAACGCTACTGTTTAGAATAAGAATTTTTTAACGCATCTTAGCTTAAGTGAATAAAACAACGGAATGAATAGACAAAAAGAAAAGATAACAAACGACGTTCACATTGGAAAAAAAGGGTTGCCAATTAGTTGCACTCTCCAACACTCCTGTGAATGACGTTTTACATTCATAGCAATCATATATATATATATATATATATATATATATATATATATATAGTATTGTTCGAATTTAATTTTTGATGTTATTTTTAGGTTATAGACACATTGTGTAGAAGTAAATAAAAAAAATATTTTCTATAAATTTATTTAATGAAAAGTTATGAGTCTATTATTACTTAGTGGGAAAAAGTTGCTTAGATATCGAACAATACTGTATATATATATATATATATATATATATATATATATATATATATATATATATATATATATATATATATATATATATATATATATATATATATATATATATATACATATACACACACTTATCGGGTAACAAGGATAGACTCTACCTCAAAATTTGTCAAAAAAAAAAAACAAAATAATTATGGACCTTTTTAAAAAAGAACATATTGATTGCTGAAAAAAACGCACACTCTTTTGTTCAGCAGCAACTGCCCAAGAATCTACGAATTACCAAAAATCCACCAGGAAAATTTACCTTCACGGCCTATAGCTTCCTCCGTCCAAGTCCATGCTATCAATTAAGCAACTATGTGGGAAAAATACTTAGTAATATAGTTTAAGATAAATATAACGTTAGGAACTCACTGAATTTAAAAACACAAATTAAAAACTTGAACATTTATAGCCAATATTACTTAGCGTCATTTGATGTAGTCTCTTTATTTACCAACATGCCCATTCACACCGCAATCAATAACGTAATGGGTAAGTAAAATAATATAAAAACAAAAACTACAATCCCAAAATCTTAATTCCTAGATATATTAAAATTCTTTGTGTATGGCAACAACTAATTCGTCCTCAACAATACGGTTTACAACCACATCTTTGGCATGATAATGGGGAACCCGCTATCTCCTACAATCGCCGACATCGTAGCATTGACTGAACTTAATAAAAACATTCATATAAAATACTCGTAATTAGTCAAATACGTAGATGACTTTTTAGCTGTAGTTCACAACAACGACAAAGATCAGATTTTGAAAACTTTAAACGATTATCACCTTAAAGCATAATTTACAGTGGAAGTTGGAATAGAAAGAGAAATAGCAAAGAGAAGCCAACAAAATAACATTTGATTAGTACGATAAAAATACCTCGTCAGGTAGAGTTACTAATTTCAATGCTACTCAACTAAAGAGCCAAATAATAAACACAACCAAGAATTTCATCACGAGGGTACTAAACATTAGCGACAAACAATTTCACAAACACAACGTTCAGAAAATCACGAAAATATTAATAACTAACAGTTTTCCCCAAAAATTTTATAAAATAGCTAATAACATCACATGAAACAACAAGAAATATTAACTGTGAAAATACAGGCAACAGCGTAAAACATTTTTTGGTGTAAAATACATACCTGAGCTCACTGATACAAAGAACATAAGAACAACAATAAACAAAGATGATATCAGATGTACTTACGAACCCAACAACACATTAAGTAACATATTCACAAACATAAAACCACCAATACCCAAAGTATAACAAAACAACGCTGTTTATGAAATTACATGCAAGGGTAACGAAGACAACAACCGTAACTTAGTTTATATTGGTACGACCAAAAGAAATTCGGAAACAAGAATTAACGAACACAAAGCTGACATGTATAAAAGCAAAGAGAAACTGCATTGTCACAACACATAATACAAGCAAATCATAAACCTGACTTTGAAACATAAAAATACTAGATAAACTAAACAATGAGAGAAAGCGATTAATAACAGAAAGCTTAAGAGTTCAACAAAAATAAACAAAACAATCAACAAAAAAGAGAACGTTGATAACTTAAGCGCCAGTTACAGAGTTGTAATAGAAAATAGCCGTTTAAAATAATATTTGGTTTTTTCTTTATGTTTGTGGTATTTTATATACATGTGTGTAGTTATACTTTTTTTTGGTTTTTGTTTTATATTTTTTAATTGATGTTATAAACAAAAATATTTTATTACTGTAAGAAATACTGCCAAGCTATTTGTTATTTATTTGTAACTATAATGATGTTTTTACATTTTATGTAAATAGATGAATCCCTTGATAAAGTGAACATACAATTCACGAAACATCGGGAAAATATATAATAAAAAAATATTGCATTTTTATTAACATAAAAGATGTTAGGCCTCATTAGCTTAAAAATAATAATCAACAAATATATTATGGCTTGTTACTCACAAGTTGCAAGAGCATATTGACTATATTGTAAAAGTAATCGTACTGTGGTTGAACGTCGTGATGTTCTATTAAAAAAAAAGAATTTGACAATGATCACCAAATAAAACAACGACGAAGAAAGCGGTAGATTATCTAACAATTGAAATTGATAATAGACAGCAAAATGGAAACGAGGTTGATAATAATATAGAAAAACCACCTATATTATAACCGTGGCTTGGTCTGCCACGTTTACCTGTTTTAATAATTTATGGTCTTTCACGGGAAGAAGTTTCAACGTTCTCCTTCTGACTTTCCGGCTCTGTCTTATCTTCGTCGTCAGCAGTTTCGAATCCTAAAAATTTATTAGCTTCATCTGATTTATTTTCTTCGGTTATAACATAGGTGGTTTTTACATTTGTACAATACAGATGGCGGGCTTTACCTTGGATTGCGCAGTGATCGACAATGGTATTCTCTTCAAAGAAATTTGTTAAAGAATTTAATGTACAACGTTCATGAGTCTTGCAAGAAGAGTAGTGAGGACCGAAAAGAAGATACCGTAAAAAATTTCACAACGAGCGAACAATAAACCATAAATCGTTTTCTGGAGAGGAACTAGCAACATTTCAACACCTGTAGGACCCTTCAACTATTGCTACACGCAAAATTTTTTGTGACAGATGAACATCCATTAAAAATTTGATATTCGGTCCAAAACCCAGCCATACAGGCCATAGTTTTTAGCACAAGGATGCATCGACCCCTCTAAAAGTCCTTACTGTTTCCCTATAACATTGGTCAAAAAGAAAGACGGTAGAGGACCTGCATGGACTTTCGACAACTCAATAAAAGTTCAGTTCCAGATGCCTACCCACTGCCGTGGATCGACACCATTTTAAATAGAAAACGCGAGTCAAAGTTTCTTAGTTGCATCGATTTAAAGAACGGCTACTGGCAGATTCCGATGGAGGAAAATAGCAACCAATTAACAGCATTTGCCGTCCCGAAGCGAGGCCTCTTTCAGTGGAAAGTAATGCCGTTTGGGCTACACTCTGCTCCGGCAACCTTCCAGCGAGCGTAAGATAAGGTAATCGGTCCGGATATGGAGCCCCACGCCTTCGCGTATTGGGATGATATCATCGTGGTGGGGAAAAGATTAAATGAGCAATTGTGTGGCTTGAAGGAAGTTTTTACACGACTACGAGAGGCTGGGCTAAAGATATATACGAAAAAGTGTAATATTTTCTCACGCGAGACACGATACTTGGGCCATGTAGTAAGCAAGTAGGGCATAACAACAGACCCGGATAAAATCGCTGCCATAACCCTGATACCATCACCAAAAAGTGTAAGAGAAATCAGGCAGTTTCTTGGAATTGCATCCTGGTATAGAAGGTTTTTGCCCGATTTTGCGACAATATCCCAGCCGTTAACCCAATTACTCAAAAAGGGCAAACATTGGAAATGGGGCCCGGATGAAAAACAGGCATTCCTCGAGCTCAAAACTAAGCTGACACAGGCACCTGTAATGACTTGCCCAGATTTTGCGGAACGATTTATTCTCGAAACCGATGCGAGCGATTATGGCTTAGGCGCCGTACTTATGCAAATTCTAAACGGTTAGGAGCGGGTAATAGCATACGCCAGGCGCCATCTGAACGGAGCAAAAAAGAACTATTCAACTACGGAAAAGAAATGTTTGGCTATCGTGTGGGGTATCAGGAAAATGAGAGCGTATCTGGAGGGATTTCAATTTACAGTCATCACTGATCATATGGCGTTAAAATGGTTGAACTCCCTGGAGAGCCCCACCGGAAGATTGGCTAGGTGGGCGTTAGAGCTGCAACAATTCGATTTCACGATTCAATGCCGTAAAGGCAGAAGTAACGCATTGTCGCGGCAGCCGGTAGAGGTAGCTAACCTAGTTAGGGGTGCGACGGCAACGGTGTAATGTAAACGGCTCCAGAAAATGTTACAACAAGTACAAGCCGATCCAAGGAAATACACTGATTATATGGTGGAAAATAATCAACTGTATTGCCATTTTCAGCGCCATCTACAAGAAGAGGATGACACCCCGTGGAAACTATGTGTTGCCACCAACCAACGACTAAGAGTTCTTGAAGAAATTCACGATAGTGCTGCAGCAGGACACTTGGGTATCCGGAAAACTCAGTTGGTTCTGTTGGCCTGGAATGAACCGCGACGTAAGGCGATATGTACAGCGATGCCAATCCTGCCAACGGTATAAGATAAGTCAACAAAAGCCAGCTGGGGAGATCTTAACAAGGATTCCGGAGGAACCTTGGGCAACAATATGCCCAGATTTTGTATGACCATCATGCAATTAGTAATATGTATAAGTTCTCGAAGTAGACAGAAATGATAGCAATGCGTAAGGCCAGAGCTGAAGGGGTTATTAAAGCACTGCGTGAACGTATCATCGCTAGATTCGGCGTACCAAAGACAGACAATGGCACTCAATTTACTTCGCGGAGTATTCAAAGTGTTTTTTTTTTTGGGGATATCGGCATACAACAACAGCTCACCGCACCATATACACCTCAGGAAAATCCAACAGAGCGCACAAATAGTACGGTCAAGACTATAATGGCACAGCTTTCTAATGAGCATCATAAGACCTGGGACGAAAAACTCCCAGAAATAATGTTAGCCATATATTCAAGCGTAGCAGAGTCTGCAGGGTTCTCTCTGGCCCTCATAACCCAAGGTCGTAAGCCACGTTTGCCGAACGCACTATACGATAAAGTCACGGTAGGCACAGGCGCAAGAGTGTGCAACCTTGTCGATCGTCAAAGGGAGATGAGGCAAATCTTCAGCACAGTAAAAAAGAATTTGATACAAACAGCTGAGAAAGGAACACGCTACTATAATTTGAGACGGCGGTCATGGCAACCGAAGGTTGGGGATATGGAGTTGTTAAAAAACATCCGCTCAAAGGCAATTGACAACTACACCGCAAAGCTAGCCCCAAAGTTCATGTGTTCCTAAAAGATTAAGACATTTATTTCACCCGTTATTGTAAAGATTGAAAAGAAGAAATAATAAGAGAAAATGACCAGCCCACACCACTTCCAAAAGAAAAAAAAACCAGTTTCGTAAGCGTCTGGAGGAGGAACAGGGGAAAAAGCGTAGAACAATTTTCTTGGGTGGAGAGGTCCCGCCTATGGGTAATCGCAGGAATAAGAAGAATCAGCCTGAAAGGTCCAGCCGCACATCTGTTAGATGTTTCCGGTAGACGTGTCCAACTCTAAAACCACAAAAGCAGCGCATTTGGATAGCCCCGAACAACACCAAACTAAGGAAGATAACCATGTAACATCAGTCGAGGAAGATGAAGTAGATAGCGCAAATATCAAAGACGACTTCATGGCTAACCTCCCAATGAGAAGCAAATTTGATGATACTGGCCGCCCGGAAAACTGCGGGCCAACGCTAGAAGACGCGACTAATTATAGCGATACCGGTTCCATGCCGCGATATTCCAGAAAGTTATCCATAACTCCTGAGGGCGATATTCCTTTGCTAAGCCGTCAGATGCTGGTGATCAACAAATCGAGGAGGACAGCATGCCGTGGTTTACTCCCCTGTATGACCAACCACAAACACCGGGTCGAAATGTGCCATGTACATACTCCCCACCCTATGGACCACCAAGTTACATTAGCCTCAGCAATGATGAAACCGTAACGGGCCAAAATTAAGAAATTCTGGAAGATGTAGAAGAGATGTTCCGATCACAGCTTGGTGAATTCGATAATACTCTGGACGTTCACCGCTTTCCCTCAATACCGTCAGCATCAATGTCCACAGGATCCAGCCCGCGAAATCGAAGGCAGCAGTCGACGTGGAAGACGCAAGGTGTCATTCGATCATGAATTTCGCTGGTTACCAGAGAAGTATTGTCCACCGTTGCTGGGTAAGTAATGCTGAATATTGGCCAGCAGTTCACATTCCCGACACCGCGATGCCTGGTACCTGGGCCGTTCTAGGGTTATCAGCGCTAAGATAATGCGCGAAGAAGGAAAGCGACCGGCCCAGGCTAGCAGGTTGGCCTGAGCAACTTGTGCCACCACCTACCCCTGATAGTCTCCCGAGTTCATGCATCTTGGCCAGAGGTCGGAAATCCACGTAGGGAATTTACTCCGCTGAGTTGCGTAAAAGTACACCGCCTATCCCAAAGCACCTCCAAGCCGTCGTCATCGCAGACACCTTGTTTGTCACTATTGGCATCACCATTTTGGACGGACCTCAAGCTGTCGTGAACAATAAAGAAAAACTGGAAAGTGCCCAAACCAAATCACCAAAAACAATAAGGCCCATGCGCTGTCTCTGGGTAACACCACCAACAATCAGCACCGTCTGCAAGAACAGATGACCTTGATCCAATACTATTAGGGCAATCATCAGCGGAGGGAACGCCAGAACAGTTAGACTCCTCCTGGCCCCCGGATTGATTGGCGAAAATCAGAGGGACCCTAGTGAAATTTATCCACAAGTCAGGGCAAACGAAGTAAATGGTCATTATAGCGAAGAGTGGAATCGTCCGGGTAAATTGTGTCGAAGAATGAAAATGACATTTTCCGTATGAAGAAAGGGAGTGTGACGACTAAAGTCGGTGCTTGCCTTATTTTTGTCGCAACAGCCGATAACATGGCATAATGGATGCCTAGTTTGGAATTAATACCATCCCTATAACTATTTTTATTATTATTGGAATTATTACTATTATTTTTATTAATATTATTGTTACTATTAATAATGAATTATTGTTTAACATTATATTGTTTAACATTGAATTGTTTAACATTATAAGAAATGTTTGTCCTGTATCTCATTTTATTTAAATTTAACGGTTCGTGGTTGTAAGCATCGCCACCGGTATCTGGAACTCAGTACTAATTATAAACTACCACCGAAAAATACAACAATGAGTTAAAAGAAGTACTAAATAATACAACTGTAAACTACAGCAGAAAATCACTATAAAAGAAATGAACGTATGAATAAAATGATCAGTCTTTGAGCAGAGCTCAAATAGGTAAGGCAATTATATTCGGTGGTGCCCCGCTGTTTATAATTTATTACCTTTGGTTATAGTACAAGCAAAATAAAGCTCGTTGGAGGTGTCCCGCTGACCACTTTGTTTAACTAATACTATAACTAACAAGTAAATAGGGAATTCTCGCTGAAGGGTGAAATGATTATTTTCGGTAGTATCCCGCTGCTTATAACCTATTACCCTGACAGTCAGTACAGAGCTAAACAAAACTTGTTGGTGGTGTCCCTCTGACTGCTCTGATTAACCTGTACTAGACTTTCGAGCTTGCGCGCGGTGGAGTGAGTTAACTGTTCTCGGAGGAATCCCACCCACAAGAGATTAGTCAAACCAGCTCGCGGCGATGGGTTCTGGTGGCGCTGTTAATTAGGAGCTAATTAAGTTTTGCCCTTAATCAATTCCGCTATAAAATAAAGTGTATATTTTTAACAAGACCGATTTTATTCTTTTCTTTTCTCGAGGGTCACGAATAATTAAAGACATTATATTGTGACGAATCCTGGACACCGGCGAGTGATACCCAAGCCATAAGAAAGCACAGTCACAAAAGATTCCGAATACTAAATTTTCATAATTATGGACCTATTCAAAAAAGAACATTTTGATTGCTGGAAAAAACGCTCACTCTTTTGTTCTGCAGCAACTGCCAAAGAGTCTATGGATTACAAAAATGCACAAGGAAAATTTACCTTTACGGCCTATAGTTTCATCCGTCCAAGTCCCGTGCTATCATTTAAGCAAATATGTGGGAACAATGCTTAGAAACATAGTTTCAGATAAATATAACGTTAAGAACTCACTGGATTTAAAAACACAAATTAAAACTTGAACATTAATAGCCAAGATTATTTAGTGTCATTTGATGTAGTTTCTTTATTTACCAATATTCCCATTCACACTGCAATCAATAACATAATGGATAAGTGGAATACGACAAAAAGAAACACTACAATCCCAAAATCTAGTTCCTTGATATATTAAAATTATGTTTGTATGACAACAACTACTTCGTCCACAACAATACAGTTTAAAACCAAATCTTTGGCATGCCAATGGGGATCCCGCCCACAATCTCCTACAATCGCCGACATCGTATTTGATAATTTACTTGACTTAGCATTGACTGAACTTAACAATAAAAAAATTCATATAAAATATGTAGCCAAATAAAAAAACCAGATTTTGAAAACTTTAAACGATTATCACCCTAAAATCAAATTTACAGTGGAAGTTGAAAAAGAACGAGAAATGGCATACCTGGATACCAAATTGTATGGAGAAGCCAACAAAACAACATTTGATTGGTACGCTTAAAATACCTCGTCAGATAGAATTATTAATTTCAATGCTACTCAACCAAAGAGCCAAATAATAAACACGAGAGAGAATTTCATCACGCGAGTACTAAACATTAGCGACAAACAATTTCACAAAAAATTCATAAAATTGTTAATTACATAATATGAAACAACAAGAAATATTAACCGTGAACACACAAGCAACAACGTAAAGCATTTTTTCGGTGTAAAGTACATACCTGGTCTCACTGATACAAAGAACATAAGAACAACCCTAAACAAAGATGACATCAGATTTGCTTACGAACCCAACAAAACATTAAGTAATACATTCACAAACACAAAAACACCAATACCCAAAGTACAACAAAACAACGTTGTTTATGAAATTACAATGAAGGGTAATGAAGACTACAACTGTAACTTAGTTTATATTGGTACGACCAAAAGAAATTGGGATACAAGAATCAACAAACGCAAAGCCGACATCAATAAAAGCAAAGAGAGTACTGCATTTTCACAACACAGAATACAAGCAAATCATAAACCTGACTTTGACAACATAAAAATACTAGATAAATTCAACAATGAGATGAAGCGATTAATAACAGAAAGCTTAAGAATTCAACAAAAAAGAGGACGTTGACAGTTAAGCGCTAGTTACAGAGTTGTTATAGAAAATAGCAATTTAAAATAATATTTTGTTTTTCTTTATTTTTGTGGTATTATATATATATATATATATATATATATATATATATATATATATATATATATATATATATATATATATATATATATATATATATATGTGTAGTTATCATTTTTTTTGGTTTTTGTTTTATATTTTTTAATTGATGTTATAAAGAAAAATATTTTTTTTTTTCCTGAAAGTAAATACTGCTAAGTTATTTATTATTTATTTGTAACTATAATAATGTTTTTATATTTTATGTAAATAGACGATAAAGTGATTGATAAAGTGAACATACAATTCACGAAACGTCGGGAAAATATGAAATAAAAATTTTGCATTTTTATTAACATAAAAGAACAACTGGGCCAAAAATACGTACAATGTAACCATAATATATTTTTCGCCTTTAGCTTCGAATTTTTTACCACTTTTCTTTTTATTTAATGCCACTGCATACGATTTAAATGTTGAATATTCGGTTTTCTTATTTTGAAGTATTTTTGTAGGACATCTATTACGTAAATATACAGCAGTATTGATAGCTTCTGCCTATAAGCTCTGTGTTGAACCATCATAGAACGAGCCATTTCAACCACTTTCCGATTGGCTCTTTCAGCTATGCCATTTTGTTGTGGAGTATGAATTACTGTGAGTTGCTTGGCTATATCCTCAGATTCTAGGAAATGATCACTTCACAGAGTCTTGATTTTTCGCCCTGTTTGCTTTCCCACATGTTTCTTATATATTTTAAAGGTCTTAAGGACCTCATTTTAGCTTCAAGAAAATATATAAAAATATTTTGCTAAACATTCACGTGTTGCATTAAGCAATTCGACTACCACCTTTCAAATTCATACCTTTAACCATTTATCTTTTAAACATATCACATAACGTGTTAAAATATAAGTGACCAAGTCTGTAATGCCACAGTTGATTCATATAAGTGGCTGCAAGCAACTTCTCAAGCTTGGCTTCAAATATAAATAGTTTTGTTTAAATGCTTTAAAAATCACTTTTCCTTTTGCACTTTTTATAACAGCAGATGTTGCATCGAAGGCCACCGTTAAGCCATTATCAACAACACATCCGACGAGTTTAATTCCGGGGAATATAAGACATTCTGGAATTTTATCAGTTCACCGTTTACCTCAATTTCCACGTCACCTTTTCCCTTTGCAACAATGTAGTTGTCAGCCTCAAAATGAATTTCTTCCGAGTGCTCTACAAAATTGGAAAACATTTTCCTTTCACAGCACATGTGTGCAGTTGCACCGCTGTCAACGTACCATTGTGTACTTTTAACTCTCGGCTTACTTGTTGTATATGTAGCATGTAAAAGATGCTGTTGTTTTTATGCACTTGTATGCATAGTGCCCAAATTCGCCGCAACTAAAACATTTTCCTTTTGTTTTCTTGTTTTTGTATTTGTCTTCCTTTTTTGCTTTGTTTCTTTGAACCGTTTTCATTATGAATGCTTGCTGTACGTTTGTTGTTGCTTCTTCTCTATCACTTTTTTGCTTGTGCCTGTCTCCTTCTTCCAGAATCTTCTGTTTAACAGTTAACAAATTTGGCAACACATCACGTGTTTCTATGACTACTACAAAATATTCGTACTCGGTTTGCAAACTGGAGAGGAGCATTATAACTAAAAGCTCGTCTTGGATAATAATTCCATTTTCCGCCAGCTTTTCGGCCAAATCTGTGTATTCGTTAATATGTGGACTAATGTTTCCGCCTTCAGCCATCGTAAGGTTTACTAAACGTTTATAAAGAGACACTTTCTGAAGAATGCCTCTAGCTTTATAGATTTCCTCTAAACGCAACTAGGCATCACGAGATGTTTTGCAGTTTTTTATAAAATTCAGTTGTGATGGTTTTACACAAAGTGTAATAGTGGCAGAGCTTTCTCATCATATGCCTTCCATGACATGTTAGCTTAATTATTTAAAGGATCTTCTTTCTATAAAATACCACTTACATGTTTCCACCAACCACTTTTTATCAAGACACTACGCATGTGTATGCTCCAACTATCGTACTTCGTGTCATCAATTTTTTGTATTTAGTATAAGGACGCCATCTCTAAATTCGTTGAATTTCTTATTTTTCTTTCTTATTTAAACACTTTCAATTATTATTTTTTGTTTTCTTTTCAATAGTTAGAACTTTTTCCTGGGCCAATAACCTGTTTGTTTTATTACTTGAATAAAAAGCTACTGTTTAGAATAAGAATTTTTTAATGCGTCTTAACTAAACGAATCAAACAACGGAAAGAATAGAAAAGAAAAAAAGGTAACGAACAACGTTCACCTAATTTTCACGTCATATTTTTTTAAGCATTGTTGCTATTTAATTATTTTTACAGAAACATTGTATTGAAAGATTTTAAGTGAAAATTTCGTGTGGATTTCATAAATTGCCAGTTAATTTTTTTTAATAACATGAGTTTTCATTTTAGCTTACAATATACTTTTGAATTTTGGATGCACTTGAATAATTCACAAAACCCCTTGTATCCGTGTATACTGTATATTGTTCAATTAAAATACAATAGTGTATGCTTGTTGTTGGAAATTTTCATATAAAATTTCAATACACCAATACACTTTTATACTGCATGTTTTTAAAAAGTTGTATTGGTAATCGTGTTATCAACTACATGTGAATTCCATATCACATTGAGAAGAAGAAAATAAACAAAAGACATTTGTATTGTTGATGTTAAAAATTTGTTAACAAAAAAAAAAAAGAATAAATGGATAGCATATCAAAAGTATACTTTTCGCATAAAAATTTTAAAATTTTGTTTTTTTTTCATGCCTATTGTCCATTTTACTTCCTGAAAACCTTCTTTTGAATACTTATTTTCTTCTTTTTATTTGCTTTTTTGACGTTTAATATACAAAATAAATTGATACAATAATACACTGCGTGTTCAAAAGCATATAAACAGAAAGTGTATTCAATACAAAATACACCATACAAGATTTTGTGAATTAAGCAACTATTTCTGTATAATATTGACTCTTTTTAAAAGTTCAAAAACGAAACTCTGGCCAATCCTTATAAAAGATGTGAACACAAGAGAAAAAAAAATTGCCTACGCCAGTTGTTTTAACGGGTTAGAAGATGATGACCATAGTTTCTTTAATTCGCGGGAAACTTAAATATATAACAACCATTTATTTTAAGACGTTATAATTAACCTTTATTTTCTTTTTCTCTCTTTTTGTTATATGCACATCTATGTATTCACAATTTACAAAGTTTTATAGGTTAGGGTTTAAATTTGTAGTTTGGGTAAATAAATATAAATATAATTATGGAAATTTCATGCAATAGATCTTATTTTTTACATCACTTCATTTTCTTTTAGGTACATTTCATTTCTTTTGGTAAGTATTTAGATTCAGTTATAAGTACATAGGTTTTCGTAGTTAAAATAAGGTAAGTACTTTACATATTATAGTATCACCTTTTAGGGTTAAGTTTAAGGTAAGTATTATACAATTTTATTTTATATTCAATTTTATATTTATTATATTTTTAGGTTTGTAGGTTCACAAATATTTTAAAACTTTGTTTTTGAAACTATCAACTGAGTGTTAAACTGCACACGGTCTACTGAGTACACAAAAACTGCCGAAGTTGGCTGCCGTTGTTGTTTGGGGTATTGTTTTGAGGCCAGAGCTGGAAATATGTATTAACTTTTCGTTCACTAAGGTGAACATCCTCCCGGGCGTGGCAACTTGAGTGTGAGATTTAATTGGTAAGGGATCCCATAATCAACCAACCAAAGGTCGAGTCCTGTGCTCTAAGCGACCCACAGTCAAGATGGATCACATTGGGCTGTAAAATGGTGGTGTACAAATCGCCGCCAATTTCCATCGCTACAGGGTTGTTAGAGCAAAAGTTGGGGTCGGCAAGCGCTATTCTGCAAACCTTAGGCTTTAAACCTTCATCCATCGCATTTGGGTAAGGGTTCTTCGGCAGATCATTGGCTACTTGCATACATATTTCGTACTGAAGTGTGGAAGTTAAGTTTGGCGCAATCACGGTCTTTGCGTAGACTTCATCCTCAACTTTAAAGGGTTTCAACCCGCTTTCGCGTATAAAAGAGACAGCAATTCTAGATTTAGTTAGGCTTGGGTTCAAAATTGCCCTTAAGACCTTACTACCCTTATCTATAACCACCTTCACGATTACCGTTGGAACAAATGTTTTAGTCCTTGCCGTGGGTACTGCGGCGACAGAGGATGTTGCAAGGGACCTGCGTGGAGCCGGAACCGGTAAAGCGTTGGAGACTGAGCTGGGTGGTGAGGATCGTTCTCTTGATAAACTTTTCAAAATTCGGTCGGGACCATGTAGCGCGGAGTGATGCTTTCCTCCACATTTTTGACAACGAGTTTTACTCGTACACTTACTTATTAGGTGGTTTCTTGCCAAACAATTGACGCAGTAATGTAGCTTTACTGCAACTTTATACTTCTCTGCCAAATTCATCTTATTAAATTTTCTGCAGTCGGTCAATCGATGATCAGCCTGACAAATTCCACAACCAAAATGTCGTTTTGGTTGTGAACGGCTCGAACGTTGACGTTGGCGATCGTTTGGTTTTTTAAACTTTGATTGGCGGTTTGGACGATCAAGGTGTTCTCCACGTTTGCAGTTAGGTGCCATTATCTAAGTATATAAAAAGTGTAGAATAGATAAAAGTTAGATGATAAATGAGTTATGGTAAGTTTACTACATAAGAGAAAATACTGATAAAAAATCGAAACAGCTTATACTAGCGACTATAATCAACAGTGATCCAAACTTATGCATTAAACTTGGGTAAGTGTAAATTAGTTAAATATGAATGTTGTGGGTAAGTATACAAGTATGTTAGTACTAATTGAAATTTAATTAGTGAGTGGGTAAGACTACAAGTTTTGTAATCGGACGCGTCAAAGTCCCAGTCGATGTACGCAGGTCCACAACTCTATTTCGTGCATCAGAACCGGGGTAAGTATTGATTACACGACCAAGTAGCCATTCATTAGTAGGTAGGTTGTCTTGTTTTATTATAACAATGTCATCAACTTGTCGTTTAGGGTTTTTCCACTTGTATCTTTTATGCAATTCTCTAAGATACTCATCCTTCCACCTTCGGCAAAAGTTATGATGTTGAATCTTCACTTTTTGCCATCTGTTGGCCAAAGTTATGTTATTATAACTGCAGTCGGGTTCAGCAGGGGTAAGTATTGGTGAACCTTTTTAAAAAATGCCCTGGGGTTATAGGATTAAGATCCTGTGGGTTCTCACTTGACGGGCTCAATGGTCTTGAGTTGAGGGATCCTTCAATTCTAGCTAGGAGTGTAGCGAACTCTTCGAATGTGTATTTTAGAGCATTTAGTTTCTTTAGGTGGGACTTGAAACTTTTAACCCCTGCTTCCCAAAGACCACCCATATGCGGTGCTCCTGGGGGTATAAAATGCCACGTAAAGTTCTGAAAACTGTTGGCAGATATTACTGATCCTTTCAACTGCCTGATAAATTCCTGTCGCTCTTTCTTCAACAATTGACTGGCGCCGACGAAATTCGTTCCGTTATCAGAATAAATAGCGACAGGGCGTCCCCGCCTCGAAAAAAATCTGGCGAATGCTGCCATAAAGGCTTGGGTTGACAGGTCAGATGCAGGTTCTAAGTGTATAGCTTTTGTTGCGAAGCAAATAAAAACACATACATATCCTTTGGTTATTTTACAATTTCTGCCATTATAAACTTTAATGTCAAACGGGCCAGCAAAGTCAACCCCGGTGTTATGAAAAGCTCTGGTTATTTGGGTGCGTTCTGGTGGCAGGGCTGCCATTAATTGAGTTGTTTGTCGATTCTTATATTTTGTACATGGTACACATTTATTTACTACAGATTTTAAAAGATTCTGGAGGTTCGGAATCCAATAACCAGATCGTATTACCCTCAGCATTAGTTGATTTCCTCCGTGTAATGTGACCATATGAACGTGTAGGGTGAGTAACTTTGCAAGTTGACTTGTGTAGGGTAATAAAATTGGATATCTTTCAGAATACGACAAACTATTAGAGTTGGCCAGTCGACCGTTAGCACGCATTATGTTGGCAGAGTCTAGAAACGGTGTTAGAGTGAGTAAGCGGCTCTTTCTTGGTATTGGATGTTTACTTTTCAGACAACTATATTCCTCCGAGAAATATTGTGTCTGACATAGAACAATAAGTCTGCTCTGGGTTGATTTAATCTCGGCCGTATTCAACTCAATGCTCGGGTGGGTGAGCAATTTCTCATTTCTATCCTTAGCCGATAGAGAACTATTCCGATCAAAAGTAATTCTATCCTTTCGACTCGTTGGAGTTTGAATAGATGATGTGCGATCATGAAATCGATAGACATACGACAATATTCTTAGAGCCCTTGAAAAGTTAGAAAATCGTAACATAATATCTGGGTAATTGTTATTTGCGTTTTCTGAAGATGGTTGGGTATTAACTGTTGTAGCAAACGTGTGACTAATTTTAGCTTCAGCTTGAGTTTCAAAGGGTTTATGTGTTGTTGGCCATTTCGATGGAGATTCTTTCAACCATGAAGGTCCATTCCACCATAATGTGTCTTGCTTTAACTCCTCTGCATCACAGCCCCGGCTAGCGACATCAGCAGGGTTGTCATGCGAAGCAACATGGTTCCAGTTGCTGACACCTACAGTTTCTGCAATAGTAGAGACTCGGTTTGCAACAAAAGTGTTCCAACAGTTGGGTGGTTTGCTAAGCCAGGCTAAAACTATCGACGAGTCAGTCCAGAAATAGGTTTGTTGTTGTGATAAGTGAAGTTGGTTAATTAAGTTGTGTGTAATGTTTGCCAACAACACTGCGCCACAAATTTCTAATTTCGGCATTGAGATCACCTTGATTGGCGAAACTCTCGTTTTCGCGATGAGTAGTGTAACGGTAGTGGGACCCGTTACGGGTGTGACTCGAGCATATAAAGCTGCCGAGTATGCTTTTTCAGAAGCATCTGAAAAGCCATGAAACTCAAGTTCTGCTGAAGGTGAAAAATTAATCCACCTCGGAATACGAATTTTTTCGATGTTGTCATAGAACTGCAAGAACTTGTGCCATTTTAAAAGGGTTAATGGGGTAAGACATTCATCCCAAGCTGTGTTATCTTGCAATACTTGCTGCATAATAATCTTGGCAGAAAAAACTATTGGTGCTATCCAACCAGCTGGGTCAAAAAGACGAGCTATATCTGATAAGACGGTTCGCTTGGTGTATGCTGCTTTCCTCTCGATTATTGGCACACTAAAGAAAAAGTTATCTTCCTTTGCGTTCCATCTAATGCCTAGGGTTTTAGCATTGTTCGATTCTGGTAGAGTGAGTAGATCGACATCAAGCAAGTGCTCTTCGGGTACATTATTCAATAATTCTTTTGTATTCGAAGTCCATTTTCGCAAAGGAAAACCAGCCGAATCAAGCGCAGCGATTAGTTGGGCTTGAGCACTTATTGCTTCCTCAACTGTGTGACTACCAGTTAAGACGTCGTCTACATACATATTGTCTTTAAGTATTTTTGAAGGAATTGGGTGGGAATCTTGAATGTCTTTGGCTAATTCGTGTAGAGTTCTAATAGCCAAATAAGGGGCACAGTTAATGCCAAATGTTACCGTCTGCAGTTCATAATCTTGAATGGGTTCATTGACGCTTTTACGGAACAATATACGTTCAAAGGGTGTGTGGGCTGGGTTTAGCAGAATTTGCCTGTACATTTTTGTAATGTCAGCATTGAATACAATTTTATAAAAATGCCATTTCAAGATGAGTACAACTATATCTTGCTGTAGGGTTGGACCAGTGTGTAACGCATCATTTAAACTGTTACCGTTGGATGTTTTGCTAGAAGCATTAAATACGACTCTAATCTTGGTCGTAACACGGTCTAGTTTTACAACAGCATGATGGGGTAAGTAAAAATAGGTGTTTGAAGATACATTTGGGTTATATGTTACAGGTTTCATATGACCTAAATCAATATATTCTTGCAGCACATTATCATATTCAATTTTGAGTCCTGTTTTCTTCATCAAATTCTTCTCATTTCTTAAAAATTGAGCCATTGCAATGTGGCGCGAATTTCCTAAATCGATTCGAGGGTAGCGAAATGGAAGACTTACTTCATAACGGCCGCATGGTAAATGTTGGGTAGTTGTAACATAATTTTTCTCACAAATTAAGTCTTCTTCGGAGGTGTCGCATTTTTTAGGAATATCTTCAATCTCCCAGAATTTGGTCAAAAATTTATCGAGCAGAATTGAATTAAAGTAGGAAACTTCGTGTTGAGTATTGTTTTGTGATATTTGAAAAGGTCCTGTTAAAATCCAGCCAAACTCAGTTTCCTGGGCTACAAGCGTCCCAAGTAAATTTTTTCTAACTCCGGTTTTCAGTATATGTGGGTAAAAGTCGCTGCCTATTATAAAATCTATCGGCCGACTTTCGTAAAATTTCTGGTCAGCTAATTGAATATCTGTGAAGTCGTTAATATGGGTGGGGTGTAAATTTTGGGTGGGTAAGTTTTTCGTAAGAGTTTTTACAACTATTGCCTGGATATTCAATGTAAAATTATTCTCTATGTTGGATCGTAGCAAAACATTACACAATTTATTTGATCGCGCTGACACAACTTCATTCAATCCTGAGATTTCAGCAATAATGGGTGTAGTGGGTAACCGTAGTCTCCGTCTAAGTTTATCTGATATGAAGAAAAATCTGACGCTGGGTCAATAAGCGCTCTCGCAGGGAAATTTTCTTCCCTAACTTCAACATTCAGCACTGCTGTTCCTAGTAACTTTGTTCTGTCATCTAATAAGGGTTTGTTTGATTGGGTATGTGTTGTGAAAGATTGTGCTGTACTTTTTGACGTTGATGGTTGTATATCATCAAGTTGTGGGTGAATGTTAGAATTGGGTTTGTGTAGAAGTGTATTGTGTCTACCGCCGCAGTATCTACACGTAAATGTGCTACGGCAATCCTTTATAATATGTGCAATAGCTAAACAATTGTAACATATGGCATTCTTTTTTACAAATTGAATCCTTTCATTTACGCCTAAAGAGGTAAATGCTGAACATTCTCTTAAGGTATGATTATTTTTGCGAAACTTACAAATAGAGCCATCGGGTTTACTTTGTGAGTTTGGGTTATTTATGGTATATTGATTATTTGGGCTTCTTTGGGTTGAATTGAACAATTTATGTTCCCTTTGAGTTCTGCTTTTTGGGTAATCATCTTTTGACGCGTGCGTTACATTGTGAAATGCTTTGCCTTTTCTTTCAAATATACTCTTATTTTCATGGATTTGCTTTGGTTTCGGGTGTGTTATAGGGTGGTTGCTCTGATCTAAAACGTCATTCACCGATGTGAGCTCCTTATACGTATTTGTTAAAAATAAGTCAAGATCAGTCCAAGATGGCATTTCTGCACAATCTTCAAGAGTCTTTTCGAATTCTCTTCGGGTTTCCCTGGATAGTTTCATAGAACAAAGATATACAAAGATAGGATCCCAATTATCCGTATCAATATCTAGAGAATTCAAATTTGCAATACAGCAGTTAATCTTTCTCTGAAGCTTTCTTATAGAAATGCTGCATAAAGTGTTTACTGTGGGTAAATTGAATAGGGTTTTAAGTTGAGCATTTATTTGCATTCTTCTGTTCTCATATTGTGCAACTAACTGATTCCACGCAATAAGAAAGCCTTCATTTGTTAAGGGTGCGTTATCTACAATTTCTTTGGCTTCGACGCTTGTTTTCTGTTTTAAGTGAAAGAGCTTTTCAACTCCACTTAATTTGGTGTTATTGCCATAAATGGCTTGAAATAAATCCCTAAAAGAGGCCCAATACTTGAAATTGCCACTAAATATTGGCATGTCACATGGGGGTACATTAAAAGAAACGGAATCATTATGTCGCGTACTTGGAGGCTGGGGTAATGAGGGTTGGTTTTCATAGTGACGGGTAACTGCCTCAATTGACTCGTCAATTGAAATCATGCTAGTTCTATAAAAGTTCCTAGCAGATCGTACATGTCCTACGATTTCCGTCAGATTGATGCTTTCAGCTTTTACTGGGTCATTCAAATTAGGAGATTCCCTAATTTGCTTCAATTTTCCATCAATGTTTGACCATAACTCTTCCAGTTCACGTTTCTTAAATTTCAGAGCGGGTAAGGATTGAGAATTTTCCGGGGAGTTACGATAATCTTCTTCAAAGGCACCTAAATCACTTTCGACATAGCGCATTAAATCGGCAGCCAAAGATTTTAATGTAGCCATGATGTATTTTTATATTTTTGGGTAAATAAGGTTTTTCTTTTAAAAATAAGTACTTTTGATAAAAAGTAAAAATTTTCACCAGCAGACAAAATTTCAGTTGGGTATCAAGTAATTTAGTGCGCAAATATTGACCATCAATATTTGCCCTTTAAAGCAATAAACAAAAATATCTCTTATACAATATGAATAGGGTGGGTGAATGAGCCGTAAGATAATTTTGTATTTAATTGCATAAAAATAAAGAAATAATTCTTACTTGATGAATTTGGAATTTTGATTTTGCGTAAGTAAAGTAACAAACTTACCTTGCTTGCTGGGTGTAGGGTACAAACCTTTACGAGAGCAAAAGTCTCTTGTTTTTGTTGTCAATGTTTTTCCCCGTTACGCTTTGTGTTGAGTTTATGTGTAGCTTTGTTTTTGTAAATTTATTCCAGTCGTTTTTGTCCAAGTACAGTGTAAGTGATTATTTGTTCGTGTGATATTTGCACTTTTATGTATGTATATATATTATTATATGTATAAGTATTTTCAAATATGCTCTTTGTATTTAATTTTACTAATATGTATATCCTTTAATAAATTAAAATTTTAAGTTTAAATTTTAATTTTTTACGTGTTTTTGTTTATCACTGTAACTTTTTATTCAATATGTATGTACATACATATATATGCACACATATATGTATGTATGAGCACCTTTTTGTTTTGTTTTATTGCTTAATGTTTTTTCTTATTTTTACTCTTAAGTGTTTTGTTAGTGTTGTTATTAGTCTTTTAACTTCTGTTGGTTTTATTCGTTGATTTGTTTGTTGGTTTGTTTAATGTTAAAGTTTAACAATACACTAAAGTATTTGCTAAAATAAGGGTGGGTTTTGTAATTTTGTTATTTTTGAAGACACTTGTTTTAATGTTGACTTTTGTTTTTATTTTGTTAATTTATAATACTATAATTGTTTAACACTTATTTGTTTGTAGAGTTTTCCTTTTTTATGTAAAGTCATATGTAGGTTTATACATATGTATGTATGTATGTACGTTTAAGTTTTTAATCTTAGTTGTGGACTGTATTTTTATTAATTTTTTTTTTTTTTACATTTGATGGCTCGATTGGACCATGTTTTAACGGGTTAGAAGATGATGACCATAGTTTCTTTAATTCGCGGGAAACTTAAATATATAACAACCATTTATTTTAAGACGTTATAATTAACCTTTATTTTCTTTTTCTCTCTTTTTGTTATATGCACATCTATGTATTCACAATTTACAAAGTTTTATAGGTTAGGGTTTAAATTTGTAGTTTGGGTAAATAAATATAAATATAATTATGGAAATTTCATGCAATAGATCTTATTTTTTACATCACTTCATTTTCTTTTAGGTACATTTCATTTCTTTTGGTAAGTATTTAGATTCAGTTATAAGTACATAGGTTTTCGTAGTTAAAATAAGGTAAGTACTTTACATATTATAGTATCACCTTCTAGGGTTAAGTTTAAGGTAAGTATTATACAATTTTATTTTATATTCAATTTTATATTTATTATATTTTTAGGTTTGTAGGTTCACAAATATTTTAAAACTTTGTTTTTGAAACTATCAACTGAGTGTTAAACTGCACACGGTCTACTGAGTACACAAAAACTGCCGAAGTTGGCTGCCGTTGTTATTTGGGGTATTGTTTTGAGGCCAGAGCTGGAAATATGTATTAACTTTTTGTTCACTAAGGTGAACACCAGTAGGTATTTTTGTATGACCCGGAAAACCAAATTGTATAGAAATTTATTTAAAAGACTTTGTTGAGGAAATTAAGTTATTGAGTGTTATGGTGAATATTTGTGGCAGAGTTACTTCCTTACAATTTCGAAATCTGTGCCAAATCGTTTGTTTGTTGTGTTCCTGGGCATATGTCAGCACATGAGTGCACAAAATGCACTTTAGTGGCAAAAAAAAAAAAATTCATAACGTTCTTACATACAGCACAGTTGGCGGAAATTTAATTTCAGATGAAGATTTTGAAACAACAAAATATCCCGAGAGTCATAACAATTCTTTTTTGCTGAAAAATAAGAATTAAAATGATTGCACAAACACCTTTAGATAGTATGCACTTAATTAATTAGTGACAAAAAATTGCTTTTTTGGGTAATTAAAAAAAAAATTGAGAAAAACTCCTAAAGCAAATATTTTTAATATACCATCACAGCTGGTCAACATGCGAAAATGTATTCCAAAAGAATTTTCACGAAAACCAAGAAGTTTGGATGACATACACAACTGGAAAGCAACTGATTTTCATCACTTCTTAGCACACACAGAGATAATTGCTTTATATAAAAATGTACACGACGACATTTACTACACTTTTCTTAATCTTCATTATGCATATAGATTGCTTTGTAATCCCCTCCAAACAATTTCCAATACAAGTCATGAAAACGAACTTTTAGAACTATTCGTGAAAAATTTTTCAATTGTTTTTGGAGAAATCAGCGTTTCATTCAATGTGCATAATCCTCTACACTTAACATCTTGCGCGGAAAAATATGGACTCCTTTCTTCTTTCTCGTAACAATTTGAAAATAAATTACAAATTTTGAAAAAAGACGTTCAAAAACCAACTAAAGTTCTTCAACAAGTTGTCAAGAAGGAAAAATATGAGCTACGAGTATATACAGTAACCAAAATAAATGAGTATACATATATTGGTGATGAAATAATGGAGGAATGACTGTTATATTTAAACTAAGAGCCATAATAATATATTGTCAGTACTCTCCCACATTCCAATAAAAATTGAGAAATTAGTAAGAGGAGATGAAAAGTACGTTGAAGGTAGGCGTATTTTAGATACAACTAGTATTTTTTGAACAGCCCATAGACTCTGTTGAAGTTAGGATATACCAGTCTTATTTAGAAAGGTCACCGAAAGGAAATTATTATAATAAAAATACAAATGTGTGATAAAAAATGCAATATGAGGGCTGCTATATATATTTCTGGCCTGGCAACACTGAGTGCTGCCAAGTGCAATCTGACATTTCCATTGGAAAGTTTGTCATTTTTAAGCATAATCGTACTCAAAACGTTTTGACGTACGACCATTATTTGTGTTGTTTACAGTGACTTGAAAAAATAATTTAGAAAAAATGGAATTAACTCGTGAACATTTTCGTGCCATCATTTTTCACAACTTTCGACGTGGATTATCACGACAAGAGTGCACTGATGAACTTAAGTCTTTGTATGGCGATGAAGCACCATTCTATAACACTGTGAAAATTTGGTATAATGAATTTAATCGTGGCTGAAGCTCGCTCAAAGACGAATTCCGTGAAGGTCGTCTAGAAACGGCTGTTGTGCCAGAGAACATGATGCCGTGCGTGAACTCATAATGCAAGATCGACAAGCGACATTTCGAAAGATAAAGACATCCTTGGACATTTCTTCCACCAGCATACATTCGATACTGCATGAACACCTGGCCGTAAAAAAGGTTTGCTCTCGTTGGATCCCGCACAATTTGAAAGTCGCTCAAAAAAAGGCTCGTGTCGATTGGTGCAAAGAATTGTTGCAAAAGTATGATTGCGGTGCTTCAAAAGACGTTTATAAGATCGTCACAGGTGACGAATCATGTATATATGCGTATGAGCCCGAAACGAAGCAACAATCGACCGTGTGGGTCTTCAAAGACGAGCCAAATCCAACGAAAGTTGTTCGTGGGAGAAGCACTTCGAAGCAAATAGTCGCCTGTTTCTTCAGCAAAACTGGTCATGTGGCGACTGTTCCGATTAAGCAACGTAGGACGGTCACTTCTGAGTGGTACACTACAATTTGTTTGCCTGAAGTCATCGGAGAAATTCGAAAAACCAACAAGAGAATGCGAATCATTGTTCACCATGACAATGCGAGCTCTCTTACATCGGCTCAAACCAGAGCGTTTTTGACCGGCCAAAACGTCGAATTAATGGGTCATCCGCCGTACAGCCCTGACTTGGCACCTAATGACTTCTTCTTGTTTCCGCACATCAAGAAAAAATGCGTGGTCAACGATTTTCGTCGCCAGAAGAAGCTGTTGAAGTGTTAAAAACCATGTTTTTGAGGTGTCTCAATCAGAGTGGAAAAAGTGCTTCGGCAACTGGTTTGAGCGCATGCAAAAGTGTATATATCAGGCTGGAGAATACTTTGAAAAACAATAAAATCATTTTTGATTATAAATATTCGCATTTTCACTATTAGGCCAGAAATATATAGAGCAGCCCTCATATTGCATTGTTTATCACACATTTGTATTTTTATTATAATAATTTCCTTTTTTCAAACTTCAGTTTGAAATGCTTAAAAATCATATATTTTCCATTTCCTTTTGTAAACTAAGAAAAAATTGCTTGTGAAGACAAAAACCTAACAATCTTCATTGGGTTTAATAAAACCAACACTTTTAGAGATTTTTTATATATAAACCAGTTTTTAATCCGGAACTATTGTACTAGTATTCGACTAGAAGAAATGGCACTAGCATCCACCTAGAATATATTGTACTAGTTCTCATCTAGTACCAATAGAACTAGTTCTTCATGTAAAACTAATCGTATTAATATCCACCTAGAATTATTCATACTAGTATTAATAATACTAGTATTCGTCTAGTATCCGTTGAGCATTAAGATGGTAAAGGAAAGTTTACAGTTGGGAACTAGACCTATTTTTTTTTTCTAGTACAACACTAGCTTAATACTAGTTCGATCTCCTGCAGGAATATCAATAAGTTAAAAAATTACCAACATTTTGCATATGTGTATGCATATACATACGTAAACAATTAATTAAGAAGTTTTTTTTAATAAAAATCCGTATTTTGAAATGTCTATTTTTGGGGACAACATTGGGATTTTCGTTTAAAAATTGGAAATTTGCGGGGACATCATTCGGCAAATTGGGGACGAGAGTCAAAATTTTTCTGGCAACACTGCTTATCAATATTAATTTGGTTGGTCGAAGTTCATATACAACCTAAAGCATTTCTTCGTTCTTCTCTTTGTAACTCATCTCGTACATTTGTTTTTGTTTTTTGCACCAAGCCATCGGTATCGTCACAAATGCAATTCATATTTTTAATCATTCGAGAATGATAGAAAAACAGATTACGACATGCGCATGATATCCCTATAGATGACGTATATTCCCCTTAAGCCGTGTATCCACTACAAAGTTACTTGCGGAAGAAAACTTGCTTGTGAACACACGGCTTAATAAAGGTTTGCCAATCCATACATTTCAATATCATTTTTAGGGCTGTGTTCTTATCTTGTATAATTAATATTTTTGTATTTACTTACAAGTGTAATTGGATCAGTGTTCTTGTTAATGACAAAATAAATTTTAAAATTTCGATTTTCGTAGACAAAAAATCGCTTTGTTAGATTTTTTGAATAATTTGGTGGGTAAAAAATTTCTTGCGCGGCAACGCTGCTTTTAAATTTTGCCAATAGTTTTACTTTGCATGAGCGTTAAACAATTTAAAGCAAATGTTTTTAAAGGATTTTCTTATCTTTGTAAACGAAATGTCTTAAAAAAATTGTTTGTAAAAGGTATTTAAAATATATTAAGCAGTCTTTGCTCGTGATGTTTTATAATTTAAATTTTTATGTGAACACAAGTTGATTTGGCCTTTTAAAGTGCATCAATTAATTCTCTAGTTGAAGCCTTAAAAATATAGAAAATAATGTAAAATTCCAATGTTTGTTTTTTTCTTTTTGTCAGGAAAAACCCCTTTAAAAACTGCCTGTAATAAGCTGCATTGTACGTTATTTTCGTCATTGTAATCTTATTGTGAAAGTTACAAGCGCTTGATGTTTGAAACACTATTATTGAATGCACCTTCAATAAAACGAATTTGCATTTTCCCAATTCCTGGAAAATAAATTTAAGCAACTTTTTTTTTTTCTGCGAATCCTAAAAATATAAAAATCAATTGTAACATTCCAATGTTTTCCTTTGTTTTCTTATTGCAAGTACACAGATTTTTAAAGGGTTTTTCCACTTAAAAAAGCTACCTGTAATAAAATGCAATGTAGGAAATTTATTTCTAAATATACTCTCAATAAAAGGTTTTTGGCTTTTCCCAATTATTTATTAAAAAAAAATAAATTTAAGAACCCTCAGAAATTTTTTTTAAGTTATTGTAAAATGTTGCGTTTTTTAAGGTAAATAGTCAGTTTTCATGTTTTTATACGAAAATATTTTTTAAGTAATATCAGTCGAATTGTATCTTTCAACAAATGAATGAGTGAATTATAATTGAAATATTAAAATAATAATAAATAAAACAAACCGTTAATCTCAAAAAGTAACTCAACTCGTCTGATAATTTTGTACGAAAAGCACTCAGTTTTTTAAGTTATTTTCATACAAATTATCCAGACAAGTTGATCGCCTGTAATACAGAAACAGCACATAAATTTTAGGAAATATATAGTATACACAAATAAATAATTTTGCCCGAAACTTTGTTAAGTCTAATGTGAGACTTGGCAACCCCGGAATTCAAAATTAATTTTGATTGGTCGAAACAAATATATTATGTTTCGATAAAAATCAGGATTTTTTAATTAAATTTAGTTTTATTTTATAGAAAAATAATCTTTATTAAAAAAACCGTGTATAAAGTATTTAAACTAAGAAAAAGTGCACGAAATCTTCGCCAAAAAGTCGAAGCAAAAGCAAAAAAAACATAAAGTGTGCAGCGGGCAAACGTGTGAAAAATTAACTTTGTGCATATTAAAAATATTAATATGAATTTAGTTGTATCTTTTTATAGCTTTCCAAAGAACGATAAAGGACTAAAAAGACTTTGGATAAAGTTTTACCATCGGCTGACCCACAGACCCACAGGGAGAGAGTTTGTTCTCTACATTTTAAACAGGACGATTTTGAAAGAAATTTGAAATGGGTAAGTTTCAATTATGTTTTTTAACTTGTTCAGTTTTTTAATTAAGAAATACGCATAGGACTCAGCAATCTAGCAACTCTGAAGTTGAAAGAGGGAGCAGTATCGACTATAGAAGCGGGTGAAACGGAAAAGGGAACAACAACATTCGCAAAGAAAGCAACAACATCCGTAGAGGAAACAAAAAAATTTGTAAAGGAAATAACAACTTTCGTGGAGGAAACAACAAAATTCCTTGAGGAACGAACAATGGCGGAGACTACCACTAATCAAGACTGTTTACAGATCTACATAAAAAAATTGGAAGACAAAAAGTATGTATCTACACTTTCATATACAGTGATGGACTTAAGTATAGGCACAAGGTGCAAAATGAAGCAAACAGTAATTTTTTTGATATTGATTATCATCAAATGTTTATTTTTAGAACGTAAAATGGTTCTTACAAAGCTTCATATAAGAAGTAATCAAAAAATTTTAACAGATTTCATTCGCCGATAGAATAATAACAAAAAAAATTTTAAAATATCGATTTTTTTATGGGACAAAAGTATAGGCACATTCATTGTTAACGGAAATAAAAGACGATTATAAATCTGCCAATCTGGCAATACTGTATTTTTTGACAGAATGGAATGTTCCGTTATTATTTTCAATTTGTTTCAGTTGGTGAAAAGTAAGAACAATTTGTTAAAAATAATAATTTCTTTATCTTTATGTGTCCTAAATTAAGTGAAACTACAGAATCACAGCGAAAAATAATTCTCCATCTGCATAACCAAGGCAAATCTTTTGCTGAGATTGGCGAATTAATGGATCGAAGCCGTTTTACTATTCGGACAATAATTAATTGTTTTAAAGGTAAAACTAACTTTGAAAGTGCTAAACGCTGTGGTCGTCCCAGAAAATTAACTGAGAGAGAACGTGCCCAAATAATACGGAAAGTTAAAATTGATCCGAAAACAACATCTACACAGCTGGCAGCGGACGTCAAGGAAAATTTCGGTAAGGACGTGCATTCTAAAACTGTTCAGAGATTACTACATGAAGCCGGTTATAAATCACGTGTTGCTAGACGAAAACCATTAATATCTGCAGTTAATAAAAAAAGACGTATGGATTATGCAAAACAATTTGAAAATCAGCCATGCAGTTTCTGGGGACAGGTTCTCTTCTCAGACGAAAGCAAATTTAATATTTTTAAGCCTGATGGACATTCACGAGTATGGCGAAAACGTAATACTACATATGACGAAAAAAATCTTACACCAGCAGTAAAGTATGGTGGCGGAGGAGTTATGGTCTGGGGCTGTATGTCTGCAGCGGGTGTCGGAGAACTAGTCTTCATTGATGAAATAATGAACAAGACTGTTTACTTAAATATTTTGAAGGAAAATGTTAAGAAAAGCGCCATTAAATTGGGTTTGTCAGAGTCATTTACATTCCAGCATGACAATGACCCCAAACATTCTGTTCACGACGTCAAGATGTGGCTTGCATATAACACCGCACATGTATTGCCACATCCTCCACAGTCCCCAGACCTAAATCCCATTGAGCATTTGTGGGAGGAGCTACACAGAAGAATTCGGAAACGCAATATTTCAAACAAATGTGAGCTTAAAACAGCGTTAACCGAAGAATGGCTTAAAATGGATAAAAATTTTACAAAAAAATTAGTACTCTCTATGCCTAATAGACTTAAAGCCGTTATTAAGCAGAATGGACTGCCAGCAAAATACTAATTTGAGTTTCTGACTAGTTTTGATTCCGTTAACAAAGAATGTGCCTATACTTTTGTCCCACAGAAAATCAAATTTTTTAAACCTTTTCGTTATTTTTCTACCACCGAATAAAATCTGTTCGACTTTTTTGGATATTTTTAATATGAATTACTGTTATAATTATTATATGTTCTTTAAATAAGTATTTGATACTTACAAATGTGAAAAAAACATATTTTGTTTCATTTTGCAGCTGTGCCTATACTTAAGTCCTTCACTGTATATACTCTTAAATGGTTCACAAAATGGTTCTAGGCATGCATTGCGTTCGGAAAATGATATACTAAAAATACAAAAAACCAAGATGAGATCACAATTAAAAATTTGTCTCAAGGAATAAGTTAAAGTTTACAAACGCAAATCTGCAGAATGCACTGAGACGTCTTTTCACTGAAGGCCAAATAAAAAAAATTTGAAAACGGTGACTACTAAAGAAGATAATGCACAGTCTATTACACTATATTCCACAACTACCAAGGCTTACAGGTTGCTAAGGAGACAAAATTTTCCGCTTCCCTCCGTAAGAAAGGGTGGTCACGGAAATTAGATGTGTCGACAATTATTTTGGATCCTGTTGTAAAAATATTGTCTGTGGCTTATCAATAGTTACAGAATATACGAGGGTGACAGAAAATACAAGAACTCTAATAGATTTTGTTATCACGAACAATACTAATGTCTCAGCCCAAATAAATATTACAAATAAAATTGCAGATCATGAAGCAATAGATATACTCATAAAAAATGAACATGTTCGTCAGAATATAAAAAAGAAATTGAAATATTTAAATATAATAAAAATCTATTTAATAAAGAAATAAAAAATGTAATTAAGCATTCTGAAAATAAGAGCGTTAACGAAATGACATATTACTTAGATAATAATATTGAAAATGCAATAAAAAAATTCACAATAAAAAGAACTATAAATGAACAAAATAATATAAAAAAAATGGTTCAGCCATGAATTAAAACAACTTAAGAGAAATAAAATTGTTAAATATTTCATTGCAAAAACAGTAAACACAATTGAAGCGTGGAACAGCTATAAATTAATAAGAAATAAATATGAAACAAAACTAAAAAATGAGAAAAATAAATTCATTAACAAATCTATAAGTTATGCCAAAGACCAGAAACAAATGTGGAAAAAATAAAAGAACTTTGTTGTTATAGCGCACTAAGCAATACAGGTTTTTTGAAAATTTCAAACGTCTGTCTAAACAGCTTTATGGCCATTAACATCAAATTACATCAACTATTGTAACACCCTTTAATTTATAATAGGTCTGTTCCTTTACTCCACTTTGGGATCCCAATTTGCACGAAAAGAGTTCTCGTACTTCAAAATTGTGGTAAATGAGAGCAGTTTTGAGAACATAAAGTTCTTAATCTTCTTGTTCTCGCACTTTTCTATAATTTCGTCTCTTTATGAGAGAAAATTATTCTTGAATTCACTTTCACGAACCTTACCTTACAGTAGACATTCTGTATAATTTTCAAGTGTTTGTATATTACGGTTCAAAAGATAGGGTCATATAGATTAAATTACATCAATTATGGGAATACCCGTTAATTTGTAAAATTCAATTGTATAGTTGTCCTTATAGCGGAATTAGCAACACAGGTTCCTTGTAAATTTCAGCTCTGTCTATAACGGTTCAAAAGTTTGGCTAAATACATCAACTATTGGGACACCCTTTAATTTCAAATAAAATTGTATACCTGTTATTATAGCGGGCTTATCAATAAAGGTTCTTTGTAAGTTTCAACTATCTGGCTATAACAGTTTAAAAGTTTGGCAACATACATCAAATTACATTAAGTATTGGGTCGGCCTTTAATTTATAATTTTGCATGTTTATACTTGTTATTATAACAGTCGCAGTAATCGACATGTAGGTCAATTTTTGTACTAATTTTCGCAATTGGCAGCTATAGTAAGACGCACTTTTTATAAATTTTAGAAAAATGCCCTTTACGGTTCACAATACACTTAAAAACCATGTATGTTGTATGGGGACACCCTTTAATTTTTAAGATTATGAACTGGTTTTAAAACGGAACCTATCTGTAGGCATAATCTATCATATTACAAAAAATTTTCACATCGGTTCAGAAATGGCTGAGTTCTGCAGGCACAAATATAAAAAAGCAACATTCAGTCGGAATAAAATAATAATAAATAAATGAGTTGAAAAGTTACCTAAGTTTTTGTTTTAATAAGCAACAATATCAACTGTTATTAAATTAAAAGATGCAATAGAATTTTTCATATTATTTCTAATTATCCATTTTTGTGTATTTTGTGTTTAAATATTTAATAAAATTAAACATATATATATTTTAAACAGATATTTTTTCTTGATTTAGTTTAAACAAAAATATTTTTTTAAATTTTACATACTAAACGATTCTTCACAGCCACAGGTTTCCTTAAAATTGGGATTAAAAACCAATTCGCTTGCTAGCTTTGTTTCAACGAAATTCATTTCAGTGCCTGTAAATAAAAATAACATAGCCAATACAGTTTAACAAATGTTTTTTTAATACAATTTATAGATTTGTATTAATGCAATTTTTAATTTATAATATACCTACATAATTGTGTAGTGCATGTATTATAATTTTATATCACGAAATTGAATTGATGAATTTTGCATAAAATAGTGAAGATATTATATTAGAATTTAATTGTTCAATTTTTATAGGCTTAAAGTAAACTTATTTTAATGAAAAAAATTTAGTTTGATTTGGGTTTAATAAAAAAATGAACAATTTGCTGTACATAATAAAATCCTCTGACAATTAGCTCATATGAAGTTTTGTTTAGTAAAATTTAAATATGCCATTTCACAATTTTAAATTTCCAAATTATATAACAAATCAATACAATTAGTTTATATTTAAACTTACCCTTTTTGTCACTAAAAACTTTAACACCATCTTGTACTACCTTATCCTCAAGTTTATCTGTTGAAAGTGAAGTGAAAAATCATTAAAATCAAGGAAAACAATCTACACAAAATATATAAATAAATTACAATTTTCGTCGCATAATTAAGGTATAGAAAAGGCCATTGCAAGCAAACATGTTGCACATTCAGGTCTTTCTTTCCATACATTTTTAATTCGCTGCACTGCGGCCGAAATCTGTGGAAAATAAAGAAAAATTGGTTTATATTTATTTCAATATACGAATTTTTTATGAAATCTATTATTTTGTTACCTCAGGGCTGATAGATACAGAATCAGACAGTTTTAGCGACGAAAACTTTACTGACGACACTGTGCAAATGAGCTGTTGCCGAACGCACCATAAAGACACCTTGTTGCTACTCAATTACTTCTCTGTCGTTTCAGTGTGTCGCCTGCGAATAAGAGGAGCAATTGTGCATTTGGATTCGTCTGGATAGGTCTGTTCAGCCAACTCCAGGCTAGATTGTAGGTACAAACAATGATAGAACATTTCTGCCACAGATCACAATTTCTGCGTTCAAAAAAGACTGATTCAAAGAAGTTTTCTTTTGCATATGCAAGTTAATAATTAATTTTATTTTCACGAATAACTCTCTACAGAAAACTTGATTACATATACTGTTTTCTAAGTGCCAAGGGTTCACACTACGTCTTGACGAGGCATTGATTTGTTCGCACAAGAACAAAACGTCGGCAGAATAGGGAACAAAAATTTTTTCATGTTTTTCTACGTGGAGAAAACGTAGCGATGTTCATGTAATGTTTGTTCACAGTTTTTAATATATTTTTATTTATTATGGTTTTTTTATTAAATCATATACATTTACATAATCATATAAATTTACAGTCGTTTTGGTCTAAACATTGCCTTAATTTAATTCTTTTTAAATTTTTTAATATGAAAGTGACATTTGATGGCAGACATCGTTGTTCGAACAAATGTTCTGACAACGCTGTTTGAACAAGAACATGACATCGACAACGATGGTCTACACAAGCCATTTTAATGTGCGCACATGAAATTGTTCAATGGTTGAACAAATTAATGTCTCGTCAAGACGGCGTGTCACTTCTGTATACTTGTGGTTCTGATAAAAAGAGAAGAAAATCAAATACAATAGGGATTGTTGATCAAATTCGTTCATTCGCTCGAATTGACCGATTGAACGAACGGAGCAGTCTCCGATAAATGAACGAAAAAGACTGGTCAGTGAAATGAACGACCGGGCACAGCTCTAATAAATAGTATTATGAATTGGTTAAAAATCAATAAACTAAAATTAAACGAAAACAAAACAAAACTTATGCAAATAAATATAAACAATGAAACTGCTTTTAAAATAAATGATCAAATTATAGAAATAGTTAATCAAATTAAATACCTGGGATTTATAATTGACAGAAAATTAAAATTTAATGAACATATTCAATATATATGCAAAAAAATTGGTAAAAAATTTGTTTTTTTTAAACGAATCTGCAACAAAATATCTACAATTACTGCTATTAAGATATATAACACTATGATAAAACCACACTTTGAATTTGGATCAACAATAATATATACATGCTGCAATGAGACACAAATAGGCTTGAGAAACTGCAAAATAAATCAATGAGATCTATATTGAAATGTAATAGATACACGCCTATAGAAGGAATGCTAAATGCGCTAAAATGGCTGAGCGTGAAACAAAGAATACAAATGAATACACTTCAATTTATACAAAAACTAAAAAATGGAAATGCTCCTGGATACCTCAGCGAAAAATTAAGATATGTTATAGAAATGCAACCCTATCTTCTGAGGAACAACAACAACTTCAGATTACCAAGAACAACCTCAACAACAATGCAACAGTCCGTACTACATAAAGGCTTACATCTCTACAATATGCTTCCAAATGAAACTAAAAATGAATTGAACATTAATATTTTTAGAAGAAAAATTGTATTTTTCATTAGAAATAATTTAAATACTTGTTAAATCTAAAGTATTTCGAATAATACTAAATAAATAAACAATAATAATAATTTATTAAATCGAATTACCCAGATATGTTAGCTTAAGCCTAGACGAAACATTTGAAATTCATGGTTTTGCAGACGCATCGCAATTGGCTTACGGATGCTGCATTTATGTAAGAAGTTTCACACCAAGGGGAGTTCAAGTATATTTACTTATTGCAAAATCAAGAGTAGCCCCCGTATATCAACAATCGTTACCTTGACTAGAGTCATGTGCTGCATTATTATTGAGTCGAACTTCGGAAAAAATCAGGGAACAATCTCAAACCAAGTATACGCATCGTGTATTGTTTTAGACAGATTCAAAAATCGTCTTAAATTGGCTGAAAAATCATTCTTCGACATATTTTAGTTTCGTCAGAAACAGAGTTTCAGAAATCCAGAACACAACTAACAACATACCATGGCGGCATGTGCCATCAAAAGAAAACCCGGCAGATATCGTATCTCGCGATTGTTTAGCGAGCGAACTCAGTTCAACAATATGGTTCACAGGCCCACAGTTTCTTACTAAAAATGAAGCTTATTGGCCCAACAGTTCCGTCACTACAACGCAACTTCCTTCAGCAGAGTTTAGAAAAGCAACATTTAAAACAACAGTCATCGAGCGCTTAATTATTTTGCAAATCATTTAGAACTAATCTTCGTATCTTCGAATTCTTAACATCATCACGTACCTTTATCGTTTTCTTTACAAACAAAAAGGCAATTCATACGTCCCCGTTGATGAGTTAAAACTAGATGGTTTGAAGGTAATACACGAAATTCAAAAATAATCATTAAAAGAAAAAATTGAACACCTTGCAAAATGTAAAATACTACAATCTTCACTCGAAAAATTATCGCCGTTTATACAAGAAATTCAAAGTTATTGCTCCTCATTACCAACTATTCGAGTAGGTGGCACATTATCAAAAGCAGACTTGCCATACGACACAAAATTTCTAGGGCTTCTTCCAAAGGATCATCGATTTACGCAGCTGTAAGTAAAATATCTTCATTTGAAACACATGCAGGACAGAAAGCACTAATCGGAATTTAGCGCCAACAAGTTTAGATCATCAACGCCAGAGATATTGTACAAAAAGTTGTTCGAAATTGCGTGCACTGCCTTAAGAAGAAACCTCGTCTTTTGCAACAGGTCATGCGTGATCTACCAGCTGATCGTGTTACTGGACATCGCCCTTTCTTCATTTGTGGCGTCGACTTTTGTAGCCCATTCTACACATCATATCGACTCAGCGGCAAACCGCCATATAAAACCTACGAAGCCATTTTTGTATGCTTCGCCTCTAAGGCCATTCACAAAAAATTAGTGTCAGATTTATCGTCTAATTCGTTCATTTTATGCTTAAAAAGATTTATCGGAAGACGCGGAATTCCTCAGCGCTTGTATTGTTACAATGCTACAAATTTTGTAGGCGCTCAGTCAAATTTTAACGACGTTAAACAAAGGTTTTTGAGAACGATAAAATCAAGGCCCTGACTGACTTTCAATTCTTGTTTATACCACCCCGATCTCCCCATTTCGGTGGTCTTTGGGAGTCGGCGGTGAAGTCCACAAAAACAATACTAGTAAAAGTGCATTTAACGCTGGTGTTATTTACGAAGAGCTTCAAACTCTTCTTATTGAAGTTGAGGCGATTTTAAACTTCCATCCTTTGTCAAAACGTTCTGCCGACCAGAATGATGGTGAAGCATTGACACCTGCTCATTTAATTATTGGCTCATCGCTCTTGGCATTTCCTGAAGAAAATTTAACGCATCCGCAGAATATCCAACACTTGAAGTATTGGCAACGTGTAACATACTTAAAACACAATTTAGGTTACAATGGTTTCGCGACTACATCTTAAGTCTTCAAGAAAAGTCGAAACGGTTAAGCCCAACTACCAATATCAAAGAGAGACAATTAGTCATCGTGCACGAAGACAATGTACCTCCGCAACAGTGGATCCTCGCTCGTATCGCAAAAGTCATCCCTGGAGGAGACGGACGGCATAGTTCGAGTAGTAGATGTTCAGACGTCAAAAAGGACTTTGCGAAGATCAATCCATATACTTGCTGCCTTACCACTTGATGAAGTTGATTGAAAGGCCCTTTCAATGGGGCGGAGTATGTTCTCTCACAATCACGTATTTTTATTTTCCACACTGTAACACGTATTTTTATTTACCATACTGTAATGCAATTCTATATTTATCAAGTTTCTTTAATTTCATTGTTCTTCATATACACATTTGTCGCTTATAATTACCGTAAATTTATTCTTTATTGTATCAACATACTTCTTTCTTACAAAACATAACCGTTCATCAATTTTCTGTAGCTTGTAATAATTATAATTCATTTGTATGAAAAATATTTCATTCTCATTAATGCTACAAGATCGACAACAGTATCAACGCATTTCATTTTCTTATCGTGGGTTAACTTATTATACAAAGTTTTCCGATATTCTGGCGGAACAGTTCTGATAGAGAGATATAAGCACCAAAAATGCATAAGAGGATCAAGACTAGCACTCGCTATTCGACGTAAGATAGTTAAAAAAAATTTTTAAGTATACATAATTTAATTTTTAGACTCTTTTAAAAAAAATATGCTCCATCTGATGAGGACTTCGATAAAATAGTTAAAAGCATTTTCAATATGCTCATGATAGGTTGTCGAAAACAACAAAACACCAATCCAAAAAAATTAAAATTTGTAACAACATTGAGATTTTTTAATAATAATAAAAAATACTCATATATTTATTATTATTCTTATTACTTGTAATATTAAACTGAAATAAATTTAATTCCTAAACCGATATAAGTACCTACAACTTTTAATTTGGAACAGTGTGAAATTGAAACAAAATACATAGAACAAACCTAAATTTTCGATCTCGAAGAATTGCTAATTTTAGTAAAAACTAAAATTTAGCGATGACGAAATTATTTTGCTAATAGTATCTAAATACAATATTTCGCATTATAGCCATACTTGTCTTTCATAAATATTCAGCAATATCGAGAAAGAACTTTTCGCAAAACTATTTTAATATTAAATTTGATTCACCAAAGATGTTTTTATGAAATTAATAATGATATTGGTAAAGTTTCATTTCTTATATTATTATTAGCAATCCTTCGAAATAAATAGCTTTTGGAGCAAAACTGAGCGACGCATGAATCATTTGCTATTCACATTTGATTGTCAATTTCGAATGTTTTACACGTAAAACTTTCGAGAAAACGTTGAAAACAATATCATTAGCAAAAGCCGTGATGAAGTGGGATTGCTTATTTTTCACAAATACATATACACAAAAACAAATAACACTAAAACATATGTTGACCGCCGCAGCAAGCATTTTCTATCGAAAAAGTCACTACATCGTTGCTTCATGGCGTTGAAATGAGTCGCATATAATATCGAATTCTGATCTAATTAGTATCCCCAGTCAGGAAGAAACGTACCACTACAGTTATACAACCAATGAGAAACTATTTAGCATCTCTAAAAAGGATTAAAATTGAGTATTGCGGTAGTGACATATATGTATCTGTTAGAAGTGTACAAAGGGTTTATTTAACAGTATCGAGTATAAAACTTTTAAAAGTAACGGAATTCTGCTTTATCAAAACAGAAAATTGAAATTTTAACATAATATAAAGGTCTAAATTTAGAAAGCTAGAGATTAAGAAAATTCTTACCTTAAAAATATTTTGTGTTTAAAAAAATAACTAAATTGTTAACATAATTTTTTTATAATAAATTTATTTTTTATAAATTAATTCTTTAAAATTTGTTTAATATTTTTCACATGCATTTTACATAACCGAAGACTGCACAAGTCAAACTAAATGACATTAGTCTTTTTGTTTATCTGTTAGAGCAGGATATCTGTCAAAATTTCTCATGTACATACAAAAGGTATGACGCATCCCTAAATAGCACGGCTTCAATGCTTAGCAATTGGAAAATCCAATTTTGACCACGCGTAAGGTCGTGAAGTTTGCTCCAAGCTACTGTTGTTTACATATTTTTTGTAGTATATAGAAAACGTTGAAAAACAGTAATGACATTTTAGCTTTTTTCGGCTTTATATAGCGTTTTCCATTTCATTTTCTAAGGTTTTATCAAAAATGATAAGTTAACATGACTGTTCACAACAAAATGTTACGCTTTTCTTTAGGTGTGTCATTTCAGCGTAAAATCCATGCGTTATTTTGCGTCATGTCTTACTCACTAATTTAGGGATGGCAGTTAAACTCTGATCTTGTTGTATTTATTGTTGGAATCAATGTCATTAGATTAATGATTACTTAGACATACATAAAGAATTACATGTGGATTTTCCAACTGACAAGTCATATGTAAAAAACATTTCGTCTAAAGGCACCTTAAGAAATAATACATCATGAAAAAAATAGGTAATAAATGAAAAACCGATAATAAAATATAGCAATCTTAACAACAAAAATAATAATCCAGAAATTAGTCAAAGTGTTCAAATAAAAATTTTCTGAAACTATTAGCATTGCTATTAAGTTGTTGATTTAATGAAAGATTGTTCCACAAACGAGCGGCAAACACATAAAACTTCCATTCAGAAACAAGACACTGATGTCGAGGTATTACTATATTTCGGTTTCGCGGCGATTGGAAAAAGCTTATTTTCTCAAATAAGTATTTGGGAGTTTGACCGTTTACAATTTTGTGTAAAAAAAATAAGAGTACGAATATTTAACAACCTTTCAAGAGAAACTCCATATAGATTGTTGGCAAGGGATGACACATGGTCAAATCTTTTCAATTTATATACGTATCTTATTATATTATTATATAAGACATTTAGCTTTCTTTTGCTAACAGTGTCGCAGTTTCCAAATAATTCACATCCATAAAGAAGAGATGGAATCAGATATGTCTTGACAAGTAGTAACCTTATTCTGAAAGGTATGAAATACTAAATGGACCAAAGAGCTCTTAACTTAGCATAAATTTGACCAGCCAGAGAATTTATATGATCTGTCCACGTCAGGTTGCTGTTGAAAATTATACCAAGGTTTTTCGCTGAGTTAACAACTTCAATTTTTTCGCCATTTAGGGTGATGTTTTCGCTAATAAATGGAACTAATTTTTTTTACATATTATAAAGCATTTAGATTTACTTGGATTTAAGCAGACACCGTTAGCGCAAGCCCAAATGTGGACTTGTTTCAAATCATCATTTAGATGAGCTGTAGCTGATAAAATACTTCAACTGGGCTGCTTAAGGTAAATTGGACTTCATCTGCATACAGATGGATTTTGCAACATGATAGTTGTTTTGGCAGATCATTGACATAAAGTGAAAATAAAAGTGGACCTAAGATTGAGCCCTAAGTAACCCCCCTATTAACATTTAAACTGTCTGACCAAGCATTGTTAACAACTACTTATTGTGTGCGATTTGAAAGATATGAGACAAAAATTTAACTGACATATTGAAAATTTAAGAAAGTGTTTTAGTTAATTTGTGAGTATATCATGGTTAACTGTATCGAATGCTTTGGAATGGTCCAGAAGCACTAAAAAGTTAATATCCTTGTTTTCTAAACCTTGGCGTATATTCTCACTCACTTCAATAAAAGCAGTAACGCAGTTATGGTTCTGTCGAAAACCAGATTGGTTGTCAGTAAGCAGACTATGGGTATTTAAGTATGTAATAATTTGTTGAAATAATAGCTTTTCTAAAACTTCTGACAGAAAGCATATTATGGCAATGGGTCTGTATTCTCCATTCGCCTTGGGTAATGGTAAAATGTTTGCATGTTTCGAATTAGATGGATATGTAGCGGACGTTATAATTGAATTAAACAAATGTGTGAAATAGGGGAGAATTATGGGCAAAAGTATTCGTATGAATTTTGGGTGCATGTTGTCACTTCCAACTGCATTTGATTTTAGCAATTTACATGTTGACATAACGTCATATTGTGTTCCACAGGAAAAAGTAAAACAACCGTTTGTTAACTCATCAAAAGATTTAGAGTATCAGCAGGAAAAACAAAGTAATTGAAAGTTTTGTTAAGCATGTTTGTATCCACTTGGCAGTCCACACTGTTTTTCGCATTGCCAATTCCTATTTCGCTTATAGTATACAATGATTGTTGAGAATTAATAGCATTATTAAAACAGCTATAATAATACTCAGTTTTTGCATTTTTATCAGCTTGGTAACATTCTTTCTTGCAATAGTGAATTTTAAGTAGAGCTCAGAGGTCTTGTATCTCTTCCACCTTGCGTATGCTGAGTCCATTTGGTGTATAGCAACCTTTATAATATTTGGAAACCATTGTTTTTGTTTGGGTTTGATCCTTTTCTGTTTTAATGGAACGATTAAATCAAAAAGGTACTGAATGTTACGCTCTAAAAATATAGATTGTTCATTAACAGAAGCCATAAAAAATGTCACTACAAGCAATAAGTGAAGAGTATTGTCCGAGATGATTGGTATCTATTTGGTTTAAGCACGATAAGTGATGCATTTTTCGGCTTGTTCAGATTTAAAGTGGTAGGTTAAAAAAATCAAAATGTTTAGAACATGATGCCGATACCTGATCATAAAAAATTATGCTACTAATGTTGGATATAAAAAAAAGTCTATTAGCGTGCAATTTGTGGATGTGTGATGCGTTGGATGTATTGTATTAGCTGGAAAAAGACCAAAAGTTGACATATATTCCAAAAGAGTGGCCTTAATTAATAAGTTTGAGTTGCAGTCGCCTGTAATGATTATATCATTATACCCTGCGGTAATACTTTCGAGTGTAGTAAATAAAGTTGTAAGGGGTAATCACTTGTTAGGCCTGTAAACGCAACCCACCATTAACTTTTTGCCGTAAGAAACTTCAATAAAAATAAACTTAATACCCTGTTCAATTGAGTCATTGGCATAAGGAGATTTCAGGTAAAGTTAACAAGAAAAATTATTTTTCAGAAATATGGCAACACCACCGCAATGACCTCTATCACATCAAAAAACTTTATAACCATAAGGGCAAATAAGGCTATCGCATGTAGTTGCCATCAACCAAGTTTCTGAAACACAGATAATATCGATATCAGTTTGTTGTATATACTTTGGGCATTTATATGAACTATTTTTAACCTGTCTTTGTATTTGGCTAATATTCTGATCATGTTAAATGTTAAGTCTTTGACTCTTCCATCTACAACACTGTTAAGAGTCATGGAAATGCTTTGTAGTGTGTTTGACTGTGCCGTCATTGCCATGCCTTCTGCATTGCAATCGAACACCTCGCATTTTGTTGGAATGCGAGTGTCCACATAAAGCCTAACCCACGTGTGGGAATATACTAACTTTGCATATTCCCACCACACACGGTTTATGTAGGATGTGTGTTTATTTCCATTTATATTCAACGCATGTATGGGAATATGCAACGTTTGCATATTCCCACAACACACAGTCTACATTGATTGTGTGTATGTGTTAATTCATTAGTTGTAAGTTAGCTAGTAAGATTATTAAAAATTAAGTTAAAAGAACAACTGTAAGAACCGTGAGCACGATCAGTCGTACAAGCGGCTGACCGTCTCATTTAAATAAAAATAATAATTATATAACAGCTTAATAATATGTGCAATGCTAATAGAAACAAATATTATTAAAAGACCAAAATTTAATTTTGTTGCATAATAATAAAGAAGCGATAAAAGGATTTAAAATTGAAAATTGTAGTCAAGAAGAATATTAAGATCATATAGTCATCAAAAAGTATAAAAAATTAAAAAATTGAAAATTAAGATTGGGGAAAATAATTAAAAACAATTAAATACTTAATTAGTGGAGCGAAAAAACTGATCAAGTTGTTCTGGAAAAATTATGTTAATTGGATCATCACTTTCATTTTTCTTAACGTAGACTTAGCCTCTTAAGGTGTATACAGTCTTCAAGAGTTTGTCCTTCTTGAATCCAAGTGCTGCTTTGAAAATTCCATAATTATGAGGGGTAACATTTTCGTTGAGTATTACTTTGGAAACATGCATCCAATAAACGCAAGGGCGAGCTAAGTTTGCGACGATGGGTCGCGACTACTTTTAGAAAATAATTTTTTTTCATATAGTGTGTTGAATTTTACTACGACGGGTGGGTCGTCAACGTTGCGTTGGTTTTTATAGTTTTTCACCCGAAAAATTGATTAAAAAGATGGAGGAGAAATGCTTAAGGAGTTACAAATGTTCCCAAAAGTGTCATTTAAATTCTCATTATTGTAGAGTGGAATTGCAGTGATACGTACATATGTGGCGACTGTAAAATTTTCTTGATGTGTGCATTTAATTTTAAGATTTTCAACCTCCGTCCTTAGTCTACTAATTTCCGTACTGTTCTCCGTATTCATCTTATATCATTTATTTCTTTTACTTCTCTTTTTACATCATTTCACTTTTTATGTTCTGAAACCTGTCTTCGATTTCAGCAAACAAACTTCTCTTACTATCTGCTTTAAATTTTTTATGGCCTCCGTTTGTTCTCTTATGAATTCAAGCCAATTCCACAAACGAATCCATGAAAAAGATTCTCCTGGAGAAGAAAAACTAAATCTGCATTAATATATCCAGGCAGACCAAAATCGGCTTCATTTGTAGTGCTTTTTGTTCTGCGTGATGTCATTTTTATAATTTATTTGAATATTTTACTTTATAATTTTTGTTGGGCTTTTCGTGTTTTTATTGTTATTGTATTTAGTTTAAGTATGTATGTGGTTTGTGTCTGTATATATATTGTACTTCTTCTCTCGTTATGTTTATTTTTGTTTATTTATTTTCGTTTTGTTTCTGACTTTTGGAAATTGTTAAGTTATTACTTTGATGCAAAAAATTTTTTAAATAATGTTTATGTTAATTTATTTATGTAAAATTTAATGAATCTTAATTAAAATTACACTGTTTTGTAGAACTTTTTTCGTAGAATGTTTTCATATAAAGAAAAAATTTAAACTTAAAGTTTTACCGATTAAAGAAAAAAACCGGGAGCTCATATATTTTATGTGCGAAAAACAACGAACTTAATTTATTTAAATTTCGTTCAATATATTGTGCAAAGTAGTAATAAATTAGACACATTTGCAATTTTATTGTACAATATCAATTATAGCACAATTATATTGGAAGCAAAGCGAATTAATTTTACCAGCTGGCATCGTTGAAGTAGTTGACTATTTTTTGCTTAATTATGTTGTGTAGAGTAGCTGTCAAAAGTTTATCATTTTATATTATAAAATTCCTTTTTTTAATTTTCTGTAAAATTGACTTGTAACAAGATTTTTAAATCAATTTTAAAAAACAAAGCTTTCTAAATACGTTGTTTAAAAAAACAAAAAGAAAAAGAAGTAATTAATTGCAATTTGAAGTTTACACTACATGTAAGTGCCTGCTTTTCTTTTTATTATCGTTGTAGCGGTGCTGCCACCTTATATGAATTCGCCTTGAATGGAAGTGTTTGCGTACCTTAATCAAATCACGTGATTTAAATTTACCTTGGTCTAGGAAAAAATTATATTACTGTACTTTGAAAAATACAAGAGAAAGGGCCTATTCGTAAATGCAACACTGCGCTGCAAAATATAATTATTTTGTACTGCCACTGATAATCAGCTGTTGCGTATGCTTTGTTTGCTCATTTAAGTTTGCATTTATGAACGAAGAAACACTGAATATGGAAAAGATAATAATTAACTCGATTTGTGAACTACATGATACAAAAAATGATAAAAATTTGTGTAAAAGTAAAATTAATAAAAAAAAGTAAACAAAGAGAAATAAATAATAAAAACAACATAATTTATGATTAGCTTTCTGTTTTTATTTGCGCATAATGAACTTTAGTGATGCATTTACGAACAGTTGACATTTGCTGCCAATTTTTGCATTTACGAGTGTACTGCGCATCATATGCAGTGCAGTGATGCATTTACGAATAGTCCCAAAAACAATAATACATAGCCGTAAACTAATAGGCAAGAATGCGAAAGAAAGATAAGTTAACGCCAAGAATGGTAGAAAAACAGACTACGACATCACGCACACAAAATTTTATTCTCCTGCGCGGGTAGGTGAGTAATGTCACGACTCTCAAAAAATATGTAAACATAACAGTGGGGCAAATTATTATTTTAGTAAACAAATAAAATGAAAAAAATATATTTTTTATTTATATTACGTTGTTGTTTTATTTTTCTTTTACGCTAATTCATATTTTGGGGCATTTTTGCATTAAGAGACCGTATTCTATTGTACATTCTGCATCTAAAAAAAATCTTTTTACTTCTTCACTTGCTTTTATATTCCTTGCTTCCGCCAAGTACTTTTCTAAATATCCCTTTGTAGCAAGTAACTTTCCCCCTTTAGTTTTTAAAAAATTGCATCACAAGATTTTAAAGTTTCCATTAAGGTGATTGATGGAATACTTAACCCACCTTCATTTAAATGTTTAATCCATAAGTATGTCGAGTCATCTACAGGTTTATCAACGAGGCTGCATTCGCTCTTTAATTTGTTGCAAATTAAGTCGGCCAAATTTTCTAAATTATCATAATTCAGGTTTTTCACATCCTCCTCATAATTTTCTTTCAGCAAATCGGCTTGCTTTATGTTGGGATTAATACTTTTAAGTATTTACCTTAAGAAATTAAACAAATTGTTAGTTTAAATTTACCTGAATAATTAATGAATAATGTACGTCCTCCAAATCGGAAGTATTGTTTATCCCTACATTTAAATTATTGCACAAGATGCCTTCGTTGTACCCCAAAATATATGACCGAAGTCTATGAGAAATAAATGCTTTATAATAGATACATTTCTTAAAGTTTAAATTAAATGTATGTGTACCTTTTTGGAATGGTAAGAGCGTATTTATGCCGATCGCAAGAATATCTAACATCATTTGCGACATATTATTTAACGTCCCATTTTGTATTCCAAGTGACAAACCGTATGCTTGTAAACGCTCTCTTGCATCCTGTCTTGGTACCCTTGAATTCACTACATCAAACCAGTCATTCGTCAAGTAAAAAATGTATAATGACTTTATTATATTTTAAAATAAAACATCTTATTACCAATTTCAAGAACTGACTACATTCACTCCAATTTTCATCACTCAAAAATCCTGAACTGCCTGTTCGCGTAATTGATTGATCAACTGTATGTGAGAACAGCTTCGTAGCCAGTTTTACTTTTTGTCTTTAACTCCAGCAACGCATAGATAATGTGCTGATATTTTGCGTGTGATTTTTAAGTCACTAGAATGAAGCGATAAAAGATTTGAAATAATATCCTTCTTAACTACTTTGCCGTTAATGAAACCCGTCGTCAATAAAATGGTTTCTTAACAGTTTAATCATATGCGGAGCATCACCAAACACGAATATTTTTGTGTCGTCGTACAAAAACCTGGAAATTTAAAATTACTTTAATTACCACACAATACATACTTACTTACTACATATACCACTCACCAGGGCTTATTAAAATCAACTCATTGAAAAGTTTTTGGTTCCCACTGCTCAAAATACAAACAAAAACAACAATTACAAAGCCACACTGCCGCATTGTATTTACTAAATCAAATAATATAATTTTTGTCATTTGGCAATCATAGTTGTAAAATATTGGTTGCTCTTGAAATTGATTTATATAAATCACCTCTCAACATAGCCACCTGAATATAATTAGCCGGTTCTAACAAAGAGTCTGTTGGCTTATCGTGACAATACCTTTACTGCCTTCATTTCATCCAAGCTTAATACACACAGCTTTTTTATGTTAGACATTTGATTAGCTGCAGATAATATTTTTACAACAGGATCCTGTCGACACACCTAATTTCTGTGACCACTTCTTCAATGTTCTCACGGAGAGAAGCGGAATTTTTTTTTTCTTCAGCAACCTATAAGCCTTAGCATTTGTGGAGTATAGCGTAATTGACTGTGCAATATCTTCTTCAGTAAAGTTTTGTCTTTTGTCACCTTTTTTAAGTTTTTTTATTTGGCATGCAGTGAAAAGACTTCTCAGTACCTTCTGCAGATTTGAATTTGTAAATTTTAACTACTGCACTTCTTGAGAAAAATTTTTAATAGTGATCTCAGCTTGGTTTTTTTTTTGCATTTTTATATTATTTTCCTTGCGCAATGCATCCCTAGAAACGATGATATATGTAAAAGTTTTTTCGAACCATTTAAAAGTAGATATAAAAGTGTAGATACATACATTTTGCCTTCCAAATTTTTAATGTAGATCTGTAAACTGTCTTGGTTAGTGCTCGTCTTCACCGTTGTTCGTTCCTCAGGGAATTTTGTTGTTTCCTCCACGAATATTTTTGTTTCATCTACAGTTGCTTTTGTTTCCTCTGCGAATATTGTTGCTTCCTCTACAGATGTTGTTGTCTCCTCTTCCGTTTCACCCACTTCTATAATCGTTACTGCTCCCTCTTTCAACTTCCCAGTTGCACGATTGCTGAATCCTATGCGTAATTATTAATTAAAAAACATAATTGTAACTTACCCATTTCAAATTTTAAATTCCTTTCAAAATCGTCCTGTTTAAAATGTAGAGAACAAATTCTCTCCCTGTGGGTCTTTATTGTATCCCGCCGATTGAAAACTTTATGCAAAATCCTTTTAGCCCTTTATCGCTCTTTGGAAAACTTTAAAAAGATACAGCTAAATTTTAATTATTCAAAAATATGCACAAAATTATTTTTTCACACATTTGCTCACATGATTGTTGACTATCATTTTGCGTGCATTTGCCCAGTGCACACTTCATGTTTTTTTTTTTGTTTTTTTTTTTTTTTTTGTTTTGCTTTTGCTTCGATTTTGTGCACTTTTTCTTATTTTAAACACTTTCTACACGGTTTTTATAATAAAGATTATTTTTTTTATAGAATAAAAACTAAATTTAATTAAAAAATCCTGATTCTTATCGAAATATAATGTACATTTGTTTCGACCAATCAATATATAATGTACATTTGTTTCGACCTATCAAAATTAATTTTGTATTCCGGGGTTGCCAAGTCTCACATTAGACTTAACAAAGTTTCGGGCAAAATTATTTATTTGTGTATACTATATACATATACTAATATTTAGATTTTTTCATCTTTTGTGATTAATGGTTTGTTTTATTTATTATTTTTATTTTTCAATTAAAATTCATTTTGAAAGACACAATACGACTGATATTACTTAAAAAATATTTCATATCAAACCATGAAAACATTTTACAATTACTAAAAAAAATTTCTAAGGGTGCTTAAATTTATTTTTTTTAATAAATATTGGGATAAACCAAATATGTTTTATTGCTGGTATATTCAGAAATAGATTTCCTACATTGCATTTTATAACAGGTAGTTTTAAAAGGGGAAAAACGCCTTTAAAAATCTCTGTACATGTAATAAGAAAACAAAGGAATGTTACTATTATTTTCTATTTATTTTTTATGGTTTGCAGGCAAAACTCAAATTTTTCCAGGAATTAAGAAAATGCGAAATCGTTTGTAACTTTAACAATAATAATCGCTTGTAACTTTAACAATAAGATTAATTTGACGAAAATGACCAACATTGCAGTTTATTGCAGATAGTTTTTAAACCGCTTTTTCTTGACAAAAAGAAAAAAACAAACATTGGAATTTTATAATATTTTCTATATTTTTAAGGCTTACAGGTCACCTAGACATGCAATTGATTCATTTATAATGCCACACAATTCAACTTGTGAAACATTAAAACCAAATAAAGTTCACTATCGAAGTTTACATATATATTTAAGTTATAAAACATTAGGAGCAAAGACTGCTCAATATATTTTACATACCTTTTACAAACAATTTTTTAAGACATTTCGTTTACAAAGATAACAGTAGCTTTGCCGCACAAGAAATTCTTTTCCCACCAAAAATATTCAAAAAATCTACCAAATCGCTTTTTTATCTACCAAAATCGAAATTTTAAAATTTATGTTGTTATTAACACAACACTGATCGAATTACACTTGTAAGTAAATATAAAAATATTAATCATACAAGATAAAAACACAGACCTAAAAATATTTGTGAAATGAAAGGATTGGCAGCCCTTTCTTAGAGGAATATACGTCATCTATCGGGAAAACATGCGAATGTCTTAATCTGTTTTTCTATCATTCTTGAGTTAATGCAATGCACACGAGTAATGTATGTAAAACCAAACACTAACACAATAGGAATGTCCCAATAGATGAATTTATTGGAAATATAATTACTAATAAATACAGATAAATGTAATATTAAACTCATTTCCGGTTTGTTTAAAGAATTTATGATACATACAACAACTTGCCACAGTGTTTAAAAAATATTAATAGAATCTCAACATTAAAAAAAGATACAAAGGAATTTCTATTGTAACACATTAATGATAATCTAATGTAATTGATAATGTAATTATGATTAAAAGAGTTTCTCTTTTATTGTTTTTTTATATATAAATAATTTATATGTATATAAATATAAGTTACTTTATATATTTGCCAACTTGCCTAAACATAGCCTTTATTTATATGAAAATAAATATAAATATAAAATTAATAATTCATAAATCATAAATCAAAATAAATTACGGACGCAATTTTAAGAATTGCAACCGTCTTAATTTAACTAATTTTTCACTAATAAAGTAATTTGCAATAAATAATGTCAAAACTGCATTTCCGTTCCCAAACTAAAATGCAATATTAACAACAAATAAAACAATAATTTTAGTTTGATAAGGAGAACTTGTAATTATTTTAAGTCAGTCTTGTTCCTCCCGTTTTTTTTTTTTTTTTAACGAAACGCGGGATCATAATTGGCGCAGTCGGTAGGATCCTAGTGATAATTAAAAGGATCCAGTGATACGAAAAAAATCTAACTTTTACGAAGACAAAACCTTTAGTGCAGTGAAAGCTTAGAAATAAACACTTCAAGCCAACACCATTAAAGTGCAAGTGAACATCTTTTAACGTGAAAGTGAATCACCACAAAAAGCAGTGGAAGCTTTGTTAAAAGCAGACACCATTAAAGTGCAGTGAACATTTTTTTACGTGAAAGTGGACCACGGAAAGCAGTAGAAACTGCTAGAATTTTCAAAATCAATCCAAAAGCTAGAAGACATTGAAAATTCGACCAAAACAGGATGGCAGAGGAACAGTCTCAAATTGCAAATGTAAATCTGGTAGACGAACTGGCCAGGAAAGATGCCTAACTAGAACGTTTGAGGTCAGCATACATGGAACTTCAGCAACAACAACAGTTCCAACAACAGCAATTCCAACCACAACAACCTAATCAGCTCGATAGAATTTATAAAAATGTAGCATATCTACTAATATTTACCTGTACGGGAGACATAACAACAAACTCCTTCTTTACCAGCGTAGAGTATCCACTATTCAACATAGAAGACGAGGAAGCCACGAAGGCCATTTTCTACCGTAATATACAAGGAGAAGCAAAAAACGTGGCCATAAACGTACAGCAACCAGATAACTGGCAGATAATAAAAAGGACTTTAAAGCTGAGATAACGGCCGAACTTAGAACCTCACAAAATATATAGGAAAATCAATGAACTCCGAAATGAATTAACTGTAGAATTACAAAATTTTAAATATAAGAATGATGAATTAGCAGTTTATTATCAAGATGATCATTTTACAAATTTGTCTTTACTGGTTAATATTGCCAAGAAACAACACAGGGAATACTGTTAGACAAGATATATCCAGAAAGATATCTAGGTAAAATAATAGATATAATGATGAAATGTAGATGCGAAGATAGCTGTATTAGGCAGGAATTAAAAAAATTTCTCGGAAATTATTCTAATACCTTTAAACAAGCAAATAAAAATAATAGCTTAAACCCTAACTATAATAGAAATCAGAATTATCAAAACAAAGGACAGAGCAATTGTAATTTCAAACCCAATAATAATTACAATAATAATGAATATAATTATAATAGTAGATAATAATAGACACAGATGCAAATATAAGTTTAATTGATCAAGATATAAAAGGATATGAGAAAACGCTATTAAGAGAGCCACTAGAATTTAGTACGATAAACGGAAAGAATATAATTAGAGTTGAAGTATTGACAGACACACCCTTAGAATTTAATGTAAAGAAAAATGCAAAAATTAAATGGAAAATGACTAAATTAAAAGGAAGAAAATATGAGTTCATTATTGGTATTGATCTGATGAATTGTTTTAACACAGTAATGGATTTAGTGGAAGGACAAATATCTCTTAATAATAAAAAACTAGTTTTATAATAAATCCAATTAAAAAAGTAAATGTTTGTGCATTAGAAGCAGCTAACTTTGATTGGAACAATATACAATTAGACCACTTAATAAAGATAAAGAACGGCGACAGATGAACAGATAAATTCGAAATTAGTACATCTCTTTATGAACATATAAAGTCTATAACGGACATTTTCAGAGTATTGAAACAGATTGACAAGTGCAATTTTATGAAGAGAGATACAGAATTTTTAGGCCATATACTAACAAAGGAAGGACTCAACCCAAATCCCAATAAAATTAAAACGATTCAGGACTTAACTTTACCAAAAACTGAAAAAAAAAGCTTTTAGGATTACGCCAAAATTGTCCAACCCATAACAAAGTATTTGAAGAAAGGAGTTAAAATAAATGTTCGAGACACAACATATATAGAGGCTTTTGAAAAACAATTCACAGTAACAGACGCATCAAAATATGCCCTGGGATTGAAATTATTCCGCTACGGACAAAGAATTTCTCGCCATAATGTGGAGTGTTCAGTATCTATGACCTTACCTCTATGGAAGAAAGTTTAAAATCTTTACAGATCACCAACCACTAAAATTTCTGCACTCGAAATACAGACGAAAAGATATATCCCCAAGAAATCAACGATGGCTGCTGAAATAAGGAGAATACGACTTTAAAATGGAGTATATCAAAGGAAAAGAAAATAGAGCAGCAGATTTTCTTAGTAGACTTCAAAATGAGAAGGATGAAAATAATTTGAAGAATACCGAATACAATTTGAATTTAATACATTGAAGAAGATAACTTGTTAATGTTAACAATTCACTCTGCCGATGAGAATCTTTTAGACCACTTTTCCATAAAAGAAAAAATAGTTAAAAAATATAAAACTCAAATAGTATTGACCAATAATAAGACAATGTAATTGAAAACATTACACGGAAAAATAATAATTTATATATCAGAATGTGACTTTGATGTAATGGGTGACATATTTAGAAATTATATCACAAAAGGAAAGAAAGACATATATTCAGAACTTTCAGATCATAGTTATAACATAGTACAGAAAAAACTTAAAAAGTATGTATTCAAAATATAACCAAATTGAGTTCATCAAGTGCACGATGAAGGCACAGGACATCGAAACGGAAGTGGAAGCATTTAAGCATATATCCTTTAATCACGTAAGAGATAACATACTTTCGGGAATCAATAAAACCTATGATATGAAAAATAATATATATTTTTCAAAACTTAGGAAACTATTTCAAATAGTTATAAATCAATTCAATTAAAAATAAATTTCAGTTTACCGAGACTCCGTCGAATAAAAACCAAATTATACATATCGATACATATGTAATAAAAGGCCATCATTTTCTAACAACAATCGATAAGTTTTCTAAGTTCGGAACTGATTATTCACGAAGCGACAGAAACCACTTAACCATAATAGAAAAATCAGAAGAACACATTACAAAATTCGGAAAACCAAATAAAATTATACCGGACAACGAATTTAAAACATTAAGAATAAAAGAATTTCTAATAGAGCAAGGGATAGAGTTACACTTAACAAAACCAAATAGTCACACTGGAAACTCAGATATAGAAAGGTTTCATAATGCCACAGCAGAAAAATTTTATATCAAACAAAGAGAGATTTACCGATACATCAATTAATTCAACGAGCAATAAGAAATTACAATGAATGGTTCCACTCTAGCATAAAATACACACCAAAAGAAGTACAGGAAAAACATATAAATTTAGATAAAGTCAAGCAAAATTTAGAAGAATGTTAGAAAAAGAAAATTGATAAACTTCATCCTTTAAGGATTTATAAAAAAACTACAAGGCACTAAGACATAAGGAGCAACCAATATATAAAAAAGCAAAATTAGAAGGAATACACCCGAGTAATATTAAAAGACCGTTAAAATTTATAGATAATAACCATCTTCATGCTGATAATAATGTGGACACCGACGACTAAAGGAGAACTGACTTCCAAACAACTTACGGGACAAGCAGGATTTATAAACATCTACATGAAAAACCTAGATATAGTTAAGGAATCAGACATAATACTACATATAGTAAACTTACACGAAATAGAAAACATTTTAAACCAGATGAAAGAAAATATAACAAACATTTACTTCAATTAGAGTTGTTGGATGCAATAAACAAATTAGTTACTTTAATAACAAAACCGGCAACGAAGAGGACTAATTAAAGGAATAGGTAGTATATCGAAATAGTTATTCGGGACGATGAAGACAGACATTCAGAAACATATTCTTAATATTGACGAATTTAAAGAAAATAATAACCAACAAACACTACGAGGGCTGCTCTATATATTTCTGGCCTAATAGTGAAAATGCGAATATTTATAATCAAAAATGGTTTTATTGTTTTTCAAAGTATTCTCCACCATGATTTATACACTTTTGCATGCGCTCAAACCAGTTGTCGAAGCACTTTTTCCACTCTGATTGAGACACCTCTAAAACATGGTTTTTGAACACTTCAACAGCTTCTTCTGGCGACGAAATTCGTTGACCACGCATTTTTTTCTTGATGTGCGGAAACAAGAAGAAGTCATTAGGTGCCAAGTCAGGGCTGTACGGCGGATGACCCATTAATTCGACGTTTTGGCCGGTCAAAAACGCTCTGGTTTGAGCCGATGTAAGAGAGCTCGCATTGTCATGGTGAACAATGATTCGTATTTTCTTGTTGATTAATTTGGCTTTTGGTATAAGACTTTGAGGTTTTCTTTACAAAATTTGGGTAAAATCCACTGATGAGCTATACAAGCAGTAGCGAAATGGCCATATAGATATGCTTTCCCCACAGTAATACATTGTAATAAATATTTCATGAGAATATCATGAAATATTTATATTTGAAGGAATCAAGCACAATTAAAGTAAATTAATGTAATAATTTTGTTTTAAGCTTAGGACAAGTAGGCCCTTAAAATGACACACATATGTATATAATGTTTAATGTTTCATTCGAACAAACAACATGGAGTTTAAAGATAATTGTGTAATTTGTTTAATTAGCATGAAGCGTGGTAAAATAAAACGACTTATTCCGTGTCGTCACTTATTACACGAAAAATGTTGAACTCGAGATATATCTAATTGTCCTATATGTAGAAGTGAAGTAGAAGGTAAGTATAATATGTATGTGATAAAGGTGACAATAAGGATGTATGTAAAAACAATGCGATTAATTTCTACATATTTATCTTCTTAGAGTCGGAACGCGTCTTACGAAAAAAATATAAAACTTATTCCGATACGGATCGTAATCGTATTATTGATGCAGCTAACAAAGGAATAGACTGGGTAAAATTGGCTTTATCTTTAAATATTTGCTACAAAACTGCCCATCGATGGGTTACCCAATCAAACGTATTACCATTGAGAAGAGGTGGTAAAAAGCCTTGCTCTTTAAACGATGAGAAGCAAAAAATATTATTGATTGGGTGGAAGAAAGACCAGAATTAACTCTTCGTGAAATTGTCGAAAAAATTAATTCTGAATTGAATAAACAAGTTTCACTCACAACTGTGGGAAATACACTGCATGGAGAAATTTATTCTATAAAAGTTGTCCATGTCCAACCCATATCAATGAATACTCAACTAAATAAAGAAAACGTGCAGCATATGTACGAAAAATTAATGATTATGTCAGAGCCGGAAAACAAGGGGTATGGATAGACGAGACCAACTTTAACTTATTTTGTCGTAGGAAACATGGTTGGTCTCGTGTTGGACTCCGCACAGTGCAGTCAATGCCTACATCCCGTGGGCCAAATATTCACTTAATTGGTGCAATTGGTACATCAGGCATTGTTCAAATGGATAGCCGTAGGGATTCGTTTGGAGCTGATGGTGCAAATGAATGGGTCAAAAGGCTTCTGGATAAGTGGGAAGAGTTAGGAAATGAATTATCAGAACTGGTATTGGTATGCGACAACGCTCCTTGTCATAGTCGTCTGGAACGAATTTTTTAAACCTCTCCAGCTACACTTTTACGATTAAGCCCTTACTCACCAATGCTTAATCCCATTGAAATTATTTGGTCAAAAATAAAAAGTAAGGTAGACAAAGATGAATGTACCAAATGTAAGTCCCCCTAATGTGGGAGAGCAGCGGCTTCTTTTTTTAGAAGAGGTAATCAATCTTTCAAAAACATGTATAACTACTGGAGATTGCAGTAGAGCTATACAACATACTACAACATTTTACCAATCTGCTCTGGATTTGGAAGATATGTCCGTTGGTCAATAATTCAACATAGACTCTTAATACCTTTTTTATTTTAATTTCCATGATACTTATGTTGTAAATAACTGCTAATTTAATAAAAAAGGATTTAATTTTATAATTAAATTTTTTCAGTTTAAAATTATAATTTCTTAATTTCATTTGGAATTTACTCAATTTAAAATAATAATTTCTCAATTTCAAATTGAAATTCTCATTTTCATTTGGAATTTTCTCAATATTAAATTTAAATTCTCTTTTTCATTTGGATTTTTCTCAATTTCAAATGAAAATTGTGTAGTTGTCGGCATCGTCATATATCAATCTTGATATGTGTCGACGCATTCGATTGATTATTCTACTTGTCGTAATTGACACTTATCGATTACTGCTCAGATTTTTTGTATTCTATAGCAAATGTGACAACGATATTGTATCGGCGTTACTCTATCTTTTGTCGATGCCATTTTGAATAACGAATGGAGGGAATTTACATCAAACATAACATTGGAAATGGAAAAAAGTGAAGGTTGTACCAAATGCAAATCAATTTGAAAAATTAGTGCAAGAACGCAGAAGAATCCATCTCTTGCACTGGGTTTTCGCAGAGGCATTCCTCCATGTAATTTTAAAGAAAAATGGGAAGAAATTGGAAAAATTCTAAATTCTCTTGGTCCACCTTGAAGATTAGCAGATGAATGGCAAAAGGTAACAAAATAAAAAAATCGAATAGTGATTTTTAAAAAAGTTTGTAAAAATTATTTTTAAGGTATGGCGAAATATAAAATTCAAAGTGAAAAAAAATGGTTGCTAATAAAGCGAAGTGTAGAGCCACTAGCTGCGGAATGTTTAAACAATTTTCACTTAGTCTGCTGGAAGAAGCTCTACAGTTCCTTTAAGCTTTCAAAAGCATTTAAATCCTGAAGAAGCAGTTCAAAGAGTTTAAATATTTGACATATTAATTTGCTGGAGTCGAATTTGAAGAACCAGTGGAAGTCAACCAACAGTTAAGGGAAACCCCTTGCACGTCTTATGCTGCTGCTATCAATGATACTAGTTCTGCTCAGCCTGTTCCGTCGAAAGTAATACAACAGAAAAAAAAATAATAAAACCATGCAGTCAAACTGATATTCTACAGAAGAACAGCCAGGAACAGGCAAAACTACTTTTTGACATTTTAAATTCGATGTCCTCAATAAAACGCACTCAGAGATGTTGATAGATGATAAAAAAAATTATTGAAGGTTTAAGAAGCTGAAATTATTGATAGAGTAAGTGGAGATAGAGCTTAAAAAGGATGAAAAAATTTAAAAATAAAAAAACAAGAAATAAATGCTTTAAATAATGATAAAAGAAAACGAACTTGAAATTTAAAATAAATAAAATGTTAAAAAAAAAACTTAGAAATGTGAATTTTTATTTCATAAAAATCGATAAACCGTCGACGTCGACACAGTTGTGTTATAGAATGCAAAACTTTTATTGAATTGACGCCGACATTGATACGAAGCGAAATTGATACTAAAACGACGACGACGTCGACAACTAGAATAAGGGTGAATAATTTTAGTTGGATAAGAACTTGTAATTAAATTAAGTCAGTCTTGTTAAAAATAAAATAAAGATTAAACAAAAACAAGAAATAAAGAAAAAATTTAGCTTTCTTTATAACAAACGAAACGCGGGATCATTATTTACTCAAAAAATATAAGCGACCGTCAATTTTTGCAATTAACTTTTATATAGATGTTTAATTTTTTTATCACCATGTACACCCTTTGTTTTGATTGATGTAGCTTTGCTAAACTAGCTTTCCCTATTCGAGGAGTTTTGTGGGTTCCACTAATTTCTCGCATAATGGCCTATAAGGCTAATATTTAAAAATCTTTTCTTCGCCATTTTTTACTGTTTCTTAGAAAGCAACATTTTCTTCTACTATAATAAATGCCACATAAACGGAAAAAATTATATTTGGTTTTTAAAATAATGGTGCATTAAATTTTAAAGATGTTATTTATTTTTAATTTTAGGGAAATTTGTCAAAAAAAAAAAAAAAAAAAGCAAGAGACGGCCTACTTAAAACAGAAATTAAAGTGGTTTTAATAATCTTATATAAACAAACAAAAAAAATGGTTCGACACTTCTTGAACAGTACGTCAGGCTGATGCTGCATGGTTATCAATTCGCTTTGACTTTATAAAAAAAGTTTTGTTTATTTGTAAAATTTGTTTTTGGTTAGTTTTGATTATTAACTGAACTTTAAATAATTTGATGTATCTGCGGCATTCAACAAAAATCATGAAATGTTCTCAATAGTAACGGCTTGTGCGTGTAAAACAAGCTTTTTTATGTACTAAACAAGTTATACTATTTTGCTTTCTTAGTTCTCCTAGTTTGTTGGACTGCTGTACGTTTAAATGACACATACTTAAGAATGCATCCAAGAGTAATTGTTGACAATATACCAATTGATGACATCATCCAAACTTTAAAATTGTTCTTTAAAGAATCATTAAAATCGTTGAGAACTTTAATTCTAAAATAAACATAAAAAATATTTCAAGTTGTATTAAAATTGCTGTAACAAACTTACATGGTATTGTTCTCAGGTAAAATCATTTCAGGGTTTTTTAAATCTTTTTCGACAAATTCAATAAAACTTCCCGTTGTATAATCATTCTTTCTATACCGATAAAATTTTCCCTTTCGTAGACTTAATTAAGGAAAATACGTATTAAAAAGTAACTTTTCGATTAAATCATAACTTACAATATAAATTCAGGGGGAGTAACTTTGCCAAATCGCTTTGCAGTAGACACCCCGGATTCCAATACATCTATTCTAGCAACGTTCATGCGATGTTTGAGACGTGCTCCAACTGCCTCCCAAATTGCATGAAGGCGTAAACAAAACACACAGTCAGTTGAATAGCTGTGCAGTAAATTAATATATGTATAAAAAGTTATTTCAAATGTTTATATACCTTTCTACTTACAAAAATAAAAACCAATCACCTGTGGTTGCCCCCGTAGAAGCTTGAGTCAAATGTTCAAAATTAATATCAGACAACTCTTTTACAGCTGGTTCTCTATTTTCACTAAATACTTGAACTATATCTTGTTCATTATGTGAACCATAGTAGAGCAAAGGCATTCCCCGTCTAAAATATATTAAAGTAGGTTCCTTTGATGGATTGTAGAGGCCTACCATATGACTATTATGGGCTTTAACAACAGCCGCTCCTATATTATCTTTTAATTCATTCTCCACATTTTCTAAAACATACTCGAGTTGATCGCATTCTTGGCAACTATTTTTAGCTAAACAAAAGGTGTAAACTTAAGTAAAAACGGTTTAAAAGTAAATGTCTTAGTCCCAATTCGCACGATGCAAGAAAATAAGACTGCTTATTTTCATTTTCTTATTTGAACTTTCATTGACGATCGCACAGTACAAGTCTTATTGCTTAAATTGTTCAAATTTTTGCATGAATGTACACACACACATCTGTGTTTTTTCCTTTACGAATATGGAAGCAAAGCGAATTGTAAGTACAAGCAAGTCTGTACTCATTTAATTTTACCTCACCCCGTTGCCAACAACCTAATCAGCACAGCTTAACTACTTGCATCGTGCGAATTGGGACTTACTGAACAGTACGATAACATTATTTTCACTGGTAAGTAAGTGGACCAATTTTGAATCATCCACTTGATCAAGTTTAGCCTGCGCAAACTTTAATCCAAACAATAAAACCAAAGCCTTTTCAATAAATAATATTTCCATCTCAGCTATGCACAAGTCCTGGTCAGCGAAACAATCCAATGCCCTTTTATCGTCGGCGGCTGCGCGTGTAAAAATGTTCGGCGGCGGCGGCGTTTACAGAAGCGAATCGGCGGCGGCTAAAATGTCAGCTTAATTTTATTATTTACTTCAAGGCGAATAAATTACCAGGTGGCAGCATAGGCGAATTCAGTATTTTTTGCTGGTATACACGACTGTCAAACTCCATATATAAAAAATATACACAAATTTTTTATATATGGACTTTGACAGTGGTGTACGCCAGCAAAAAATACTGAATTCGCCTACGCTGCCACCTGATAATTGATTCGCCTTGATTTACTTATTGTATAGCCGCAGACAAGGCGAATCAATTTACCCGGTGGCAGCGTAGGCGAATTCAGTAATTTTTACTGGTATACACGACTGTCAAACTCCATATATAAAAATATACACAAATTATTTTTATATATGTTGTTTGACAGTGGTGTACGCCAGCAAAAAATACTGAATTCGCCTACGCTGCCACCTGGTAATCGATTCGCCTTGGTCGCAGATAACACAAAATGACGAATATGATCCCAAGTGGGCTGTGGCAACATGGCTGCCTATTAATTCTGTCCATAAATCTGTATTTTTCCTTAATTAAAATTATTTCACTTTGGTATTTGTGTTGAACTTTATTCTGCAACTCCGCACACTAACATAACCTTATTATAAAGCATTTAGTAAATTACACAATTTACTGTCACCAACCTAAATAATACTTCAAGTCAGGACTTTATTTAAGTTAAAGTTTAGAAAGACCGTTCTATTTGTTGACCGCAGATAATAAAGTCTTCGGTTACAAAGTATTGAATTTTTTATGTGAGACAATAATACCATGTTTTAATTGCCATCAGGGTTATATACCATGAATGCGACATATCTAAGAACATCAAAGTTATTAAAACTATTGAATACACCTCTTTTAAATAACTTCAATTTTGTGTAATAAACTATAAACATGATATATTCATATACATCGACATTTCATTAAAGGAATAGCTCCTGAATTAGGTAGCAAACTGAAGTTAAGATTTGTTCAATTATAACCTTTATGCGATAAAATATTTTTCAACAAATTGTACTTAAATCATTTTAGTTCAACAGATTTTTTGAAATAGTATAGTTTTACCAAAAATAGGTAATCATATTTTATAAAAAGTAATTTCACCGCATCTAGTCTATTGCGGTTAAATTAGATAGAGAAAAGTGGAGAATTATCCTATAATTAATACGCAATGTACCGTGCGAACTCCATTTAGAAAAGTGGTGACTATACCTGAAAAAGCTACTGCTATTGCAACATTGGAATCATTGCATATTTCTGGCTTTGTGCTGTGAGTCGGATATTAGCCTGTTCCTTCGTCTCTGCGTCTTTATAATCTATGAATTGATTTTCAATAAACTATTTTATTATCACAAATATAAAATGTTTTTAGAGCTGTTAAATTTTTAAATTAAAGGATTTTATAATATTTATAAAATATAAAAACAATTATGCTTTTAGAGCTAAATCAAGACACATATTTTTATTCAAATATCTCTTACCCCGTATTTTCTTAAGACATATTAAGACGCATAAATTTGAGTGTTTGTCCCCTCCCTCTTCCGCCGCTCCACCCATTCCTTGTATTTTTTCAAAATAAGGATTGAATATTCCACCTTTTAATAAATATCTATACTTAAAGTTTTATTTACACCCCTGCAGCCGTAAATACACGTTTTTCTCTCGTCTAGATCCTAGATCTAGAAACAAATAATTACTGGATCATATAGATGAGGATTTCTCTATATTTTGAATTTTATTAAAATCGATAAGCACGTTTTTTATACGCTTCAGCCGTTCAGCCGTATAGACGTAATTGACGTATTTACAAATAAACAAACTTGCAAAGAGATTTGTAATATATCGTCACCTAATATGCAAAAGGGCGTAACAACAAAAAAAAAAAAATTCAAAATCGAGTTTTTAATTGATTATAATGCACTAAACTAAACTGCATGTCCCTCCAGAATTTTGAACTTATACGTAAAGAAAAAACGATTTTACAAACGATATTCAAAAGGCCGTAACAACAAGTGTATGAATTTCAAAAACAAAAAGGCGTAATAACACACTTGAATAAAAGAACTGTTTTTTTTTTTTAATAACTAAGTTGCCTACGATTTTTTTTGTCAATTTGTGTTTGTAATTTTTTCGTCGGAGGCTGCTGTAGTCAAAGTGGTAAACACGTTGACTACAACCTGGTTGTTCAGGGTTCGAATCCTGCGTCAATCAAAATACAAAAAATGTTTTTTTCTGTTTAATGGTATAAATACATATTCAGAAAGAACAAAAAAAAAACGTGCAGTCTCCTTCGTCGGTACTTTCTCATAGCAGATTCGCCGGCGAAGTAAAATAAATATCTATCTTTCTCCTTTCACCACCTGTCTTATCTCTTATCTATCCCTTTCCTAAAGAATGTAGCACGGTTAAGAAAAATAACTAAATAGGTTTTAATGCCTGAAGTGCTGCTTCTCTTTAAAAAAAAAAAAAAAAAAAAAAAAAAAATTTTCGTTTAATGTTAACGGTAATACGAGTATTTTGAGTGAGTGGTATTGTGAAAAAACTAAATAAATATTAAAATATTTGTAAGAAAAAGTAAAATGGAAAATAATAATAATGAATCTGAACATAGTGCCAAAAAAAAAACAAATAAAAGAGTGGAAACTAAAAGAAAACGGATGAACGGCAAAGCATACGAAGGATTTTCCATGGGAAAAGTATGTGGAAAAAATCCAAGAGATTTAAAAGTGAGATGTTCATTAACTTATTGTGATAAAAGTAAAGTTTGGCATTGCAACCTTTCTTTAGAATACATGCACAAGGAAATATTTGATCGGTTCTGGAAGATGTCATGGGAACCAAAGAAAGTGCATGCAAGTAATCTTATTGAACGCATCAATAGAAAACGTATTTTCGTAGAAAACTCACGGCAATCTGTTACTAAATTATATTATTTAATAAATAATGCTGTTCGTGTTCAGGTATGTCAGCAAATATTTTTGTCAACGCTGGGTATAAGCGAAAAAATGCTTAGATTTTGGGTAGATTCCAATGACTTGCATGGTACCCAAATGTGTCCAGAGGAAAAAATACTTTAAGACCTGTGGCTAAAAGTGTAACAAAACAAGGAAAACAATACGAGGAACGTCTAAACTTAAAAAAACGGTTAGAAGATGTTCCAAAGCTGGAGTCACACTATCGACGTAAATAACCACTAAATTGTACTTGGAGTGGAATTTTAAAACATACACAAAATTATATCAATTTTATTCTAAGGACTGCGAGTCTCATATAGAAAACGGAATTGCTCCCATATCTTTTACTATGTTTATGTCAGAACTAAAAAAAAAATGTTTCTGTATTGAAGCTAAGAAATGATACGTGTGACATTTGTTTATCATATGCTGCAAAAAACGTATCCCAGGCACAGTATGACAGCCATAGACAAGAAACTGAGAATATGAGAGAAGAGAAAGTGCTAAGTCTGGATTAAGTTCATTGCTGTGCATTGATATGCAAGCTGTGAAACTCCTTTCACAATCAAATGCAAATGCATCATACTATAAAATGAAATTGCAAATACATAAAGCAACATTGGTCAAATAGAAAGACGGGGGAGCACCTGCATGGACTTTCGACAACTCAATAAAAGGTCAGTTCCAGATGCCGCGGATCGACAGCTTTTTAAATAGACTACGCGAGTCAAGGTTTTTTAGTTGTATCGATTTAAAGAACGGCTACTGGCAGATTCCGATAGAGGAAAATAGCAACCAATTAACAGCATTTGCCGTCCCGAAGCGAGGCCACTTTGAGTGGAAAGTAATGCCGTTTGGGCTACACTCTGCTCTAGCAACCTTCCAGTGAGCGTTAGATAAGGTAATCGGTCCGGATATGGAGCCCCACGCCTTCGCGTATTGGGATGATATCATCGTGGTGGGGAAAACATTCAATGAGCACATGCGTAGCTTGAAGGAAGTTTTTGCACGACTACGGGAGGCTGGGCTAAGATATATACGAAAAAGTGTAATATTTTCTCACGCGAGACACGATACTTCGGCCACGTAGTAAGCAAGCAGGGCATAAAAACAGACCCGGATAAAATCGCTGCCAAAACCCTGATACCATCACCAAAAAGCGTAAGAGAAATCAGGCAGTTTCTTGGAATTGCATTCTGGTATAGAAGGTTCGTGCCCGATTTTGCGACAATATCCCAGCCGTTAACCCAATTATTAAAAAAGGGCAAACATTGGAAATGGGGCCCGGATCAACAACAGGCATTCCTCGAGCTCAAAACTAAGCTGACACAGGCACCTGTTATGGCTTGCCCAGATTTTTCGGAACGATTTATTCTCCAAACCGATACGAGCGATTATGGCTTAGGCGCCGTACTTACGCAATTACTCAACGGTTAGGAGCGGGTAATAGCATACGCCAGCCGCTATCTGAACAGAGCCGAAAAGAACTATTCAACTACGGAAAAGAAATGTTTGGCTATCGTGTGGGGTATCAGGAAAATGAGAGCGTATCTGGAGGGATTTCAATTAACAGTCATCACTGATCATATGGCGTTAAAATGGTTGAACTCCCTGGAGAGCCCAACAAGAAGATTGGCTAGGTGGGCGTTGGAGCTGCACCAATTCGATTTCACGATTCTATACCGTAAAGGCAGAAGTAACGTTGAAGCGGATGCATTGTCGCGGCAGATGGTAGACGTAGCTAACCTAGTTGGGGGTGCGACGGTAACGGTGTAATGCAAATGGCTCCAGAAAATGTTACAACAAGTACAAGCCGATCCAAGGAAATACACTGATTATATGGTGGCAAATAATCAACTGTATCGGCATTTTCAGCGCCATCTACAAGATGAGGATGACACCCCGTGGAAACTATCTGTTGCTAGCAACCAACGACTAAGAGTTGTTGAAGAAATTCACGATAGTGCTGCAGCAGGACACTAGGGTATCCGGAAAACTCAGTTGGTACTGTTGGCCTGAAATGAACCGCGACCTAAGGCGATATGTACAGCGGTGCCAATCCTGCCAACGGTATAAAATAAGTAAACAAAAGCCTGCTGGGGAGATCTTAACAAGGATTCCGGAGGAACCTTGGGCAACAATATACGAAGATTTTGTAGGACCATTATGCCATTAGTGATATGTATAAGTTCTCGAAGTGGACAGAACTGATAGCAATGGGTAAGGCCACATCTGAAGGGGTTATTAAAGCACTGCGTGAACGTATCATCGCTAGATTAGGCGTACCAAAGATACTGGTGACAGACAATGGCATCATAAGACCTGGGACGAAAAACTCCCAGAAATAATGTTAGCCATAAATTCAAGCGTAGCGGAGTCTGCAGGGTTCTCTCCGGCCCTCATAACCCAAGGTCGTAAGCCACGTTTGCCGAACGCACTATATGATGAAGTCACGGTAGGCACAGGCGCAAGAGTGTGCAACCTTTTCGATCGTCAAAGGGAGATGAGGCAAATCTTCAGCACAGTAAAAAAGAATTTGATACAAACAGCTGAGAAAGAAACACGCTACTACAATTTCAGACGGCGATCATGGCAACCGAAAGTTGGAGATATGGTGTTAAAAAGCATCCACTCTCAAAGGCAATTGACAACTACACCGCAAAGCTAGCCCCAAAGTTCATGTGTTCCTAAAGGATTAAGACATTTATTTCACCCGTTATTGTAAAGATTGAAAATTTGGATAATAATCATATAAAAACAGCCCATTAAAAAAAATTTAGCCATTTACTCACGACTAGTTATTAATAACGCATTTTTTTCTTTTTAGAAAAAAAAATAAAAAGAGAAAATGACCAGCCCACACCACTTCGTAAAGACAAAAAACCAGTTTCGTAAGCGTCTGGAGGAGGAACAGGGGAAAAAGCGTAGAACAATTTTCTTAGGTGGAGAGGTCCCGCCTATGGGCAATCGCAGGAATGGGAAGAATCAGCCCGAAAGGTACAGCCGCACATCTGTTAGATGTTTGAGGGTAGACGTGGCCAACTCTAAAACCACAAAAGCAGCGCATTCGGATAGCCCCGAAGAACACCAAACTAAGGAAGATAACCATATAACATCAGTCGAGGAGGATGAAGTAGGTGGTTCACTGCCTTATAACGGCGCTGCAACATCAAGCGCAAATAACAAAGACGACTTCATGGCTAACCTCCCAATGAGAAGCGAATTTGATGATACTGGCCGCCCGGACAACTGCGGGCCAACGCTAGAAGACGCGACTAATTATAGCGATACCGGTTCCATGCCGCGATATTCTATAAACTTAACCATAACTCCTGGGGGCGATATTCTTTTGCTAAGCTCAACACCGTCAGATGCTGGTGATCAACAAATCGAGGAGGACAGCATGCTGTGGTTTACTCCACTGTATGACCAACCACAATACATACTCCCCACCCTATGGACCACCCAGTCACATTAGCCTCAGCAGTGGTGAAACCGTAACAGTCCAAAATGAAGAAATTCTGGAAGATGTAGAAGAGATGTTCCGATCACAGTTTGGTGAATTCGATAATACTCTGGACGTTCACCGCTCTCCCTCTATATCGTCAACATCAATGTCCACAGGATCCCGCCAGCGAAATCGAATGCATGGATGGGCAGCAGTCGACGTGGAAGATGCAAGATGTCATTCAATCATGAATTTCGCTGGTTACGAGAGAAGTATTGTCCACCGTTGCTGGGTAAGTAATGCTGAATATTGGCCAGCAGTTTACATTCCCGACACCGCGATGTCGCAACCAGTACAGCTAAAGGTACCTGGGCCGTTCTAGGGTTATCAGCGCTAAGATAATGCGCGAAGAAGGAAAGCGACCGGCCCAGGCTAGCAGGTGGGCCTGAGCAACTTGTGCTACCACCTACCCCTGATAGTCCCTTGAGTTCATGCTTCTTGGCCAAAGGTCGGAAGTCCACGTAGGGACTTTACTCTGCTGAGTTGCGTAACGGTACACCGCCTATCCCAGAGAACCTCCAAGCCGTCGTGTTCGCAGACACCTTGCTTGTCACTATTGGCATCACCATTTTGGACGGACCTCAAGCTGTCGGAAGCCGATTCCCCCGTGAACAATACAAAAAAATTGGAAAGTGCCCAGACCAAATCACCAAAAACAATAAGGCCCATGCGCTGTCTCTGGTAACACCACCAACAATTAGCAGTGTAACACCGTCTGCAAAAACAGATGACCTTGATCCAACACTAGCGGGGCAATCATCAGCTGACGGAACGCCAGAACAGTTAGACTCCTCCTGGCCCCAGGATTGATTGGCGAAAATCAGAGGGACCCTAGAGAAATTTATCCACAAGTCAGGGCAAACGAAGTATAGTGTCATTATAGCGAAGAGTGGAGTCGTCCGGGTAAATTGTGTCAAAGCATGAAAATGACATTTTCCGTATGAAGGAGGGGAGTGTAACGGCAAAAGTCGGTGCTAGCCTTGTTTTTGTCGCAACAGCCGATAACATGTCATGATGGATGCCTAGTTTGGAATTAATACCATCCCTATTACTATTTTTATTATTATTGGAATTATTACTATTATTTTTATTAATATTATTGTTACTATTATTATACCGAATTTGCTTGTGTATTTGCTTACCTGTAATTATTTACTTTAATGAATTATCAAAGATTTTTTTCTTTTGAATTGTCTAACATTATAAGAAATGTTTGTCCTGTATCTCATTTCATTTAAATTTAACGGTTCGTGGTTGTAAGCAACGCCAACTGTATCTGGAACTCAGTACTAATTATAAACTAATACCGAAAAATACAACAATGAGTTAAAAGAAGTACCAAATAGTACAACTGTAAACTACACAAGAAAATCACTATAAAAGAAATGAACGTATGAATAAAATGATCAGTCTTTGAGCAGAGCTCAAATAGGTAAGGCAATTATATTCGGTGGTGTCCCGCTGTTTATAATTTATTACCTTTGGTCACAGATATAACCAGATTCCTTAGAACAGACGTTTAAAAATTAAGTTAACATCTGCGATTAACCCCTAAATATGAAAAAGAAAATAAAAAAGTGGCATCCTAAAACACAATGCGAAAAAGCAGTCAACTATACGTACAGTTCTTACTTCAACATACAAACAAAAAACCAATGACAGCTACAAAATAAACAAAACTTTCTGTTGGCAAACATGAAAAATTGTATTAAAAAATAAAAAAATAACAAATTATTAATAATAATATAATTAATTTCATTTAATTTAAATTTTTTTGGGCACATCGGTAAGTGTTGGCTGCGGGCAATTTGAAGAATTGGCGCTAAATTAGCTGAAAAAATTATGAAATTAGTTTGTTTTATAAACACATTTTTTTACAGGAACTTACCTGCGAATGGAAGCAATTGGTCAGGCTGATGAATAAATGGCACAGTTGGACCCTGAATGGTAAGTATTTCTGGAAATAGAAAGTAAATTAGTTTTTTATTAACATAATGTGCTTTTTGCAGAAACTTACCTGCAAATGGATGCGATTTGTAAGGCTGGTGGATTATTGGCAGACATCTAAACAAATTGGTAAGTAGTTGCTGAAAATAAAAAGTGAATTAGTTTTATATTAACAGAATGTGTTTTTACAGAATTTTACCTGCAAATAGATACGATTTGTTTGGCTGGTGGATTATTGGCAGACATCTGAACAAATTGGTAAGTAGGTGCTGAAAATAAAAAGTGAATTAGTTTTTATTAACAGAATGTGTTTTTACAGAAACTTACCTGCAAATGGATACGATTTGTTTGGCTGGTGGATTGTTGGCAGACATCTGAACAAATTGGTAAGTAGCTGCTGAAAATAAAAAGTATATTAGTGAATGTGTTTTTACAGAAACTTACCTGCAAATGGATACGATTTGTTTGGCTGGTGGATTGTTGGCAGACATCTGAACAAATTGGTAAGTAGCTGCTGAAAATAAAAAGTATATTAGTGAATGTGTTTTTACAGAAACTTACCTGCAAATGGATACGATTTGTTTGGCTGGTGGATTGTTGGCAGACATCTGAACAAATTGGTAAGTAGCTGCTGAAAATAAAAAGTGAATTAGTTTTTTATTAATAGAATGTGTTTTTACAGAAACTTACCTGCAAATGGATACGATTTGTTTGGCTGGTGGATTATTGGCAGACTTCTGAACAAATTGGTAAGTAGCTGCTGAAAATAAAAAGTGAATTAGTTTTTTGTTAACAAAACGTGTTTTTACAGAAACTTACCTGCAAATTTATACGATTTGTTTGGCTGGTGGATTATTGGCAGACCTGTGAACCTACAGAAGAGAACGTAACATTGGTTTGATGTTATTAATATGCGGAAACTGGTAAGTATTATTTGAAAACAAAATATTTATTATTACGTTTTCTTACAGGCGCTTAAAAGCCCTTTTAGGGCTCCAAAACCCTTTAAAAAGAGTTAAAGCGAAACTTTAAAAAGCCCTTTTGAGGGCTCCAAGAATACTTAAAAAATAAAAGCAATTCAACATTTTCAAATGTCCTTCTGAGGGCTACAATATAATATAAAAAGGGACAAAATGAAAATGTTAGTGATTATAAATGGTTTCTTTACTTGCAGGCACTTACCAACGTTTTGATTATTTAGAAGAAAATTTGTGAACTAGATACAAATTTGTCAAGTGATGGCTGAAAATAAAATGTGCCACCACTTAAAATAATTTGTGCTTTCATCTGCAGCCACTTACCAGCATGTGGAATTTAGTTGTTTGGCGGATGAATAATTGATAAAACTGCGCACAAATTGGTAACTTTTTGCTGGAAATAAAATATATGTATATTAATTTTTTATTAATACAGTTTCTTCTACTATATTTAAGTGCTATATTTTTTAACAATTTTCAATTTATATTCTTATTAAGTTTTTGTTTAGTAATATTTTTTCTAAGCCTAAAGCCCTCAAGAGAGTTTTTAAAAATTTTATTTTTATCCCTATTTCAATATATTTTGAGCCCTGAAAAGGGCTTTTAAGTTTTAATCTCTTCTTCTTCCTTAAATATTTTTGGCTGATGGAAAATTGGCAGTCGAATCCATGGTTTTCTGGAAATAGAAACGTGAAATCAGTGTTTATATATTTTTACTTGGCTGATGGAAAATTGGCTGTGTCGGCCCAGAATTGTAAGTGCTAACTGAAACGAGAAAGTAAATAGTTTGTAGTTGGTAAGTAGCGCTGGAAATAGAAAGTGAATTAGTTTAGTAAGTATTAACGGCAGACATCTGAACAAATTGTCAAGGAAATAAAATGTGTATTATTATCTGTTTACTTACAGGCTCTTACATATAAAAGAGACCTTTTCAGGGCTCTGAAAATCTTTAAAAAAGAGATAAATTAAAACTCTTAAAAGTCCTTCTGAGGGCAATAAGACGGAAAATTATAATAAATTATGGACTTTCTTTCTTACCTCGATTCAACTCTTATTTTTTTATACAACAAAGGAATGTGAATGAATGCTATTAAATTGATTGTTTTTCGACCTTATCTGGTCTAGATCCATCATGTTTTGCTACAAACAGCATCGCCTCTTCTAGGATGTGGTTCTTCACCACGCATGATGGTCTTGAGTAAGGAGAAGCTAAAGAAGCATAAGCATGTATTCGCTACACTTACTCCTGGATTGTAAAAAATCCTCGATGCCATCCCACCACTAAGTCAAAAGCTTTAAAATAAAATAAATCACACACAATTTGTTAAATTTTTAACTCATATTATTTCTTACACGTTTGATGGGATATTAAAATATTACAATTCAAATTAAATTCATTCAATATTCAATGTATGTTAAAAATTTAAGGTATGTACATAAGAGATCTTAAAAATTGAATTTAATTGATAAGAAAGAAAACAGTTCAGTAAAAATTAAAAATAAAGATTTTAAAATTAAACATAACATAAACAACTTTAAATTAAAAATAAAACAATTGTAAATGTGTAAAATGTAGGGTAAAATATTGTGTATTGTGGAGTGTTGAAGTCTTATATACATACGATTTGTTTGAATTGTGATATTTGTAACGTATTATGAAGTTAGGAGTGAAGTGCAAAGTTCATGTTTGTGCGAAGTAAATATGAAATATAAAAATTATGAAAAATTAAAATGAAAATTATGAAATTAATTAATAAATGCATTAATTATATAAATACTTAATAAAATAATTACCAATTAAATGAAAGTACTAAACTTAATCACTTTATACTTGCAGTCATGTCCATATTTAAATTATAATTTATTTATGCGATACGCATAAAAACTTTTGATTAAAATTGGGTTGTTTTAGTTTGGCATTAAAAACCTAAGGGTAAAATAAATTCTTATCCTAATGTAAAGGTTTAAAATAACTTCATGAGTAATATTTTCACAACGCTTGTACGGTTTAACTTTAGAAAGCTCTTCGAACATGTATACCATTCCGATAGCAATTTTGGTTAAATAAGTCATGAAATTTACTTTCTAGTATTGTAAAGTAGTCAATGATGTCTTGTGGAAGTTTAACTAAATGACTGTTGTCCAATTGTTTGTGATAAGTAAAAAAAAATAATCTTGTGGAATTTGTTCGTTTTCAAAATTTCGTAAAAGAGTACTTCATAAATGTGCTCGGTGAAGTTTATAATAAAAGTAACCACATATATAAAGAAAAGCGTTTCTCTCTAGAACTAGTGTTTCCTCCTTATCAATGTTTTTATCATGTACATCTGTCTCTTTAGTTGAGGGGCAAGGATTTGGTAAAGAAAGAAAGTCATCCCACTGTGTGTTATTAGAATCGAAGCTATAAGCAAGGTCTACAATAGAAAAGTCTAAAATCTTATCATCTGGGGAAATATCTTCACAATTTCCATTTACCACAACATTTACATAGTAGAGCCTCCAAGTGTAATGCAAGTTGAATTTCCAGATCCTTTTCTCATTTGTCAAAAAAAATGTTTTAAATGGTCCTGCGTTAGTCTACGTGTCTTAAGTCCCTGAAAATCCTTCTTTATTAAGATAAGACCACAGACTATTTAAGGCCGAAATATTATTTATCCATCCTGAAATGAACTTAAAAGTTTTTGTTATATTAGCTCCCTTTTCATCTAAAATTTTTTAAGTTTTAAGCTGCTTTGAGGCCTCGTTAAGAAATTCTACCTGTTCTACGGAACTTCTAAAAACGGCGCTTTGTGCGCGACTATTAAATATATCAAAAAGATTATTAAAAAATTCTAGAAATTCCGCGGTGTTCACAAAAGTTTCTGACTTTGAAGTATTTAATTTTCCTGAAGCATGCAATGTGCGCATTCCTGTGGCTACTGTTCGACTAAATACCTGAGCTGCCAATCCTACATTCATTCGCTGAAAATTATTTGGATAAATATGATCCATAGTAAGCTTTGGCGCACATTTGAAGGAATTTCTATCAACATTAAAGAAATGAACGACATCTTTCAATGACACAGCCTTACCATTAAAGAAAACTTTATAATCCAAGTTCAAAAGACAATTTCTTGCACTTTTTAGTAAATGTGGGTATCGTGCATGAAATAAATTTTTTGATTATTTACCTAAAAATATGGCTTCTCATCGCTGACGTTTGCAACTTTAGAAAAATTTACGAAATTTCCACCTTGATCACAAACGAAATGACAAGGTTTTAGGCCTATTTCTTGCAATTTAGTGATCACCTCAAAAACATATTTTTTCATTATATTTCCTTTGCAGCTACCTTGAACAAAAAAATAGGACACTGGTTGCGACCAACTATTGCCACCTATACCACTTGCCATTATAACTACAGCGCTAGTTGCTATATTTCTGGAACGGTTTTCATCCCCGAAATCCTGCAGGCGTACTATTTTGTCTTTAAACCTATCGTACTCAAGAAAACTTTTCAAAGACATTTCCTCACAAGATACACTAACATTTTTTTCTTTCTGCGTAAAATCACGCGCACGAACTTTAAGTGCTTCAAATGTGCCGTTCAAATTACCCGGACTTTTTGGCCAATCCTTTACAAAACGCTGTAAAGTTTTTACATCAGGCCAATCTAATAATACTCCTAAATAACGATAAACTAAAGCAATTAGTTTTAATGCAATACCATAGCGGCGGTTTTTAGCTTCACGTGAGTGATTTTTTAAACTATTTTCAAGACATATTGACATAGAATTAGATATTTTTAGGCTCATGTCATTCTTTTGCTTCAACTCAAATTCCAATTTTTCGGCTTTATCTTTATCGAATTGCTTGGATAACCTTTCATTATCTGCTTTTAATTTAGAATTTAAACGTCTTTCTGTTCAATAGCGTGTTCGATATCGGTCGAGTGCAGTTTGTAAAACCTTCGTTTTGGAAAGAAAGTCCGTTTCACTGACGATTTCTAAACCACCTACGTCCATTTTTTCATTTTCTCTATTAAAAGTTATACAATCGACTTCTACGAAATCTCTACATGTAGCAGAATTATTCTTTTCTACGTCTTTGATTCCTATATTACAAGGCCCTTTCAAATTATTACCCCTCTCTAAATTTCTAATATTGACTAAATTTATGTTAAGTTTAGTATTTTCATTTTTTGGTATAGCAAATTTTGAATTTTGTCGCCAAAGATATATTGCTCCGAAAAATGCCGACTGCATGCGTATAAACGCTTCGTATATGACTTGACACCTAAAATACAAGGCCATTCAGCACGTCTAAAAGAATTAAATAATTTTAATTGTTAAAAGAAACTTCTGTTAATTTGTTTTGTTAGTAAAAAAGAAAATAATTAAATTCCCTTAACCCGATTGCTACAAACATGGAGAAAAAACGCAATAGTGTTTATACTTTGTTTTAGAGCCTTATATGAAATAGCGTTAAAGAAGTGTTATAATATACAGCATTAATAAGAAACGAAAGTTAATAATCTAAACTTTAGTTGCAATAAAAAAAAAACACTTTTTTTAATAAAGTCCTTTATAATTATTATGTCATAGTTAGCCAAAAGTATGTAACATTTATTATCTTAAATATGATTTTATTAATTGCACATAGTGTAACGTATAATAAAATAAACCTTTATTTCATTAAAAATAAAATAATAAATTAAAATGTTACCCACAATAGCCAAAGAAACAAATCTAATTTAACGAATCTACTCCAGAGAAAATGTAGATAGTGTTATAGAGAATTGAAAAATAAAAACATTGTAAAGTAAAAAAATTGACGGTTGCCCTTGTTTTTCGAGTTGTGGACAAACAAGGGCTTTGTTATTGAAGCAGCTTCAATTAACTAGATTTAAACACTAAAATATATAAAAAATTCAACTTAAAACTAATTTTAATAACAATCAAAACATCTTTTAAAAATCATTTTATTACAAAATGTACAGCATACAGTTATCATAACTGAAACAATAAAAAGTTGTTAGCAACTTTGCACCTGGCACATCACCAAAGGTTCGTTTGAAGTCATCCACAAAATCTAATAAAGGCTCCACAACACATTTTGCTTTTCTTTACACTTTGAAATTATCCACAAATTCTATTAGAGCCTCCAAAGCACATTTTGATTTTTTATTTCCCCTTTTACGTTAAAAATAGTTCACAATCTGCATTAAAGAGTCCACAACACATTTTGCGTTTTATACCACTTTAGTTTTTTCTTTAAATCCACTTTCCATCTTACATCCTTCACACTTAATTAAATAGTCCACAATACTTTTTTATACCACTTTTTTATTCTTTTAAATGTTCACTTTTTATTAAATTTTACAGTATAATTTCCATCCACTTTTCTTAATTTGCACTCTTTCAGAGATATAACGATTATCACATGCCAATTGGATAAAAGAATACGTGCAGAGGCATTTTTATTCATAAAAGAACGTTGTTCATTTAGACAATCGAAAAGTTATAAATTTTTATAGCACCAAAACACTTCACCGCTTTTTAATAACGAATAAAACTCCAATTGGACATAATTTATTAACCAATTGGAGATCCACACGGAATTACATTTATTTTTCATAAGATAAAGTTAAAAACTTTGGGCAAAATTGAAATGTTCCCAACTGCACATATATTAAACAAATTCAAATAAACTTACCTCGAAGCATTCTTCGGAGACCGGTGAATCTTTCCTACCTCAGGGCAACCCATAATGCATCTGCGATTCCTGAAAAACAAGTAAATTTATTAATAAAGCTTATTAACTTTTTTTAAAAAGACCAAAATACTTACATTTTTTCAGTTTTGTTCTTGTCAACTTCCTTTTATTTCTGCTTCTGCTGTTCGAACTATGTATATGTGTTATACCTGTGGTATATGTCACTTCTATGACAGAAAAATTGGCAACAAAAAAAAAATGGAAAATTGCGCCAGAAAATGCAAATTTCCAAATTTTTCCCGCCAATTTGTGGTATATTGTTTTAATAAAAATGTAAATAAAGAAAATGTCAATTGCCCCCAAAAAAGAAAAGAGACAGAATCATACAAAATAAAAATTTCCTGTCCGGTAAAAATGAAGGGGTTAACGTAGTGATGCCACATATCTTTTCGTGTCTTATCTAGTCTAATCTATGCCTTTGGTTATAGTACAAGCAAAACAAAGATTGTTGGAGGTGTCCCGCTGACCACTTTGTTTAACTAATACTATAACTAACAAGTAAATGGGGAATTCTCGCTGAAGGGTGAAATGATTATTTTCGGTGGTATCCCGCTGCTTATAACCTATTACCATGACAGTCAGTACAGAGCTAAACAAAACTTGTTGGTGGTGTCCCTCTGACTGCTCTGATTAACCTGTACTAGACTTTCGATCTTGCGCGCGGTGGGGTGAGTTAACTGTTCTCGGAGGAATCCCACCAACAAGAGATTAGTCAAACCAGCTCGCGGCGGTGGGTTCTGGTGGCGGTGTTAGTTAGGGGTTAATTAAGTTTTGCCCTTAAGCAATTCCGCTATAAAATAAAGTGTATATTTTTAACAAGACTTTCTTTTCTCGAGGGTCACGAATAAGTAAAGACATTATATTGTGACGAATCCTGGACACCGGCGAGTGATACCGAAGCCATAAGAAAGCACAGTCACAAAAGTTTCCGAATACTAAATTCTCATAATTATGGACCTTTCTAAAAAAGAACATTTTGATTGCTGGAAAAAACGTACACTCTTTTGTTCTGCAGCAACTGCCAAAGAGTCTATGGATTACCAAAAATGCACAAGGAAAATTTACCTTTACGGCCTATAGTTTCATCCGTCCAAGTCCCGTGCTATCATTTAACCAAATATGTGGGAACAATGCTTAGAAACATAGTTTCAGATAAATATAACGTTAAGAACTCACTGGATTTAAAAACACAAATTAAAACTTGAACATTGATAGCCAAGATTATTTAGTGTCATTTGATGTAATTTTTTTATTTACCAATATTCCCATTCACACTGCAATCAATAACATAATGGATAAGTGGAATACAACAAAAAGAAACACTACAATCCCAAAATCTAATTCCTTGATATATTAAAATTATGTTTGTATGACAATAACTTCTTCGTCCACAACAATACAGTTTAAAACCAAATCTTTGGCATGCCAATGGGGATCCCGCCTACAATCTCCTACAATCGCCGACATCGTATTTGATAATTTACTTGACTTAGCATTGACTGAACTTAACAATAAAAAAATTCATATAAAATATGTAGCCAAATACGTAGATGACTTTTTAGCTGTAATTCACAAGAACGACAAAAACCAGATTTTGAAAACTTCAAACGATTATCACCCTAAAATCAAATTTACAGTGGAAGTTGAAAAAGAACGAGAAATGGCATACCTGGATACCAAATTGTATGGAGAAGCCAACAAAATAACATTTGATTGGTACGCTTAAAATACCTCGTCAGGTAGAATTATTAATTTCAATGCTACTCAACGAAAGAGCCAAATGATAAACACATCGAGAATTTCATCACGAGAGTACTAAACATTAGCGACAAGCAATTTCACAAACGCAACGTTCAGAAAATCACGAAAATATTAATCCCTAACAGTTTTCCCAAAAAATTCATAAAATCGTTAATTACATCATATGAAACAACAAGAAATATTAACCGTGGAAACACAAGCCACAACGTAAAGCATTTTTTGTTTTATATTTTTTAATTGATGTTATAAAGAAAAATATTTTTTTTACTGTAAGAAAATACTGCTAAGTTATTTATTATTTATTTGTAACTATAATAATGTTTTTATATTTTATGTAAATAGACGAATCCCTTGATAAAGTGAACATACAATTCACGAAATGTCGGGAAAATATGTAATAAAAATGCAACATTTTTATTACATATAAAAACTGGGCCAAAAATACGTACAATGTAACCATAATATATTTTTCGCCCTTAGCTTCGAATATAAGACATTCTGGAATTTTATCAGTTCACCGTTTACCTCAATTTCCACGTCACCTTTTCCCTTTGCAACAATGTAGTTGTCAGCCTCAAAATGAATTTCTTCCGAGTGCTCTACAAAATTGGAAAACATTTTCCTTTCACAGCACATGTGTGCAGTTGCACCGCTGTCAACTCACCATTGTGTACTTTTAACTCTCGGCTTACTTGTTGTATATGTAGCATGTAAAAGATGCTGTTGTTTTTATGTACTTGTATGCATAGTGCCCAAATTCGCCGCAACTAAAACATTTTCCTTTTGTTTTCTTGTTTTTGTATTTGTCTTCCTTTTTTGCTTTGTTTCTTTGAACCGTTTTCATTATGAATGCTTGCTGTACGTTTGTTGTTGCTTCTTCTCTATCACTTTTTTGCTTGTGCCTGTCTCCTTCTTCCAGAATCTTCTGTTTAACTGTTAACAAATTTGGCAACACATCACGTGTTTCTATGGCTACTACAAAATATTCGTACTCGGTTTGCAAACTGGAGAGGAGCATTATAACTAAAAGCTCATCTTGGATAATAATTCCATTTTCCGCCAGCTTTTTGGCCAAATCTGTGAAATCGTTAATATGTGGACTAATGTTTCCGCCTTCAGCCATCGTAAGGTTTACTAAACGTTTATAAAGAGACACTTTCTGAAGTATGCCTCTAGCTTTGTAGATTTCCTCTAAACGCAACTAGGCATCACGAGATGTTTTGCAGATTTTTATAAAATTCAGTTGTGATGGTTTTACACAAAGTGTAATAGTGGCAGAGCTTTTTCATCATATGCCTTCCATGACATGTTAGCTTAATTATTTAAAGGATCTTCTTTCTATAAAATACCACTTACATGTTTCCACCAACCACTTTTTATCAAGACACTACGCATCAATTCAAAAAAAAATCGTCGAAATATTACTCAGAAATTTATAAATATTGACACTTTTATGCAAGGCTAATTGATAACCAGGTGGTATCATCAGCATGAAGTACTCTTCGAAATAACGCCAAAGTTTTTTTTTAATTCTTTTTATTTTTCGCTTCTTATGTTTTTTATTTATTATGTATGAACATACACTCTAGTTCAAATGATTAGAACCAATTAAACTTTTGTTTTAGTTGGACACATCTTCCTCTAGAGAGCTAAATTTTTTTAAGATTCCAAAAATAACAACGAAAAGATCAAAGGCAAAAATTTTAAGTTTACTTTTTTATTTTTACAAGTATTTGCATTAAATTTAGTTTAATAACTATGAATATAAGTAGAAAATAAACTATCTTTTACAAAACATTAGTGAAAAATGGGTAAGAAGAGTATTTTAAATAGTTAATGGCCTCTCAAGCCATTGCAAAAGAAATTGTACTATATCATGAACAGTTTTTGGAAACTTAAAAAAAATATTAAAAACGATGGGAAGAACTGCAATGTGTTTCTATATAAAAATAAATTAACCTGTATTTTTGAGTTGTTATAATCATTTGATCCTGAGTGTATATATGTTTGTATATATAAATACAAGAACTAAAAAAATTTGTTTGAATATTTTTTGGCAAAAATGTAATTTCTTGTTTCATGATTTTGCTTATTCCACAACTTTTTGTAATGCTATTTCCTTACTGAAACGCTATTTATTATTAAAATGGAAAAAATATATTAAAAAACAGAATTTATTTTTGTTATGTTAAAATTAAGTGCTTGGTTTTTTAAATATTGTTATTCTTGATTTGAATTTTTTGACTGTCTGCTTTGTATATTTTTAAAGAAAATAAAAATTTTATTCGCTTCAACCACTTGTTTTTGACACGGCCTCGTACAAAAAAGTTGCTTTGTTGTATCAATTCGCCGATGACTACACTTATAGATTCGCCTTGGTTTTATGTATATAAAATCTAAATGTAGATATAATTATGTATATAAAATCTAAATCTAGATGTAAGTGCATTTTTATCTTCGTGTTTGCTGTTGCTGCATTTTTGCCTTTTGTGTTCAATTTTTTGCAACTTTATTTTAAATATTACTTTTGTTTACATTATACTGCTTTGGAATAAAATTAAAATAAATTTCATCATTCATTGAATACGTTATTAATTCAATTTTATTTATGTAAGTCCTTTATATTGAAACAAAATGGGTCTTGAAATTTTAGCATATTTTTAAATTCTGTCAAAGCGAATTTTTATTTTTTTTATTAAGAAAAATTAAAATTGAGTGGCATCTTCATAAAAAATCGCTTAAATTTATGTTTAGTTTTATGCTATTATCTTGAAAACTGTATCGCGTGCACATATACCGCTATATAGGATTGATAGAGGATTAAATCACGAATCGTGGTATAGCTTGTTTCTTGAAAGACAGTATGAAAGCTGCCAAACTCCATATATAAAAATCAGTATAAGCGAGAAGGCGAGAAGATAACAAACTAAATATAACAAACTAAAATTTTGACTCAATATGAAGAGAGAGTTTCTCTCTTTATATTGAGAAGCAAAATGAGTGATAACTAATTTTTTTAATGTAGGCAGCCACACACTTTTTTATTCAAGTGTGACCATAATTTTTAAAGTTAATAGCGAGAAACACGCTAACATAAGTATATCTCAAAGTATAACAGATCAACTTTTTTTTTAAGCAATAAATTCTTGCACATATTTTTTACAAATACCCAAATAAAATTTATTGTTTTTTAAGTGTTATTAATTTCTAAAATTATAACTTAAACGAAATGTTAATGTTTCGAAGAGAAAACGCAGTGTCTTTAACAACATCTGCAAAATAATAACTTTGTTTATTTTCACGTTTTTTTTGTTTTTGTACAAATTGCCTCGTACTCTTAACATTACTGTTAGGAGCACAACAATATTAAATATACCTAAAGAGAAATAGAATCATTCAGGTATATTTAAGTATATATTCCATACCTAACTAATTTTTTTAAATGGCTTTTGAAGCACAACAATTCTAAGATGTCGATATTAAATCAAATGCTGCCAAGTTTAATTCACCCATTGTATCTAGGTCTTACAAATTATATGGCAACTTCTATTAATTACTAAGTCAACAGGGAATATCAGCTCTTCTTCTTTTTTTACTTTGAGAGAGGATCTTTAAGTTAACGAACTAACTTAACAAACCGGAAATGAAAAGTTTTATAAAATTAAACAAATTTAATAAATTATTCAAAAGTTGTAGTAATAAATTTATTAAAAATCTATATTTTATGAACAAAAAAAATCTTTGTGAAAAGACTAAAAATGCGTTAGAACTAATAGATTTGGGCTTTCCTTCATATTATATCTAGGCTTATATCTCTAAAACTAAGAGTTGTTCCTGGATGAAACCAATTGTGGTTGAAAGCCACATATATTGGCTCTAATCTGGCATATAGCTTATATTTGTTGAGCATATTTTCTTGAACAAAGTATTAAACATTTTTTTTTTTTCAAATTTCACTCATACTACAAATGGGCTTATATCTCAAAAACTGGGAGTTGTTCCTGGATGGGACCAATTGTGGCTGAAAGCCACATACATTGGCTCTAATGTGGCATATAGCTTATATTTGTTGAGCATATTTTCTTAAACAAAGTATTAAAAAAAAAATTCAAATTTCACTCATACTACAAATGGGCTTATATCTCGAAAACTAGGAGTCGTTTCTGGATGGGACCAATTGTGGATGAAAGCCACATATATTTGCTCTAATCTGGCATATAGCTTATATTTGTTGAGCAAATTTTATTTAACAAAGTATTAAAAAAAAATTTTCAAATTTTACTGTGAAATGTGAAGTGAAAAAATTTGCGAGAACCCTTGGTTTCGGAGTTACGGACCTCCAAAGTTTTTATATATAATATGGTATATATCGAGTATTTGATTGTGGAATGGAACAATATGGGTACTATTGGAAAGGGAATTTAAGAGCCTATTTAAAGAAGCAGGAAACATTCAAATAAATAAACAAAAGCTGTTAAAAAAAACAATTTTGTCCTTTATTAACGAAGCTTTACTAAATAAATTAAGTTATTTGGAATACTTCATGAAAAAAATTATGTATATAAGGGATGTAAAATGAATTTTTAGCAAAACATGGGAAAAACCTTCGTTTCCGAGTTACGGACCTCTGAATTTTTCATGTATAATGTATTTTATGGCGGAATGAGACAATATGGGTATTATTGGAGAAGTGATTACATTTGTTTTTTTTATTGTTATGGTTGTGTCGCCGTGATTTTAATATACTTTGAGCTAAAGTGCGTTTTTTGTAGTAACACTTCAAAAATTGTTGTTTTGGTAACTTGTAATGCAGGAAATTCTTAGAAAGCGAACCGCTGTTGGTCATACCGTACAGGTAACTACGAAACTTGGGTTTCTACGAAAATTATTGCATAGCATTTTTTGCTTAAAATAATAATTTTACACTCTCTTAATAATTTTTTTTTGTAAAATATTCCTGTCGAACTTAATGATTTTGATTAAAGCTGTTTTTCCCTACCTAATTGAATAGGCTTTTATATAACCTTTACAATGATACCCATATTGCCCCATTCCACTATCAAATACTCGATATATACCATATTATATATAAAAACTTTGGAGGTCCGTAACTCCGAAACCAAGGGTTCTCGCAATTTTTTTCACTTCATATTTCTTGCTTATGTAAGCCATACACGCTGCGACCTGTTGTACAACTTGAGAAGGTTGTACAACCGATTGTTATGTTAGTTATGTTTCTAGTATAGTTGTATGAAGTTGGGTGTTGGTTGTACGAAAGATCAAAAAGTTTTGATTTTTCTTCAAGTTGTACAACTCGGTGGCAACGTTAGTGAAAATGTCGCACAACATTATTCTATTTTACTTTTCATTTTCGTTGTGGAAACATATTAAAACATAGCGCAAAATTATTCTATACATTTAAAGAAAATTAATATATGAATGAAAATCGAGGATTCTGATGAACCAAGGCTTCTCGCAAATTTTTTCACTTCACATTTCACAGTGAAATTTGAAAATCTTTTTTTAAAGAAAATATGCTCAACAAATATAAGCTATATGCCAGATTAGAGCCAATGTATGTGGCTTTCATCTACAATTGGATCCATCCAGAAACAACTCCCAGTTTTCGAGATATAAGCCCATTTGTAGTATGAGAGAAATTTGAAAATTTTTTTTAATACTTTGTTCAAGAAAATATGCTCAACAAATATAAGCTATATGCCAGATTAGGGCCAATATATGTGGCTTTCATCCACAATTGGTCCCATCAAGGAACAACGCCTAGTTTTCGAGATATAAGCCCATTTGTAGTATGAGAGAAATTTGAAATTTTTTTTTATTACTTTGTTCAAGAAAATATGCTCAACAAATATAAGCTATATGCCTGATTAGAGCCAATGTATGTGGCTTTTATTCACAATTGGACCCATCCAAGAACAACTCCCAGTTTTCGAGATATAAGCCCATTTGTAGTATGAGTGAAATTTGAAAAAATTTTTTTTTTTAATACTTTGTTCAAGAAAATATGCTCAACAAATATAAGCTATATGCCGGATTAGAGCTAATATATGTGGCTTTCTTCCACAGTTGGTCCCATCCAAGAAAAACTCTTTGTTTTCGAGATATAAGCCCATTTGTACTATGAGTGAAATTTGAAAATTTATTTTTCTTAATACTTTGTTCAAGAAAATATGCCCAACAAATATAAGCTATATGCCGGATTAGAGCCAATATATGTGGCTTTCAACCATAATTGGTTTCATCCAGGAACAACTCTTAGTTTTCGAGATATAAGCCTAGATATAATATGAAGGAAAGCCCAAATCTATTAGTTGTAACGTATTTTTAGTCTTTTTACAAAAGATTTTTTTTTGTTCATAAAATATAGATTTTTAATAAATTTATGACTACAATTTTTGAATAATTTATTAAATTTGTTTAATTTTATAAAACTTTTCATTTCCGGTTTGTTGAGTTAGTTCGTTAACTTGAAGATCCTCTCTCAAAATAAAACAAAGAAGAAGAGCTGATATTCACTGTTGACTTATAACTTAATAGAAGTTGCCATATAATTTGTAAGACCTAGTTACATATGTGTGAATTTAAACTTGGCAGCATTCGATTTAATATCGACACCTTAGAATTGTTGTGCTCCAATAGCCATTTAAAAAAATTAGTTAGGTATGGAATATATACTTGAATATACCTGAATTATTCTATTTCTCTTTAGGTATATTTATTATTGTCGTGCTCCTAACAGTAGTGTTAAGAGTACGAGGCAATTTGTATAAAAACAAAAAAAAAACATGAAAATAAACAAAGTTATTAATTTGCAGATGTTGTTAAAGACACTGCGTTTTCTCTTCCAAACATTAACATTTCGTTTTAGTTTTAATTTTAGAAATTAATAACACTTAAAAAACAAAAAAATTTATTTGCGTATTTGTAAAAAATATGTGCAAAAATTTATTGCTTTAAAAAAAAGTTGATCAGTTATACTTTGAGATATACTTATGTTAGCGTGATTCCCGCTAATAACGTTAATAATTATGGTCACACTTGAATAAAAAAGTGTGTGGCTGCCTACATTAAAAAAATTAGTTATCACTCATTTTGCTTCTCAATATAAAGAGAGAAACTCTCTCTTCATATTGAGTCAAAATTTTAGTTTGTTATATTTAGTTTGTTATATTTAGTTTGTTATATTTAGTTTCTGTCTTTCAAGAAATAAGCTATACCACGATTCGTGATTTAATCCTCTATCAATCCTATATAGCGGTATATGTGCACGCGATACAATTTTCGAGATAATAGCATAAAACTAAACATAAATTTAAGCGATTTTTTATGAAGATGCCACTCAATTTTAATTTGTCTTAATAAAAAAAAATAAAAATTCGCTTTGACAGAATTTAAAAATATGCTAAAATTTCAATATAAAGGACTTACATAAATAAAATTGAATTAAAAACGTATTCAATGAATGATGAAATTTATTTTAATTTTATTCCAAAGCAGTATAATGTAAACAAAAGTAATATTTAAAATAAAGTTGCAAAAAATTGAACGCAAAAGGCAAAAATGCAGCAATAGCAAACACGAAAATAAAAATGTACTTGCATCTAGATTTAGATTTTATATACATAATCATATCTACATTTAGATTTTATATACATAAAACCAAGGCGAATCTATAAGTGTAGCCATCGGCGAATTGATACAACAAAGCAACTTTTTTGTACGAGGTCGTGTCAAAAACAAGTGTTTGAAGCGAATAAAATTTTTATTTGCTTTAAAAATATACAAAGCAGACAGTCAAAAAATTCAAACCAAGAATAACAATATTTAAAAAACCAAGCACTTAATTTTAACATAACAAAAATAAATTCTGTTTTTTAATATATTTTTTCCATTTTAATAATAAATAGCGTTTCAGTAAGGAAACAGCATTACAAAAAGTTGTGGAATAAGCAAAATCATGAAACAAGAAATAACATTTTTGCCAAAAAATATTCAAACATTTTTTTATAGTTTTTGTATTTATATATACAAACATATATACACTAAGGATCAAATGATTATAACAACTCAAAAATACAGGTTAATTTATTTTTATATAGAAACACCTTGCATTTCTTCCCATCGTTTTTAATATTTTTTTTTAAGTTTCCGACAACAGTTAATGATATAGTACAATTTCTTTTGCAATGGCTTGAGAGGCCATTAACTATTTAAAATACTCTTCTTACCCATTTTTCACTAATGTTTTGTAAAAGATAGTTTATTTTCTACTTATATTCATAGTTATTAAACTAAATTAAATGCAAATACTTGTAAAAATAAAAAAGTAAACTTAAAATTTTTGCCTTTGATCTTTTCGTTGTTATTTTTGGAATCTTAAAAAAATTCCATATCCGATGGAAGTAAAATTTAGCTCCCTAGAGGAAGATGTGTCCAACTAAAACAAAAGTTTAATTGGTTCTAATCATTTGAACTAGAGTGTATGTTCATACATAATAAATAAAAAACATAAGAAGCGAAAAAATACAAAGAATTAAAAAAAAACTTTGGCGTTATTTCGAAGAGTACTTCATGCTGATGATACCACCTGGTTATCAGTTAGCCTTGCATAAAACCGTCAATATTTATAAATTTCTGAGTAATATTTCGACGATTTTTTTTTCTAATTTTCCAAAGCTTGGTACCTTTTAGCTTTTCCAGAAAGTTTCTCAGAAAATAACTGAAAGCACGTGTGATTTCTATTTTTGTCTCTTATTGCATGCCAAAAGTGCGCGTGTAATCATTTTGGAGCTATTAATAAAAAATTAATTCAAAATGCATTCTCCATACTTCATCGTACATTTTTCCATTTGCTGCAGTCCAACAAGTTTAAAATAGTCGTTTTTTGAAATTCTCTAGAAAATTTCAAGTTTCTCAGACATTGATTGCCTCTCAAATGTCAGATTTTTTATATACATAACTCGCAATGCGAATTAAAAATACCCAGTGTCACCAGCAGGTGACGCCTAATAAACCAATTTTTTTTAACCGCACTTAACCACACTATTAATAATCAATACATTTTATTGCGATAATAATGCCTTTGGTTTTTTTTTTTAATATCTTTATCACCAGCTCACCAGTGTATAAAAATAAAAAACCGTTGCGGAAAAAGCAGCGAATAAAAAAATATTTAAAAACGCTTAAAGCAATATGTTACACTATACATACCTATTGCAAACATATATTTTCGTTTAATCAACCAATAATATATAACAAAATTGGCGTAAAAGACTAATTTCGTAAGAAAATTAAAAAACCTAAAGAAATTCTAAATTGAAATATAAATGTATTATAAGTTGAAATAAAAATTATTGTATTGCATCATTAGCAGAAAGCAATTTTAAGTTGGGATTGACTTGATTGAAAATTTCGAAAAAGAATGCAGTTGAAGGTTAAGAAGTTACTGCTTATTATTTAAAGCCTTATGATAGTCAATACTTAAAAATTATATTATAAAGATCATACTATAAAAATGCTTCTATGCGTTTTATTTATGCTCCGGCAAAGTTGATGTTCACTTTTTTAATCTGTGTCCTAATATTTTGGCTTAAAATCAGTACAGTTAAAAATATTTGCTTCCGTACTAGCGAGCGTATGTAGTATTTATTAAGGAATAAAAACAATTTTATAAAAGCTATCCATTATTGCTAAAACTTCTGCTAGGCTTAACAAAAATCAAAATTTGTTATTGACCATTGTCTGGAGGCAAATTACTGCAAATGATAAAAATTTCTGTTAATCAGCTTATTTCACCAAAAATTTTATATAAAAACACTGGGTTGTGTTTTAAGATTGATTGACTAATTTATACCATAATTCATTATAAAAACACAAAAATTAAAATATGATAAAAATGTATAAAAATATGTACAACATTATAGCCATTCAAATCTATTTAAAAGTAAACAGTTCACAATTTTTCACGAAAACCCACCACCACCACCACCTTTTTGTCATTTAAATGAATGAGGCCGTGTAGACATACTTAAATATTTTGTGACTGACGTATCGTAATACATTTTCGACAGGGTAAAGCCTTGTTCTTTTCATACTTAAGTCCTTTAAGCTGAACATGGTCCTCGCAATAAGAAATTTTGCTAAGAAATCTAGCCGATTGGCACTTGGAATTTTTGCTCTCCAGAACTTGACAAGACGCTTGATACTCAAACTGATCATTTTTACACAAAAAACCATCACAGAGTGAACATTTAAATATTCTATCGCCATGATCCCACATACCTCTTTCTACTCTAAAGTAGTTGCATTTTGCAGGGGACAACTACATGCATGTGTCTGTAAATTGCAAAAATCAAAATGTCACCAATCATTCCTAGGCCAGTTGTAAAAACTAGTGCATGTTTAATAACACAGTCTCCAGTCTTTAGCATACATTTCACTTTGGCGGATTGTCTACATATTGGTAAATGCTGCAGTGACTGTTAAAATAGCAAAATACCCTTGATTTTTGCTTATGTTCGCATTTCTTATATTCCAAATTTCTTACTGCAAAAAAAATGTCGCTTATTCTTGTCACCTGGAGGTGACTCTACGAATTACCTTATGGCAAAATATGTCATTTATTGGATAAAAAAAAAATATAAAAAAAAATTCGTTCCCAATTAGTACTGGGTTCCCACTATAGAAGTAATTTGTAAAAATAATGTTAAAAGTTTTTTGGTTCAATATTTTACGTCTAAAGCTGGATTTATTCATTGTTTCCGAACAAGATTTTTGTTCCGAAACATTTTTTTTTTATATGTAGTTTGAAGTGTTTCTCTCTCTCTCTCTCTCAAAAAGAAACACGTCAAACTACATATAATGGGTGAATCCAGCTTAACCGTACTATTATTCGATTTGTTAGTTTTTTAGTTTAGTTTGAGCTTTCGTATTAGCGTAAGCTTCCTCACTAATATGTAATGCTAATTCTGGGAGCAAGAATATTTTTTTTTCTGTTTTCGTTTAATTTGTATTACAATCATATGTATCGTTCTATGTTTCTACAACATTTAGCTTTAAAAAATGTGTTAGTAAACTATACACATACATAAAGCCTCAATTAAATTACAGTTCAATTTTTAAAACTACTGTTATGCATGTTAATTTACACAGACATTCATGTTACAAGAATTAAAACTAAAATTAATATTAATAACTTATTGATAATGATCCCATTTGCCCAATGCATCGTTTCTCTTCGCCGAACGGACAGGTTATTACACAGAACTCCATTTCCGTTATTTGGTATTGGATGCGGCTCTGGGAATTAATGCGGATAAAAAAATTTATTTACATTTAAACGTACGAAAAAATTTTAGATATTAAAAATAAATTTATAAACTTCTGTACTAAATCTTAAAACTACTGTAGCAAAGGTTTTAAAAAGTAACTATGTTTGTTGGAGGAAAAATTAATTGCTTATGATAGTTTATCAGAAAACATTTATTATAATTCAAAGAAATCCATCAATTTTCTATATAAAATTTTTCCAAAGAATTTTAGCTGCAGAAGACAAACAGTTTATTAAAGCTTTGACAAAATAACAGAGAACATTAAACACGTTTTTTTTTATCCAACTTTGTTATTAGTAAAACGCCGGCTTTTTTGTACTTTCAAAGTAATAGTAATAAAATGCAAAAGCATACAAATGTTTTTTAAATAAATTGTTAAAATACAGTTAATACATATGATACTTGACGTTGCCTGGGTCTAAGTTAAGGGTCTTTCTAGGCACTGGATAACCTATTACAGCCTTATTTGCTATAGGGTTCCACTTGGTGTTTCACGTGCCTTAAGTATTTTAAATTTTTGTAATTTTTTCCCCCATTAGCATTTGAACTGTGGATATTATAAATGATATAGAATTTTATTTTTTCGGCTTAAGGTTCATTTTTAATTTAATTTCTAAACATTTTTAAAAAACTAACCTTACGCCGAAAAAGTAAAATTCTTTTTCATTTATAATATCCGCGGTTGAAATCCTGATGGAGGAAAAAACTCACAAAAATCTAAAATACGAAACGCGCAGCGAATTTTACATTCATACTTAACTGATCAACAGCTAAAACGTTACTGGAACAGAATCTGTAGTGATGTGAAAGAACAAGTATGAATAATTAAAAAATATGAATTGCACTTGTGACCATACCGATGGCTTGGTATAAAAAGCAAAAACAAATGTACAAGACGATTTACAAAGAGAACGACAAAGAAATGCTTAGGTTGTGTATAAACTTCGACAAACCAAATTAATATTGATTAGTTGGTTGATGTTTACAATATACACAACCTAAGTAGATAGATGCGAAGAGTGCTGATGAAGAATGTGGCAGTCCAGAAAATACTGCATTTTATTCTGCCAGCTTCTAATTTTTCTTGTTATCTTTGGAAAACGTCAGCATACATTTGTAAATAATTTTTCTTTCTAAAACCTTTAGAAATTAAATTAAAAATGAACCTTAAGCCGAAAAAGTAAAATTCTATTTAATTTATAATATCCACGGTTCAAATCCTGATGGGGGAAAAAGATAAAATAAGCACAGCGAATTTTACAATCATACTTAAGAGTTAATATGATACTGGAACATTGGGGCAAATTATTATTTTTGTTAAGAAAAATAAAATGAAAAAAATATTATATTTTATATTACGTTATTGTTGTTTTATTTAATTTTCTTTTACGCTTATTCATATTTTGGGACATTTCTGCAATAAGAGACCGTATTTTAAAATACATTCTGCATCTAAAAAAAGGTTTTTATATTCCTTGCTTCCGCCAAGTGCTTTTCTAAATATCCCCTTGTAGCAAGTAACTTATCCCCATTTACGGCCCTTTTCACAATGTAGGATTAATTTAATTTTAGCAGTAAGTTAAATAACTGGCGGTTTGTTTAACGAGTGCTATTTAACCCAGAGTTAGTATTTTACGTTTCACCATCGTCCGGTTACTTGACATAATAATTTGATTAAAAGTATGGCAATGCTATTGGTTTGTTTATAAAAAAGTTACTGAAAAAACAAGAAGGCGGCAAATGCAAGAATTCGGATCAAAAGCATAGGATTTTTTTTAAACGAATATACTGGTAAGTAAAAATAAATAAGTTGATAAATTTATATATAATAATGCTATTTTACGTAGATTTGAACACAATGAAAAACGAAGAAGATTCCTTCGATGAATTTATTTCAAGCACACCAAAGGAAAAGCGATCCAGGTAGGTATTTATTTGTAAAAATTAAGCATTGTGATATACTTAAAAACACACCATTATAGATCCTCAAACTTCACATCGCAAGAGGAAGATGTGCTTATGTCGTTGGTAGAGAAATTCGCCCATATTGTAGAGAACAAAACAACAAACGCAGTGAGTTGGCAAAAAAAAGAATGAAGCTTGGGAAAAAATCTCACTGGAGCTTGGATCACAATGCGGCATTGTCAGATCGCCAAAAAACCTAAGAGACAAGTACGAAAATATGAAGCGTAAGGCGAAAATAGCAATTTCTAACGACCGTAACGAATTTTATAAAACCGGTGGAGGATCTTACAAAAGCAAAGTCTCCGATAAAGACAAAAGAGTAAATGCCTTATTAGGAAAGTCAACAACTGGTCTACAAAATCAATTTGATTGTGATATGAGTAAGTTTATAACAATTGATTTTTAAAAAATGTTTAAATTTGAATTATCTATGTGTATACTTATGTACATATAATACATGTACATAATAATTACACCAAACTTATTTGTTTCAGGTGAAAAGCAAAACGAAGACAGTTTAATTGAAATTGAATTTCTGGAGGATGGCTTTAGCGGAAACTTGGAGCTAACAGATCCAATTCCCCAATGTGCTGAGAAAAATTTTACCAAAGTACGTATATAAAAGATACTTACATTTTAACTACATAGATAAATATTTACATTCATTCCTTTTAATTCTTTTAGTCAAACACATGGAATAATTGGAATCCCTCAAAATTAAAAACAAAGAAAGCTGAAAAGCTCAATTTCAAAAATCGTGTTACAGCAGACAAGGATGAGGGTGCATTAGCAAAGCAAGCTATATTTTTTGAAAACGAGGAAAAAAGGGCCGAAGAGAGAAATAAACTTCAAGTCACTGAGCTAAATTTAAAAAAAGAATTATTAGAATTAGAGATAGTTCTAAAAAAATTAGAAATTGAAAAATTTTCGTAAAATTTAATATGTAATAATATTTTTTAATTATATGCAAGCAATTGAATTTCTAAGTTCCTTTAATTTTTTGTTGAATATGTTTAAGTTCTTTTTGATTAATTTAATTTTTTTTGTTATATTTGTTAATCATATGTACCTGTGAATTAAAAATTTTTTTTTTAAAAAAACAAGATTTTGGAATTTGTTTTTATTAAACTAGAGTTTTAGCTTCACTCTATGTACTTAAAAAAACTAGTTTTTTGTTTATTTTTACAATTTTGAAAAATAATTTTCAATAAGATTAATTCGCGTTTTTGAAAATCGTTCTGGGGTAACTTCATCTTCATCACTTGAAATATTTAAATCTTCGAAATTGCTTTCATCATCTATTTGCCTGTATAAGTTATGCAGAACTGCACATGACACAATTACTGCCATTGTTGTGTTAAGTGATAATCTCATTCCCATAGACAACACTGGAAAACGACGCTTTAACACCCCAAAGCAACGTTCTATCACATTTCTTGTCCTAATTTGTGATTCGTTATATAATTTTTCTCCCTCAGTCTGTGGGCACAGGGTATACAGAGGTGAAACCCTTGGCACTTGAAAAACAATATAATCAGATTTTCTGTAGGTTCTCAAGAAAGAGACAAATATAGTGCTATTTTATTACGAACAAGTGATAATAAACAAAACAAAAACTAGGTATTTTACAAGAAAACATAAAGCACAAAAAGTTTTAGCTACAAAAAAGTAATAAATTTCAGTGAAAATAAATAAATAAATTATTAAATTGTTAAAAAAATATATGATGTAGTTTAACGAGAAAATTGCAGCATTTAAAAGTGAAAATTTCTTTAAATCTGCAGTGTTTTTTGAACGCAGAAACGTGTGACCTGTTGCAAAAATGCACCATCATTATTGATGTGTTAACACACAAAATTAATCAAAAGTTGGAGAAAATTGAATTTACAAAAACATGAATTGATTTTGGAATAATGTATTTGCACCATTTGCATAAAGATTTTGATAAAAAATTGTTCGAAGTTTTCAAGATGTTGGCTGAGGTAATAGAAAACATATATGACGATTATCAACCAATTGTTACACAAAATCAATCAATCAATTTGTTACACAAAAGGAATTAGAAGAATGGAATATGTATTAGGCAGCAATTTATTAAAAGCTAACTTGCATGGGTATGTAAAAATTTTTTATGACTAAAAGGCAGATATAATTTTATCTCCTGATTTCTTTAATAGTTTCTTTATTGATGTTCGTTTGTATAACAAGGCCAAGTCTATTGTGGATTCCTTTTGGAAGTAAAGTAAATCTAGAGTTGGCAATTAAAATAGTTGGTAGCCGGCTAAAGAAGCTGCAAGACAAGTACCTTATCTGTTGGAGACAATGGTTGGCGTTGCTTAAAAATGCTAACTTTTGTATTAAAAAATCCGAGGAATATAAATTTTTGAAATTTGGGAAAATCTAAACAAAGAAAAAAAGAAGTAGCAAGAGTTAATGAACTGCACGAAGAGAAGAATAAACCATACGAAGAAAGTGATGATGATGAGGACTTATTTGGTTTAAGAAGGAGTTAGAAAAACAAATCAAAACAAAAGTAAAGTGGATAGGATGTCAAGAAAGAGATGCACAGAGAAACACAATTATAGCCGTCTCGTGACATCTCTGTATACCCTGTGCTGTGGGTTTGAAAGCGGCGTCATTAAATAAGATTTAACGCCATAGCCTCCATCGCCTAAGAGCAAATACGACCCAAATTCTCCACTTTCGAATCTGGCTTTAATACGACTGTTATTAAAAATGTAGCTGTCATGTGCCGATCCTGGCCATCTTGCTACTATATCCGTTATATCAAGGTTTGAGTTGCAGATTGCCTTTAAAAAATTTCGAATGTATAATATAGCACAAATTATAAAAATTTTCAAAATAACGCACCTGTACATTAAACGAAAAATAACCTTTTCTACATCTAAATACTTCGGCATCAACACCACCCGGAGATTATATTTTTACATGGGTACAATCAATAGCTCCTATTACTTTAGGAAATACTGCAACATTATAAAAATTTATGGCTGTTTTTCTTATGTCCTCTTCTGTGTCTGGCATTCTTATAAATTTCTTTCACAGCTTTGCGATTGCTGATGAAACTGCCTTTATAACACGACAAGCTGTTGCAATTGATACCCCACAATAATCACCTATCACAATCAGGAAACTTCCTGTAGCATAAAATCGTAAGGTTAATAGAACCTTTTGTGTAGGAGATAATGCACGATTTCTTCAAATTATTGAAAAATTAGAACGATTATACTATTAATAACTGGCAATATATTGAATATGCATACATACCTAGTTGTTGTGGACTTAACATCGTTGTTTACGAGACTGATAATATATTTTGTTGCAGATTTTGAAAGTCTATACCTTTGCCTAAATTCCTCATCTGATAAAGATAAGTGGTTTCTGCGACGAAGTACTGTTTTTCTTTTTTTATTTGCATTTTTAAAGTTAAAAATATAGCAAAAATATAAATGTGTATGAACATTTCTGTCCATTATGTATACCTATAAATATTTTAACCGGTAAATTTTTGTCGGTTATATTTAACAACAACTTTTTGATTAAATGGTGTCAGTTAAAAGTAAACCGAACATTGTGAAATATCAATTACTCTAACTTGCGGTTAAAGTTCATGTTAAATTTTAATCATACATTGTGAAAACGGCCGTTAGTTTTCTAAAAATTGTATCACAAGATGTTAACGTTTCCATTAAAGTATTTGATGGAATACTTAACCCACCTTCATTTAAATGTCTAACCCATGAGTATGTCGAGTCCTCTACAAGTTTAGCGACGAGACTGGCATCTCCGTTTTTTAATATGCTTTAAACATATCCGGCCAAATTCTCCAAACCGTCATAATTCAGGTTTTCCACCTCCTCTTCATAATTTTCTTTCGGTAAATCGTCTTGCCCTATGCTGGGAATAATACTTTTAAGTATTTTACCTTAAGAAAACAAACGAAACTTTAAAAACTGTATGGTTTTAAATTGGAAATATTGCCTATCTCTACATTTGCATTTCTGACCAAGATGCCTTCGTTGTTCTCTTAAATAAATGACCGAAGTCTGATTTAGGCGATATGTTAAGACGTATTCTATATTATAACGATTCTTTAGTTCGTGGTGGAGCATCTTCAATGCGTTAGCTGATTGAATAATGCCTGTGAAATAATGTTTTATTTTTTTAAGTTTAAATTAAATATATGCGTACCTTTTTATAATGGTAAGAGCCTATTTTTGCCAATGGCATGAATTTCTAACATAATTTGCGACGTATTATTTAACGTCTTATTTTGTATTCTAAGTGACAAGCCGTATGCGTGCAATCGCTCTATTGCATCCTGTCTTGGTACCCTTGCATTCATTATCAAACCAGTCATTCGTCTAGTAAAAAATGTATAATGATATTATCATATTTTTAAATAAAACACATCATTACCAATTTGAAGAACCTAAACTGGCTGTTCGTGTAATTGATTGAGCAACTGTATGTGTATGTGTGTAGCCAGTTTAACTTTTTGATTTTCAAGTCCAGCGACGCTTATAGTATGTTTCCACGGCACCTGCTTCGCTCTCTATTCTTGCTTCACACTCCAATCATGAGCGAATCTACTTGCTTCGCCATACAAAATTATGAGAGCGAAGCTGGTAGATTCATATTGAATCTACTTACGAAGCATGAAAAATTTATGTCTTTTCTAATTTTTATCGCAAGTTATCTGAACTAGCTGTATAAAATGTAAACAAAAAGAGAAAAACAATGTTTAAAGTGGTGTGTGGATATGTGTAATATAAAACACAATTAATTTCATTAAAATTTTAAATGTAATAAATTACAAACAAACATAATTAAAAAGAAAAATAAAGTTTTTGAACAAATTATTTGAGAGTTATTTCAGTTTTTGTGCAGATGTCCAATCGAAGCATGTAGCATGTGTCGTGTAAACAGCGTGCTTCGCAATCATGGTTCGAAGAGCGAAGCAAGTGCTTCATTTTGCCGTGTGAACATGCTATTAGATAATGTGCTGATATTTTGTTTGGTTTTTTTAAGTCACTAGATTTAAGCGATAAAAGATTTAAATAATGTCCTTCTTAACTTCTTTGCCGTTAATGAAATGCCTTCTTTACAGTTTAATCATATGTGGAACATCACTAAACACGAATATTTTTGTGTTGTCGTACAAAAACCTGTAAATTTAAAATTACTTTAATTACCACACAATGCATACTTACTACATATACCATTACCAGGGCTTATTAAAATCAACTTCAAGCTCATTGAAAAGTTTTCGGTTTCCACCGCCTCACAGTGGCTGAAAATCGTTTTTCGTTGGCCAAAATTCTGTAACTTTTGAACCGATCAAAATATTGAAATAATTTTTTTTAATGGATAGATATTTAGTTCAGCTTGATTCAGTTTCAATTAAATTAAAATTGATTGAGGACTTTTTAAGGAATTCGAGGTCAAAGTTGAACATTTTAATTTTTTTAACTTTCAGAGTGAAATATGGGTTTATTCTGTGTGTAACATAGTAAAATATCCCTCTAAGATCCAAAAAAGTATATATATTTTTGATCAGTGATGAAATCTAAGACGATATAGCTATGTCCGTCTGTCCATACGTCCGTCCGTCCATTCGCCTGTGTGTATGAACACGATTCAGTCTAAACGAAAAGAGCTAGACCCTTGAAATTTGGTACATATATATCTTGAGGGATAGGGCAGGCTAAGTTCGTAAATGGGCCAAGTCGGACCAGGGGGAGAAAATTCCCCTAAGAAGAACTAAACCAACCCCTGAAAAACTACACATTTTTACAAGTTATTTTGTAAATTTGTTAAGCAAATGAAACATTTTTATGTCAAAGAAGGTCTTTACCCTGGAGCCAGAAAATCATAAAAATTTATTTTTGGACCCCGCCCCCTTTTTGTGGGCGTTTATATAGCATATTATATGAAAAATAGTGTCAATAATTAACAAATTGTAATAATCATGACGAATGGAAAATGTACTCGGATCTTCTGCGCTACCTTCACCTCACCCCCCAACAACAAGAAAATATAATTTGATCTTCTACGCTACCTTAACCTCACCACCCCCTTACCCCTCCATCATCCTATATAGTTGGAAGGTATTTAAGATTCGACTCGGTCGAATATAACGTTTTAACTTATTTTTTACTAATACAATGTTTTCCGTACTTAAAGAATAATGAAAGGCAATTATAATTTTTATTCGTTTGACTTAAATATTAATTGCAAATATTCCATATTTTGTTCTGTGCTATTTCTGTTCTTTAGCAGTTTTTTGGCTTCTTCATCTTAATCCCGATGGTCCACTTTTCATTGATTTCGAATACTGGATATGAACGGATCTGACGTTGCCAATAATATATTAAATAGATCTTCATTTGTTGAATTCCGTGAAATTTTCCTAGTATTGTGCTCTCTATAAAATATGTAATCCTTGTTCCTTTTTTCCTGAGCCTCCTCTGATAGATCTCCAAGTGGCACCAAATGATATTTAATGACATCTTCACCATGATAGAGGATTTTGTGAACTGTTGCAGACATATTTCTCCATGGGTAGTTAGTTGTATATATTTTTGCAGTTTCCTTAGCATAATCTCCAAATTTTCTACAGTCAATTTCTTCATTGCACGCAAGTACTTCTAGTATTATTTTAAATCTGAAAATAAGGTTAAAATCCACTCCTGTTATTTCAGATGCTGTTTCTGGATCTGAAAAGAATCTTCTTGCGGTATTGCCATCATTTGTATTGCCTGACCCTTGTTTTGGCTGATCTATAATCAGTCCACGTTTGAATTGAAATTTGATTGGCCTGCAGTATTTCGTAGAAGATGGTGTCTCATTTTTCCAATTATCCATTGTTTGCGTTGTACTAGTCGAAGGCTCTGAATCTTCCAAAATCTTTTTCAATCGCAATGGTACAAATGATACCATGAACATATCTGAGTCAGAAATATTTTCACATACAGCTTGTTCATATTGTTTTTGTCCCGAAGAACCATCACATCCCCATTTACAAAAAAGAATTAACTTTGTGTTTCCGTATTTCTTCAACTCATTTCCTGTTATTGATTGCAGCAAGCGTTCGGCTGTGTGATCAAGTAGAGATTGTAGTTGTACCTCTGCCGAAATTTGTGTGATTGTAATAGTGTCCCTTGATGGCAAACAGTCCATTTTAGCAGCGATTATGTGATGATATGCTGGATATATATTTGATCCTTTTTCAGTCGCACGCTGTCTGAGTTTAATATATTGCTGTTTTGTTAATTTCAAATCCAGAAATAATGCTAATGCCTCCTCATTTGTGTACTGTATTGCATCATTCGGAGTTGGTATACTTTTAAGAATCCGTTTTGTTCTCGGTGGACTAGCTTTAACAACTTTTTCAATGATATCCACTTTTGTAAATTGGTTCTGTGATCGTAATTGGTGTAGGAAAGATTCTTTTATATTTGTAGAACCAAAGGCATCGTTAATATCTTTAAGCTTCCGCCTCTTAGATCTATCGCTGCAATTGTCCACTAATGATTTGCGTGGTCTTCCAGCCTTATCTTGCTTTGCTGTTTCTGCAGCGACAGTAAGTTGACATTCTAACCACTTTGCACTTTTTACATAAAATTTTTGTTTACTGTACATAACTTCTTTGTAGCGTTTTTTTAGTGCTTTGACGAAATTATATAATTGCTCTTGCATTTTTGTGCTACACGAATTTAAGTTTAATTTTATTTTAACGTAACTAAGAACATCTTCCTGATTTTTGTTTCTAAAATACACTTCGGCCAGTTCTTTATAACTGAAGCTCTCCATTTTCTTCTGAATATTTTTATTTGCGTATGTTATGTTTTATCCGTACAATTAAAAGATTAAGTTATTAGTGAGTAATCCCTTAACGAATCCGTACTTTTATAAATTTTTAGATACATGTTCTTCACACACTGATCTTTAATTTCATAGCAGGTAGCGCTTAAATTGAACAAAACTGCACTCATGCGTCAATATGGGGTTGTTTTTTAACTTTAGTGGTTTAATGTCGCAATTATTGTTATAAAATTGTTTATGACTTTAATTGACCCTAACATTTGATAACAGGTAAATTTAGAAAGAGATCATATGCTTCCTGTAGAGCCCATTGTTATAATTTTATTACTTATTTTTTGCTGATCAAAAGAAAGCCATTAAACCCTTTCGAAGGTATTATATTTTTTTTTGTTTAGTTATACGTTGCCTAAACTAAAAAAAAAAATAAACTTTTAGGCAAAAAAATGAAAATTTAATACACCATTGTATATGCATTTTTTTCGAGTGATTTCATTAAAATGAAAAAAGTGTTCTACAGGCGGCTCGTGGCGGGTGCAAAAGTACAGCCTTAAGGAGGACACTTTCACCTTTCTATACGTTTGTATACGTTTCTTGTTCCTTTTTGTTCCCTAGAAGTTCTATTCCACTAAAGTTTAAATTTGAGGAAAATATAGTAGTTTCATAAATATTTCATAACGCCCCTAATATTAAACGCTAGAGCTGTGCCTACTTACAACAACTAAAGACAATAATCCTACCAACATTATAAAAAAAACCGCAGACCATTATCGATGATAGATTGCGAGTAGTAACAATTTAATTTTGGTAAAAAACCAAAGAAAAACACCTGTTTCTGAAATTAAAAAAAATTTGAGTTTGACAGCATGCCACGCCCATAATTATCAATATTTTAACATAATTTTTTGGCTACCTTAATTTGGATATATTAACTACAAAATGACGTACAAATTTTAAGAATCGGTGACAAAAAAAATTTACTTTTGGCCAACGAAAAACGATTTTCAGCCACTGTGGAGCGTTGGATAATGATCATAGTTCATTAGTTGGTACTCACGTTCTTTAATGTCATTTGTTAGATGTGTCTCTGATAATACTATAAATTCAGGGTTTCTTAATTCCGCAATAATTTCAATTTTATTAAAGTTGTTTATTAAACCTTGTACATTTGTAGTGCTTATGGTTTTCATCTAATCCAAGATTAAGCTTTTGATTTGATTTTACATAGTTTATACATTTAACTATTACTTCTTGATCGCATTCTTTTGAGTTATGATTACCGTGACACTTATAACACACTTCTACATTTCTACAATCTTTGGCTTTGTGATTAAAACCTTTGCATTTGTAACACATCATAACTTCTGTTCCGTCGAAAACTCGACATTTCTTCCATCCAATATTAATTTGTATATGAATCCTTATCAATTATAAGTTTCGCATTATATATAATGTAATTATTTCTTCTTGTTTCAAATGATTTTAAGACTCTTATAGTACTCTCTCTTATAAATTCGTTTTGTTTTTTTATTTTTTCAATAAGTTCTTCATTAGAATATTTAAATGACATGTCCGTTATTACTACATTCATTTCATTATTGGCTGGCACTTTAACTTCATAGTTTTCACTCATTTTATTTTGAATAGCTGATTTAATTTTTTCTCTTTCTTCTATGTTTTCACTATGTATAACTAATGTACCATTATTTCTGTTTTCTACACTAGTTATTTTTAAGTCAACTGGATTCACATTATTATTTAAGTCTTGTTTTGTTTTTTCTGTTTTTCCTTAGGTTTAACTATAAGCGCTATTTGTTTTTGTAAATTTGGCAGCACTGCTCCTTTTTTTACAGTTTCTGCAAATGACAATTTGTTGCTTTGTTTATCATTCGTTTCTTTAATTGCTTTTGTAATATTCATCTGCATTTTAATATTACTTTCTTCAATTGTATTACACAATTTTTTGTTCTTATTTTCATATTCAGTTATAATTTCATTTATTTTTTTAATTTCCGACACGTTCTTTTCACAAATCTTTTAGGCTTTATCTATTTTTCGAAGTCTTTCTTCATATCTTCCTTCTATTACTTCTTACAATTGTTTAATCTCATTTTTTTTTAAGCAAAAGCAAATTCGTTCTTGCACTCTAATAGGTTCTGTTTATTCCTGTTAACGCCATCTTGTATATCTTTCAACACCAAATCCACATTATGGATATATTGAATACAATCATCACATATAAAGCGCACAAAATTTCCGTTTTCTAGTATTTTTGCTGAGTATTGATCAATACCAGAACATTTATTAGAACAATGGAACACCTTTTTACATACTCCCGCACAACTTACTCCCGATTCACCGCGTATTGTACCTTTACATTTATGACACTCAGCCATTGCTGGGCCACATACATAAAGTTCTTCTTTTCTCTTCTTTTTTTCCCGCCAATAGTCCTATAATTTCACTTAATTTGATACTCCACGTAATAAACAATGTTTATTTTTAATATTTATCTAATGTTCCAGTTTATTTTTCAATTTATTAAAACACTTCTTATTATTATTAAAAGATTTTATACAGAGCTTTGTTTTTCTGCTTGTTCATACAACGGGTTGCCAGACTATATAATAAATATAATAAATACGAGGTAGTTTCTCTTCCAATTGAACCCAGCTAGATTTAGGTTGACCGCTTACAGGCGCGACCCAATCAAGTTGCTGTTTCCATAATTCTTGAACGAGAATTTTAAATGACGATATAATCGGACTCAGCAAACCCAATACATCAAAGATTCGAGCCACAGTTGATACAATTGATCATTTTGTTGGGATTTCAACCTTCAAAAAATCGAAACGAAAGCAAAAAACTACTTGATCAGATTTTCATGACATTCCGAGAGCTTTAGTTATATTTTCGTTATTCGTTTTAAAAAGCAATTCTTGATTTGACGTATCAATACGACAGCAATTAGAATTCCATTTCGTAAGTTATAGACCAGCTTTTTCTAAAATTTGAGTTATTTCCGTTTTCTTGGCATCTTGGTCTACGTACAAATCATGCTTCAGAATTTGGGAACCAAGAGGAAATTGCTTAATATTACCACCTCAGATACAAATTATAAGCAATGCAAGCCAATTAAAATCTGCAATTTTTATGTTTTATAAACAGTTTTGTTAGCATCCTTACTACTACTACTTTTTAATTATATGACTTATTTCTTTTATCTTTTATTTATTATATGATTATATTACTTTTGTTTTGTTTTGTTACGTTAATATTATGTATGACAAAATATGTGTTCCAGAATTCTACCCAATACTATAAGACTTGTTGTTGTTGTATTGTATTTTACTGAAACTAAATAAATAAATAAACTAAATATAACATATTTTTCCGCAATTAATTAAAGGCTTCAAATAAAGAGAAAGGGTGCGGCTGAAGTGCCGTATGTCACTGTGTTAAGTTGATAAAGATTAAGAGGCTTGTTTGAGTTATCTCTCCAAAGAATAAGTTGGAAATTTCGATCCCTTTCATCAACTATGAACTGGCGATGCATTTTGCAAATGTCGGCCGATAACGCGTACTTGTGAAACCGAAAGCAAAGAATTGTGAGAACTAGTTTCTTTTGGATAATTGGGCCAACCATGAGAATATCATTTAGGGATATGTTTGAAAAAGTACGAGCCGATGCATCGAGCACCACACGTAACTTTGTGTACGAACTTTGAAGATTTAGTACTGAATGGTGGGGTATGACGTAGTGAGGTCGATTTAAAACTTCGTAATTCGCTATCGATATATGACTAAGCTTCATATATTCACGCATGAAATCATTTTACATACCCTTTACTGCTTCATTGCTTTGCAGACGTTTCTCTAGTGCCAAAAGCGACGGTGAGCCGTTTCAAAGAAATTGATAAGTAGATTAACTGAGCCTTTAAATAGCAGACGAACCTTGACCCTACCATTGAGGTCAAAAACTCTTTTCGACAAAATGGTGCTCCCCATGTATCTCTTTTTTTGATCTTAAAAGTTTATTGCGAGGAAACTCTTTATATTTCCCAAAAAGCTCTCAGCGATACATCAAGGTCATTTAGAGTGGTGACATCACACGACGAAACCGCATCCGATGGGTTAAGATTTACTTTCCCTCAAACTATCCAACCCAAAGAAGTATTTATTAATGAAGATAAGGTGTTCCGAAGGCAAATTTTGCCCTCAAGCAAAAGATCAAAAAATACTTCGGAGCTTAAAAGTAAATCAATACGCTGAGGCACGTTGAACTGAGGATCTGCAAGTTGGATATCCGACGGAATGCTCCAGTTTGGATTGAAGTGTTCTGCTGGCTGTTGCGACGATATTGATTTGCTTACAAAAAATGCTAAAGTAAATTGAAATGTTGACAAGCGAGATCTAATTGTTGCAGTAACTTTACATTTGAGTGGCGCACGGATGTCTGAAACACCTGCAATTTCTTGAAATGATTTGTACTGCCGAAGGCGCAATCGACTAACTGCTTCATGTGTTATCAGGTTAATTTCTGAGCATGAAAAAAAAAGAGCACGACAAGCCTGTAATATTCCAAAGCTATCTCTCACTAATACGATAGCCGTAAGAAGTAAAACTCGACGATGATTGCACGTAAAAAATGCTGACTTTTTAATTATGTGAATTGCTGCTGAACTATTTATTTGACTAGATGATGATTGTTTACTCGATGAAGTCGAAGGGTGAAAGGACAGCGATGGCTGCAACGATGATGAAGATTGGAACGATGGCATAGAATGAAAAGGCAATGATGGTCGTTGACTAGACGAAGAATTTGTGAACGATGAACGATGTGATGATGGCTTAACAGATTGTAATTGAGCTGTCAGCGAATTGGAAATCGAATGATGCAACGAAACCATGTGGCTCTTACGCAAGCAATTAATGCAAAGAATAGCCAACTTAACGAAATCAAAACGACGAGGGATTGGCAAAGCTATCGAGAACAACTTCCGATGAAATGATCTTTTCTGTTACAGTATTCACACGAAGCGTAAGATGTCATGAACGACAAACCGGGATGTTTGACCTTCGGCTTGTTAACTGACCGATTTTCTGCCGATCTACTTTCTAGAAATTGACAGCCTTTGCTTCTCTTCGTAAACAGCCTTTGATTCTGAATCAATTTTTGATAAAACAATATGAATAATTATTGCGTCCATTATTTGCTGTTCAGACCCTAACGATTACATTTGTTACTGTAGGTCAATCAAACTACAACAGATATGTAGTTATGTTGATTATAATTACTCAACGAATAATTATATTTGCAGGGTTGAAATGTAAACAAAAAGATAAATGGGTTTGTATTAAATCTTTTGTTTTTGAGAATTTTAGCGATATGATGTGGAATGTAATGCTCACCTTATTACGTTGGTTATGGCTACAAATAAAAGGTAACTTTAATTTTTTCCGGATATCTGGTAAGTATCATCTTTTTACTGAATTAAGAAAGGGAAGTTGGATTTCTTCTTTTCAGGTTAATAGGAAAGTATAGATGTTGGTTTTTACTTCTTGAATAAATAACATTTGTATAAGTTTGGTTTCTTCTTTTTAGGCTAGTAGGTAAGTACATTGGTAAATTTTTCTAGGTTCTACAATTATATTAAGATTATTTTTCTAGGTTTTATAAATTTAGATTTTTACGGAATATAAACGAAGTTAAAAGCCCAAACTTCAAAGTAGAATCAATATTTATTCTTCAATTAGAAAACAACGCAAAAACTAAATTAGTTACTAATTAATAAGCGAATTTATTTCAATGTTATGGCTTATTGAAAAAGATTTAGCGATTTGTTCGTTAAGCATTAATAGAATATAAGAAACACTTATAAATTAAAATTCGTTATTTTCAAAATGAGTATTTTTTTTTTTTTGTGCAAATGAAGTTTGTACATGGCGCCGGCCTTGCCCTTAGGCAAGAGAAGGTGACCGGTCGGCGGCGCAAAGAACATTAGCCAATGATCTTACGGCTTCTACAATTGCTTTCGTATTTGAAGTGGTTGACACGGTAGCTTCCTTCCTTTTCTGTTATTGTGGTGATGTCTTTTGATGTTGACGTGGACCCAAACGTTTGTTGTTAATGGTTTTGGTGAAACCTGTCATATTTTTGGCACGTGTCCATTGGTGTACATGCTCGTAGATCATGGCCTTAAGCGAGACAGTTTACACAGTAGCCATGCCTGTCAATCAGTTCTTTCTGCTTTTTGATACTAATTTCCAAGAACTTCCTACAGAATCGCAATGCGTGATATTTCTTGCAAAAGACACACTTGTAGACGTAATAGTCCCTATGTAATCGAGAACTATGAGTCCTGCGGCTGTTGCTTTGGCGAGTTGCTGTCAGGCGACGGTATATTTTAGATAAAGAAAATTATCGTAAATATTATAGAGATTGGTATAAAATGTTGTTATATATAATGCAAAATCAGAGATAATTTCTTTCATTCAAAAATGGTAAATAGCAAAGCTTTACAATATTTGAGTTATAACTCCTGTGGCTATGCTCGCGTCTGCGATACGTACGTTATTATTTTGATCTGTGCGTGTCTTTTGAACCCTTACTAGCCGCTACACATGAGGAGGTTGTAAATGATCCATTACCAAGACAAGATCTCCTACCTGCAAGTTTTGGGCTGAGGGGTTCCACTTATATTGCTTGTGAAGAGATTTGAGGTAATTCTCTTTACATCGTACTGAGAATTAATGATGGAGAATTTTTAACTTTTTCTATCGGCTTATGAGAGATATATTGATTTACGTTTGCTCCGGGAAGGCCAATAACAGAGCTCGTCCTAGAAAGTGACTGGGCGTTAGGGCTGTTAAATCCGCTGGGTCTTCTGATAATGCAAAATTGGGGCGAGAGTTCAATACTCCTTTAATTCTGGTTAGTATAGTGGAAAATGTGCTTCGAATGTAAAGATTTGAGCACCACCTATTAGCTTTAAATGAAACTTAAAGCTTTTCACTGCGGCTTCTCATAAGCGACCCATGTGAGTTGCGTGTGGCGGGATGAACTGCAATTCGAACCCATGGGTAAAATATTTTTGAGATACATATTGAGTCGCGGTTCTTAAAAATATGCTAAATTTTTGCTTGAGTATTCTTTTAGCTCCTAAAAAGTATCTGCCGTTATCAGCTATTACCGTTTGGGGTACGCCCCACCTCCGAACGAATTGTGCGAATGTCGTTTGGAATGCAGCTAAGAAAAGGTCGGAGCAAAGCTCTAAATGCACTGCTTTTCCGCTGAAACAAACGACAATGCTAACGTACGCTTTAACAAAAGTGGATTTGCGTAACGCGAAATTTTTGGCTGAAAGGTCCCCGCGAAATTGTAGCATGATAACATTATTTAATAATTGCATTATTTTACCTCACCTATCATGATTACATTATTTTACTTCCTACATAAATGCATTCGTATGACATATTCATAATACACTTTTGTTACCTATGCATTTGAGGAGCCACAAAACTAAATATTTGTATAAGTTATAAAATGTAAGCAATAATGAAGTATTTCTATAATTGTTTGTAACCGATATTAAAACCGTGAGACAAGCTGCCTACTATTTCTTCTAATTATTAGCGTTTAAGCATTTTAAAAATTTAAATAAAGCAGAATTATAATTGAATTCATAAATGCGCCTGTGTTTTTCATTCTATTGAAAATACATTACATGGCGATCCTGCTAGCTTTAGCTGAAAACAATTAAATAATATACAGCAATACTTCCTAATATTTAATTGTTTAAAAAGCTAGACTGGTATAAAATAATCCAACCCACATCGCTTATGTGTAGTTGGACAAATTTCTTTTCTATCTTTTTTTATTACAAAATATATGGCCCAATCCTTGGAAGAAATACTGCAAGAACTAAAGGAAGCCGAAGAACGGTGGGCTAAACTACTGGCAGCTGAAAAAGAAGATAAACTAGCTATCCTAAGCATTGGCCCAAGACCAAGATATCTGCCCAAAAAGAAACCAGGACACTGTGTGATAAACTAAAAGTTATTCAATAAAAATGTATTAAATGCATACATACATATTTATATTGAAAAATAATTTATCGAATAAACAAAAAAAAAAAAAAAAACAAAAAACAAGGTAAGGATAGAGTTTGTAAAAATAATTATGAAACGTGTTATGCTGCAAATAATTATTATTTGATGTGATTTAAAAAAAAATACAATAATAAGATTTTTTTATAAAAAACAAACTATAAAATGTATACATAAATTAATTAAAATTATTAATTTAATTACAATAAATTAAATAAATGACGAAATAAAATCAAACGTACATATAGCAAAAAAAAAAAAAAAAAAAAAAAAAAAAAAAACATTGAAAAAAAGGGAAACTTTATGAAAAATTTAAATTTATCAATATGTAGCATGATAACATTATTTTACTTCCCACATATGTAAATGCATTCGTATGACAAATTAAAATTATTTATGAAATATTCATATTACACTTTTGATACCTATGCACATGAGGAGCCACAAAACTAAGTATTTGTTTAAGTTATAAAATTAAACAACAATGAAATATTTCTAAAACCGTTTGTAACCGATTGTAAAACCGTGAGACAAGCTCCCTACTATTTCTTCTCATTATTAGTATATAATAATTTTAAAAATTTAAATAAAGTAGAATTATAATTGAATTCATAAATGCGCCTGTGAAAATACATTACAAAATCAATGTTAATTATCTGAAACGGTGATGATAAATTGCATCTTTCCGGTGAAAGTGGTGCCACTATTTTTGAACATGGTTGTTGTTTGTGCATTATACGTGTTGTAATTGCGAATATTTGTTTTTACTCGAGGTTTGAGTCTAAAAATGAAAAATTCAGTTTGTGTCATTCATGACATTAAACTGCATTTGGTATGAAGAAGAAATTATTGAAGATGAGTAAGATAAAGCTTACATAATTGTGAGTTACCTGGTAATATTATGGGATAACGTTCATTGTAAGGGAGAGCAGACTGAATTATACGACCATTTACTAGTATAATTTTTTAAGTTTGTATCAATAAACGGGTTTAATAAAAGATAGCTTTTATCAGTTAATGGTAGGGAGTTAGATAAACACCTATATTCATCAAAATAAAAGGTTTTTTGTGTAAGCATGATGGGTTCAAATTTTACCAACTTCAATTTTCTCTGAGTTAAATTACTAGATGTATTAAGAGGGATATCTGACCTGATGTTTTCTTTACATTTGTTGAAGAATCTAAAAACATAGCATATAACTCAGAGCTCTTTTGTATGAAGAAAAGTTGCTTAATAGATCGTCTTTTTGAACTTCAACATGCATGTTTCTTTAGGGTTTTGTTTAGGCCACTCTGCTGATGGTTTTGTTAACCATTGTGGTCCTTGCCACCATAAGGAATTTTGAATAAGATCTTTGATTTGGCAACCACGAGTTCCAAGATCTGCAGAAATGTCATTAGTTCGAGTATGATGCCATGTTGAGTCAAGAAGCAATTTGTGAATTTGAGAAGTTCGATTCGCTACATAGATTTCCCAAGTTGAAGGTGGCTTTGACGGCCAACCTAGTATTATGGAGAAATCTGTCTATAGATTTACTTCGTTAACAAGATTAGCTAGTAATACCTTACCAATCAGTTCTATCTGGGGAAGAGAGACTGTCTGAATAGGGGCTACTTTACTTTTAGCTATTAATAAGCTTGAAAAGCTATTAGCAGCTCTATCCTGATATCTTATATACAATGTTGCACAGTATGCTGCCTTGGAGACATCGGAAATCCCATGTATTTAAAATAATTCTGTTGGAAAGGGATACTGAAATTTGTTTTATTTGTAACAGATGTTTTACAAGGTCATCTCATTTTTGTAGAGAGTCTAAAGAAACTTCTCCATCCCAGCCTATTCCTTCTAGCCATAGTTGCACTAATATTTTTGATCTAACTGAAATGGATGCAATACAACTAGCGGGATCAAAAAGTCTTCGACAGAGGAGAGAATTTGTTATGTTTTGTTATGTTTATGGATTAATTAATTGGAACAAAAGTGTAAGGAAATAATTCGGTTAGTGCGTTCCATTTGATACCAAGAGCTTTGGTGGAACTTGTCTCGTGGAAGCAAGGAAAATCTTCATCAGATAAGTCTGTGGGAAAGTAATCGGGGATCATTTGCAAAGATCTTTCGTACACCAAATGTCTTCAGTTGGTAATCTTTAATTAGGCTATCAGTTTGGGTCTGAAATAAAATTTTGAAAGGGTCTTTCTGCTGGGTGAACTTGAATTTGGCGTTACATTTTCTGTATATCACCACTGAAAGCATATTTACACTTTTTCCACCTGAGAATTATTTTTAAATTCATTCAAAGTTAATAAAGCACTCATAAACATTGCCTAGAACAAGATCTATCTGAAACGATTTGTTAAAAATAGAGTCTGCTCAAGAGAATAAGGACTTCAAAAGAGTAGGATGGAAGTATTTCTTTACCTCAGGCAGTATTGTTACTTTAATAGGAATCCTGAGAGTGTGCCTTCTTGCATATAAAACCACCTCAAATTTTTTGGTAGCCGAGTATTGTTGACCACCAATACCGATAATTTGAAAATGAGACTTTTGACTTTTTTTTACTTTTTTAGTTAAAGGACAGCAGTTTGCATTCGTTTTTTTTTATAGTTACAAAAATTTCTTTTATCAGGCATTTTTTTAAGTAAATTATTTTGTAAACAAAAGTAAGAAACAGCTGTTTGGCTAATTCTTGTAAGTAGAAATTTTACTAGTAAAAATTTGCAAGATATTTTTTGTATCAAATTTTTTTTACTCTCTGTTTACACTCTCTCGTTGCGAATTTTTTGGGTTAATGAACATTTTCCAGTAACAATTGTTACAAATTCATAACAATTTTTAGTAAATGAACAGACCTTTAGTGAAACAATAATTTTTAATTTAATTAAATTGAAAGCAAACTGTGTTTATTTTATTTAAATATTTATTTTATGTTTAAATATATTGTTGCGAAGATGCTTTATTCAGGTCATAAAAAGAAATAAAAAATAATTGTCACCAAGAAAGTAAAACGAAATGACCTATTGTGTATGTTTACAACGCCAGAAGTTTCTACAAAAACTTCTTAGTCATAAAACAAAAACAACTAACACAAAGCAATAAAAATAAACGCAACACTTAACTACACACACACCTACATAACGATTAATAATAAATAGACAGCATGTATAAATAAATTCAAATTAATAATGGAAGGTTCTGGAATCATTAACATTGGGTATATAAAAGCAACGGCCATACATGCTGAATCATTCCTAGTGAAAACGTCAACCGGTAAAGATCTTGTGGTAAAACAGATAAAACAGTGGTGAAGTTGCCATCGCGTATTTTTTTGTACTACTCGCGAATAACTGAATAATCGTCTAATAAAAGTGTAATTTAATTAAAGTAGTAAATAAATTGTGTTTATTTATTTTGCAATAAAAGGACTCAGCAAAATAAACGTTTATAAATTTAAATAAACGTAACAATTGGTGTCAGAAGTGAAATTGCAAATAGTAAAAAAAAAAAAAAATCACAATTTGAAGAGCTTAAAGTTGAGCAGCTAAAAATGGAGCTGAGTAAATTGGATCTGCCAACAGTGGGCAACAAAACGGAATTACAAAAGCGCTTGATAGACGAATTCAAGCAGCGAGGTATTGATATTGGGACATACGAATTCGGAGAAAAAGAAAAACAAGAAGAGATTGAAGTATGTGCCCCAGCAACAATCAGCGTTATGGACTTGAATTCTATGTTTGCAGCTATGATGAAGAAAATAGAGGAAAATAACCAGAAGCAGAGCGACCTGATAATGAAGAAAATAGAAGAAAATAATCAGAAGCAGGACAACCAAATAAAGAAAATGGAAGAAAATAACCAGAAGCTTCAAAAAGCAATACTAGAAAGCTCTACTATAAACGGGGAACGGCTTTTAGCAGAGGTTAACGAGAAATTTCCAGAAATATAAGAAGTCTTCGGCAAAAGAGTGGACGTCGTGGAAATGAGAGTCAGCGAGTATGATGAAAAATTGTCCGGTTTAGATAGAAAATTGAACGATGAATTGCATAAATTTAAAGTGCAAATGGGCGATCTACAAATTCGAAAAGGACCAGTGAGAGTTATCTCTGAGCATGCTAGCAAGATAAATAGTCCGAGCTTTGACGGCAGCGCACCTTTTAATGTTTTTAAGTTCCAGTTTGAAGCAGTGGCCAACAAGAATAGATGGAACAATGATGATAAAGCTATAGAGCTTATTTTGGCCTTAAGGGGAGCAGCAGCAGAGATACTCGAAAGTCTACCAGCCAGAAGTAGAAATAATTATGAGGACATAGTGAATGCCTTACAACGTAAGTACGGAGGTGAGTATAAAAGAGAACTTTATAGAATGCAGTTACGAGATAGGGTTCAAAAAGCGAACGAGACGCTTACAAGACTTCGCTATGGAAATTGGACGTTTGGTGCAGCTGACTTATCCAGGCGAACATCATCCGTTTCTCGATCAGCTTAAAATTGAAGCATTTGTAAATGGTATACGAGATCCAGATGTTAAATATGCGGTTTGTGCTATGCAAAAATCAACCTTTGCAGAAACTATCTCGTACGCGCTAGCACAGGAGACCGCAAAAGTCATCTCGAAGCCACAGGTGTACTAGGTGCTATGTCTTGAGACTGATAATTATAACCACGGCGATAAAAGGAGCGAGATAAAAGGTATTGTCAAACATATAATGGAGGAAGAAACGAGTAAGCCTCGCGCCAAATGCTTCAACTCCGGAAAAGTTGGCCACCTCCAGCGCAACTGCAAATCTACAAAGAAAAAATAAAGATCTGTGTCGCCAGCAAGGGACAACAAGCGGGCGAACAATACCAAATCACTCGAGTCATCGTTAAACTAAATCGAGCTAGCGCTAGGGGGCAAGTGCTAGCTCCCACAACCGATGGCCCCACAATCTCGATTTTAATTGTGCAACAGAAGAATAGCAACCTAACTGCTTGTGGCCTTATCAACGGAAGAAAGCAAGTCCTCACCATAGACACAGGAGCATCTTAGTTGATAATAAGGCCCGATTTAGTAAAAGGCGCTGTGGAACCGTTAAATAATGTACGACTGCGCACGGCTACTGGGAACTTAGCCCCTGTCTATGAACGAGCCAGGGTAAGACTGACTATAGCAGACATCAGCGTTGTTATCATTGGTGCAGACTTTATGATAGCCAACGGTGTTAATCTGCACATGGGCGAGCAAACAATGATATAATGGCGTAATGTGGAGATACCCCTGGATGTTGGTTATGAGAGCAGGACCGCAGTAAGGAAGCTATTTGCCGTTGAACGCCAGAAATTACCACCTCAGGCGGAAACTAAAGTATGGGCACGTGTGGAGGCAGATTGTGTGGATAACCGGTTGTGGGTGGTAGAACCAACAGAAGTAAAAGACGACATTTTAACAGTTAAAGCCCTTGTAAAAATCTAAGACGATGGAAGAGTTCCTGTGAGAGTACTCAATCTGTCCAATAGTGAAAAGACCATAAACAGAAATTTTGAGATAGGTCGATGTGAGCCAGCTGAAGCCATAATAAATTGTGCGGTAAATACAGTATGCCCCAAATTACAAGCCAGAGAAAGAGATTTACTAGCAGACCAGGTGCAAAAATGGGTGACAGATCTAACATCTTCTGACAGAAACAAAGCAAAGCAGTTGTTGAGAAAACATGCCTCCATCTTCGCCCTAAGTAATGAAAGCCAAGGTAAAACGGCAGTTGTGAAACATGAAATTAATACTGGCGAAGCGAGGCCTATAAAACAAGCACCAAGAAGTGTTCCCCTAGCAAAGCGAAACGAGGTCAAGGAACTTGTCAGCGAAATGGAGCGGAACGGAGTCATTGAGCCATCCTCGAGTCCGTGGAGTTCGCCAGTAGTTTTAGTAAAGAAGAAAGATGGCAGTACCAGGTTTTGCATTGACTACAGGAAGCTCAATGACGTCACCAAGAAAGACAGTTATCCCTTGCCTAGAATTGACGATACTTTAGACACGTTGGCCGGAACAAAATGGTTCTCTACCTTGGACTTGCAGAGCGGCTATTGGCAAGTAGAGATAGCCGATAAAGACAGGGAGAAAACTGCCTTTAGCGCGAGTGGTGGTTTATGGCTATTCAAGGTGATGCCATTTGGGCTTTACAATGCTCCAGCTACTTTCGAGCGTTTAATGGAACGTATGCTTAAGGGTCTCAATTGGAAAACGTGCTTAGTGTATCTGGACGACATAATCGTGATGGGGAAAACTTTTGACGAACACCTCAAAAACCTGGATGAAGTATTTAAGCGTATAACAGCTGCAGGATTAAAATTAAGTGTTAAAAAATGTGCCTTGTTTTAAAAGGAGGTAAAATACCTGGGGCATCGTGTAACAGCTGAGGGCATATCAACTGATGAAGACAAAGTACTGGCAGTAAAGACCTGGCCTCGCCCACAAAATCTTCATGAGCTGCGTAGTTTCCTGGGGCTTTGCACATACTACAGGAGATTTGTGCCGAACTTTGCTCAAGTGGCTGCTAGCTTGCATGAGTTGACCAGAAAGTCGCAAACGTACCACTGGAATGAGGCAGCGGAAGAAGCATTCCAGAAGCTCAAGAAACTTTTGTGTACGGCACCAGTCCTCGCCTATCCAATAGCTGGACAGAAATTTATATTGGACACGGATGCAAGCGGCTATGGGCTTTTGACAGTGCTGGAGTGTGTTAAACATAACCACAAGTACTTATATGGTCAACATTTCATCTTAAGGACGGACCACTCCGCACTACGTTGGTTGATGCAATTTAAGAACCCCGAAGGGCAGCTCGCACGCTGGGTTGAACGTTTGCAAAACTATGACTTTAGTATTGTACATAGAAAAGGCAGAAAACACAACAACGCTGATGCCCTTTCAAGACGGCCATGCAATGTAGAGTGCAAGCACTGCACAAATGTCAAAAAAAAGGAGTGCATCATTGACATGCGGCTTACCCAAATTGGTTTAAGCGAAGACTGGTCGAAGGCTCAGAATGAGGACCCAATTTTGGCAAAAATTATATTGGCTAAACAAAATAACCTAGCAAAATCGTACTTGGCTGAGTGGAATAGCCTGAAAGTAGTAGATGGCTGCTTATACCGATCTTGGGAAAGCACAGATAGCAAAACCACAACAGACTTAATTGTCGTGCCAACTTCTAAAAGGAGTGAGGTAATGAAGCAGTTTCATAATGGTTCCAGCGGGGGTCATATGGGGATAACAAAAACGCTGGAAAAGATAAAGCAACGATTTTACTGGGTAGGCTGCCGACAATTCGTAGCTGATTGGATAGCAAATTGCGAACAGTGCTTTGCGGCAAAGGGTCCTACAAGAAAGAGTCGTGGCAAGCTTCAGCAATACAATGCAGGTGAACCCTTTGAGCGGATAGCTATTGATATAGCAGGTCCATTCCCTGTTAGTAATGCTGGAAACCGATATGTACTAGTGGTTATAGATTATTTTAGCAAGTGGCTTGAAGTGTATGCCATTCCAAACCAAGAGTCCAAAACAGTAGTGGACGCTCTTGTTAACAATTGGGTGTGTCGATACGGTGTTCCACTAGAACTCATTCAGACCAGGGACGAAATTTTGAATCGGCCATATTCAAAGAGATGTGTGACGTGTATGGTATCAAAAAGACGAGAACGACACCGCTGCATCCACAGTCTGATGGCATGGTAGAAAGATTTAATCTTACCCTAGAGAAATATCTCAGAAAAGTGGTCAGTGCACACCAGAAAGATTGGGACAAGCATATACCAAAGCTCTTACTAGCTTATCGGCTAGCCGTACAAGATTCAACCTCACGTAGTCCAGCAAAAATCTTGTTCGGGACAGAACTAAAACTGCTAGCAGATTAAGAATTTGGTATTAAACCGGGACCTGCAGACGAAGACAATGGAAATGTTCCGCAAGCACAAGAAGACCTGCATGAGCTTCATGAGTTTGTCCGTAATCGCATTAAAATGTCTAGCGATAAAATGAAAGCCAGATATGATCAAGCAGCAAACACGGAGGGATTTACTGAAGGACAAATGGTTCTACTATATAACCCACAACATAAGAAAGGAATGTCTCCTAAACTGCAAACTCACTGGGAGGGACCATACAAGGTGATCAAGAAATTGAATGATGTGGTTTACCGGATACAGAGATACCATAATCCGAGGTCAAAAATGAAATTTGTTCACCTGAAACGGCTGGCCAAATATGGCAAAGGTAATGTTGAGCCTATTCGGGATGAAAAGGCTTAAGTGGGCGGCAGTGTTGCGAAGATGCTTTATTCAGGTCATAAAAAGAAATAAAAAATAATTGTCACCAAAAAAGTAAAATGACCTATTGTGTATATTTACAACGCCAGAAGTTTCTACAAAAACTTCTTAATCATAAAACAAAAACAACTAACATAAAGCAATAAAAATAAACGCAACACTCAACTACACACACACCTACATAACGATTAATAAAAAATAGACAGCATGCATAAATAAATTCAAATAAATAATGGAAGGTTCTGGAATCAAAAAACAATCATCATGTGTCTCAAATGATAAATGCATAGTAGAGAAATATTCTACCAGCAGATGGAGTAAAATTCGAGTATGTTCAAGACCCTTAACATTGGGTATATAAAAGCAACGGCCATACATGCTGAATCATTCCTAGTGAAAACGTCAACCAGTAAAGATCTTGTGGTAAAACAGGTAAAACAGTGGTGAAGTTGCCATCGCGTATTTTTTTGTACTACTCGCGAATAAGTGAATAATCGTCTAATAAAAGTGTTATTTAATTCAAGTAGTAAATAAATTGTGTTTATTTATTTTGCAACAAAAGAACTCAGTAAAATAAACGTTTATAAATTTAAATAAACGTAACAATATATATATTTTCTACGTTTATGCTTATTTGTATGTATGTATAAATGTACATATACCTGTCTTAGATCGTTCGTTTCGTCGACAAATTAACCAACACAAAAATTATACTCGCTTTTTTTAACAATGAGCAACTCGTTAACTACAACAAATGGTTTTAAGCAACTACGAATATCGTTAAAATTAATACTGAATAGCAAAATTGACAATTTTGTTGTTAAGTCAATTAACCCAAGCGATGCTCGTTAAAAAAGAGAAGTGAATCGCACTACTGTTATAAGCAAACATGACGTCAACTAAAATGAAAACTCATGTAACTAACAAAATATTCAAAATTAGTTCTTTTATTGAACTTCATGCTTTAAGCCTGTTACTCTGTTCGAATTTTTGAAAATTGATTATTTCAAGTGGAAAATTTGACATTTAAAATGTTGTTTCCATGTTGCGAATTGGAAAAATTTAATGTTTTATTGTTTTCACGTATACTACACTGTTTTAGAAGTGTAAGAAAAATAAATATGTATGATAAGCTGTTCTTTGGAAAATTCTGCATGAAATAATGCCTATATGCTTTATTTCACAGCTTTGATAAAATGTTGCTAGAAACATTTTATATGTTTCCACAGTTAAACAGAGAACTAATTCTGTAACATTTTTTCATGACTTTTTCATACAAATTTTTATGTATGTAGTTTGACAGCATTCCGCATGAAAAGCTGAACAGAGTACTAAGCTTAAGACAAAAATGCATATCTCTGCAATCAAAAAACAAACAATTTTAGAGTTTTGGTTAGTTACACTTTTGAATTTTAGACGCACGGTTTTTAATTCGTAGAAAATTAAAAAATATATACTTCATTTCTGTATAATTTAGACTCTTATGTAACTCGATTCAAAATATTACAATTCCTGACATTTTTTATATGTGTCTATACGTAAACAAATAACTTAAAGTTTTTATATAAACATGCGTATTTTTAATTGTTTCTTTTTGGGTACAACATTGCGGATTTTCGCTTAGAAATGGCCACACTGAGTACAATGCAAAGATCAAGTATAAATGTATGTGTATAGATGAGTTAGTAAGTGAAAAATTTCATACAACAAAAATAAAATACAATTTCCTTTAATAACTTTTTTAAGAGTCAAATATGATTACTTAAAGCTAAGAGCTGAAGGGTGGAAAATGTTAACTTGAGAAATTTTAATTTAAGAACAATAAATTTAAACCAATTGTCTTAAAATACTTTTTAATTTAAATTTTTGTTATTTAAAATTTATGTTATACATTTTTTAAGAGTAAGTTTTAAATAAGCCAATAAATTTTTAGTTTTCAGAATTTGAAACACACAAAATTTGTTTTAATTTTTTTTTCTTAAGCCAAGGAAAAAAATGAGGTAAATCGTTTCATAAAAATTAAAAGACATCAGTGCAAAAAAAAGAACAGTGAGTAAAACAGCAAAGATACCTACTTACATACATTATAAGATCTTATGTTCTAGTGAACTGTATGTAAGTATCTTTGCTGTCTTACTCACTGTGTTTCTTTTTAGACTGATGTCTTTTAATTTTTATGAAACGATTTACCTCATTCTTTTCCTTCTTGTAGTCTGTGGTGAGTAATATTTTTTCTCTTCTTTTACGGTGGCACTGGGTTTTATTATTGCTTCGAAAGGACCATGAATAAATTATATACACAAATTGTAATTATGCTGATTATTTATTAAAAATTAATTCAAGTGTACAACGTGTTTGAGTTTCGTTCAATAACTTAACTGAATTTAAGTGTGTTTACTGTCGTTAAAAGTCTAATTTCTGTTTTATTATATCTACTTGCCTGTTGTTCGTAAAACCGAGTTGTAGTTTTTACCGAGGTGTCGTACATAGCCTAAAAAATGCGTGATTTTTACTTTTTCTAATTGACATTTTTTCATAAATTCAATAAAAGCTACCATTTAAGCTATTTATAACAATCTTGAAAACATCTGATTCGTTAAGTAAAAAGAACTACAATAATATAATTAATTACATAATATAGACTTTGTATCCATGAAAACAAAACTTTCTAAATTCGGTGAATTTTTTACTAACTTTCCAAACTTGGATAAGTTTACAAATATAAAAACTCAATAGTGACCAAAGAAAAAGAGAGCTACAAATAAATCGCCTACTGTTCCAATAATTTAATGCACTTCAGTGCCTGCTTCCCATAATTCGGCACAGATCATTGATGGGAGTCCTCTGTAAGCTACACCTTTAAATATAATTTCTGCACAAGACACGAATGCTTGTCCTTCAGATAATGACATTGCAGCAGTAAATAGTAATTTTGTAGTTCAGATCCCCTTATGAGCTGTTCCTCCAAGAAAAGCCATTTTTGTATCTCGCCTGGCTAGTGATACCACTGTCGAACCAGTTGAACACTTTTTGAAAAATAAAGTTGGAATAGAGGCGGATATAACAATATACAAATTTCAATTTTCTCAACCAAGATCCATATCATCTTTTAAAATATCAATTCCACTTGAGCTTTATAATGCGTTGTTGGAGCCGAGCTTCTAGCAAAACAATATTCTTGTTCGCGAATTTATACCTAGAAACAAATAAGATAACATTGCTACCCTCCCTCAACAAGAAATTGATGCTTCAAAAAACTGAAATCAACTTTCTATTGTTTACCAAATCCTTCGCGGCCTGAGAACAGAACTTTCATCATTATATATGGAAAGTTACAACTTGGATTATCAAGTCATAGTGTTTACTGAAACATGGCTTAGCGATAACTTTTTAAGTTCTGAAACACTTTGTAATAAATTCAACATCTTTCGCCGTGATCGTGGCAGTAAAACTACGGGTGGTGGAGTCCTTATTGCAGTTTCAAGTAATTTGTCGTCTGAGCTGGTCGTAACAGATTCGGTTTTTGATATTGAATTTATATCTGTATTGATAAAAAACAGAGGTAAACGAATTTTTACAACATGTTCTTATGTGCCACCATCTTCTCCAATGCGAATATACACTCTGCATGCCGAAGCCATTTAATCTCTTGTTCTATCTTCAATTACTGATGATTCAATTTTTATTTTTGGAGATTTTAATTTGCCATCAATATCCTGGAAGTATTTACCGGAAGAGAACTTTTTTGTTCAAACTACGCTGGGTTCTAATAGTAATGAATTCTTTATTATACGATTTGGGCTTATACCAACTAAATGGCATCAAGAATAGTTCTCCAAAGGTACTAGACTTAATTTTCGTTAAAATTGTTACCGATTGTTTTATAAGGCGCTCCTTACCCATAATAACACCATTCTACTATCGAATTATTACCTTCAACTCCATATAAATCTGTGGTGCCTTTATATACAAAGACCTTCTCGTTTCAGAATACCAACTACAGTTTATTTAATGAACTAATAAAGGATACTAACTGGAATAACATTCTATTTTGCACTGACATGGATCAGATGACTAAAGCCTTATACCATAACGTTTACTCTTTTATGGACTTGTGTATTCCGAGAACAATAATTAAGCAAAATGTTGGGAATCCTAGGAATAATAAGCAATTATCTTACGCTAAAAATAGGAAGAACAAATTATATACAAAATTCAAACAGTCTGGTGATTTTGCAGATTATTTAAGGTATTCTATTAGCCGCGCTACATACTCTTCGCTTAATAAACTTTTTTATAATATTTATATACAAAAATTGAAAGTAAATTTAAAACCCTAACCAATAGCATTTTTCAAATTTGTTAATCAAAAAAAGAAAGCGAATGCTTTCCCTCCGCTTTAGAGCTTCAACTTACCGAATCCAGTGATGAAATCGTTATAAACAATTTATTCGCAGATTTCTTCTCAATTTACTCTAATGCAAATTATGACGAATCTTTTAATTATCCATTCAACTTCGCTAAAACTCAATCAATTAATATATACCATTTATTGATATTTCGACAATTAGCACGGAATTAAAAAGTCTTAAATTCTCATATAACAATGTGCCTGATAAAATCCCTAGCAATATTTTGATAAATTGTGCTGATAGTATTTCTATCACGTTGGAAATTATGTTTAATACATTAATAAAATATGGCAATTTTCCCGAAATCTGGAAGGATTCCTTTATTATTCCTTTTTTTAAATCAGGAAACAAATCCGATGTTTCGAACTACCGTGGTATTGCAAAATTAAGTACTATACCCAAATTATTTGAAAAAATTATCACCGAATATTTATGCTTCTATTATCAAATTCTTTACATCAAATAACTCATTATCAGCATCGATTTCGTAAGAGGTCCTCTAGTATCACAAATCTTTTACATTTTTCATCAATAATGCATCGTGGGTTTTTACAAAAACAAAAAATCGACGTGATATACACGGATTTCAGCAAGGCATTTGATAAAGTCAATCATATGATCCTAAAAAAATGGGAATTAATTGGTTTTAAAGACTTAAGTGTTAAATGGATATTCTCTTATCCAACAAATAGGAAACAAATAGTTAATTTTAATAACTCCTGCTCTATATGCATATATGTTCTATCTTTACAACTGGTGTAAAACAAATCTTATGGAGCTAAATCTAAAAAAATTTAAATATATGTGCTTCGCAAGAAAGAAACCGATACCTGCACGCTATGTTATCGATGACTATCATATAGAGGAAGTTGATAAAATAGTAGATCGTAGATTGTTACTTGACTCCAAACTCTACTTTATATCGCATATAAATTTGAAAGCAAACAACCCTAGAGGTTTACTTGGATTTGTAAAACGCTTGGCTAAAGAGTTTGATAATCCATACGGTAATAAAAGCCTTTATGTGTCGCTTGTCAGACCTATTCTGAAGTATGGATCCATAATTTGGGACCCTTTGTATAAAAAATATGCAGATATTCTTGAATCTGTTTAAAAACAGTTCCTTCTTTTTTGCCTCCGTGGATTGAACTTTAGCCCATTAAACTTACCTGCCTACTCAGCCAGACTTTCTCTCGTTAAGCTACCAACTCTAAGAAGTCGCAGAACAGTACTCAACATTTCGTTCATTTTTGGTGTGATTAGTGGCGATGTTTCCTCTCAGTTACTTATTAACAGAATTACCTTAAATGTACCACAACGCCCTGCACGACATTTTGTACCCGGACCCTTTTAGAAGAATGTACTGATTTTAATAAATATTATTAATTTATTGATTTTAATTTGTCACTAAGCTTAATAAAAAATAACCTTTTAATTTACCTGAAGAACTAATTGTCTGCATTTGTCAACATTTTTTTAATGTTTTTTTTTTTTTACTGTATGCATGTTTAATTCAAGCTATATTTTTATGTTATGTAAAAATTTTTTATCTAGCAATTAAATTAAAATATCTGCAAGGATCTTAATTTCCGTAGACAATTTATAAATAAATAATTATTCAACAAATAATTATAATTGCCGGGTTGAAATAATAACAAAAAGATAAATAGGTTCGTTTTTTGTGTATTTAGGGATATGATGTAGAAAGCAATGCTTACGTTGTTATGGCTACAAATAAAAGGTAACTTGTGTTCTTGATCTCTGGTAAGTATCTTTTTTTTCACTGAATAAATAACAGGGAAGTTGGATTTCTTCTTTTCAGGCTAATAGGTAAGTATAGGTGTTGGTTTTTTTATTGAAAAATTACATATAAGTTTGGTTTCTTCTTTTTAGGCTAATAGATAAGTATATTAGTTAATTCCTCTCGATTTTGTTATTTTAGAAATATTTCTAGGTTTAAAAAATTTAGATTTGAAGCCCAAGCGTCTTCTTTTTAGGCTAATAGGTAAGTATATTAGTTGATTCTTCTCGATTTTGTTATTTTAGAATTATTTCTAGGTTTAAAAAATTTAGATTTGAAGCCCAAGCGTCAAGCTAGAATTAATATTTTTTTTGCAATTATATATCACGAAAACTAAATTAGTTATTAATCAGTGAGCCAGTTCATTTCAGTGTTACAACTTATTGAAAAAGATTTAGCGGTATGTTTCCTAAGCATTAGTACAATATAACACTTATAAAATAAAATTCGTTATTTTCAAAATGGGATATTTTTTTTGTGTAAATGAAGTGTGTACAAAATGAATTAAAAGTTATTTTTGTCTCAAGTTAATTTTTTAATTTTTAAGGAAGGTTTTCAAAGAAAACGAGAAATGTTAGACATCAGCAGAATGTAATGCCTTCATTGCTGGAAAGCTACATCCTTCACCAGCTTTCTTTGCATCTATCTACCTTAGGTTGTGTACTAGTTTTGTAAATAAGAAAACGAGGAGTATTCATATACATATTGTTACGTTTATTTAAATTTGTAAATGAATTTACTAGAAGTTTCTGCCATCTATTACTAGAGTTTTCTATTATCATTTCAGACACATGATGATTGTTATTTGATTCTAAAACCTTTCATTATTATTCTGAATTTGTTATACATGTTGTGTATTTTTATTAGTTGTTATGCAATGTATGTGTTTGTGTAATTGTGTGTTGCGTTTATTTTATTGCTTTGTGTTAGTTGTTTTTCGTTGGTGATCAAGAATTTTTTGTAGAAACTTATTGACAATATTATTATTTCTTTTTATAACCTTAATGAAGCATCTTTGCAACAATATTAATTTAGTTAGACGAAGTCGACACACAAACACTAAAGTATTTCATCACTGTTCTTTTTGAAACTTGTCTTGTACATTTGTTTTTGCTTTGTATCAACTGCTTGTTTTGTATTTCTACTGGTGTCTAATTTTTCTTGTTTCTTTGAGAAACTTCAGCATACATTTGTAAAATAATTTTTCTATTTAAAAGAGGTTTTTAGAAACAACAAGTAGGAGTGCTATATTCGGCTTTGCCGAGTCTTTGGTACCCTTTACCATCTATGTAAATCTAATTTAATGAAGTAACTCCAATCAAATAAGCAAAAACAAAAGTTTTTAAGTGTTAAATATATACAATATTACATAAAAATGCCATCGGCTTTTAATGGGTTAAGCATTTTTAAAAAAAATGTAATGTGTGTATATAGATATTTAAAACAAATTGGAAAAATTTCAGAGCCCTGTGAGTTGAAAAATATGGGCGAGTGCCAATTTTTTCACTTAGTGGTTTTTTCTTCTTATTTTTTAATTCTCTATCGTCCCATATATTTATTTTTTTGATTGAAGTTACTTTATTGTTCCCAATGATATGAAAAAATTAGAGGTAAGCGTGGTGTTTTGCCTAATCATGGTGATTTCCAACAGCAACTGTTTCGACACTATGCCTAATCGATTACCATATTTATTTTTTTCTAGCTGGTCTGGTGCCTCGGCCAACTTGATTTCAACACTAACACGGAAGGACAGACCGACATCGCTCTATCGACTTCGCTATGCATAAGAATCAGAATATATATACTTTATGGGGTCGGAAATAGATATTGTAGAAATTACACACGGAATAACAAACTTATATATACCCTTTTTCCACTTTTTGTGGTGAAAGGTATAAAAATGATTCAATAGTGTATGTGTGTATGTGTGTTTTTTGGATATGTGGTTTCTTAGAAAACTTTTAAGTTTTTGATAGTGGTTAGTCGGTTTTAAATGAAATTTAAAATTTTTTATTGCAAGTACAGTTTTTTGCAAAAACTAAAATTTTTGGTGAAAAACGACTCAATAGTGTTTTTTTGTTGTTGTTGCGAATATGGGGTTTTCATAAAACTTTAAAATTGTAGATAGTGTTAAGTAATTGTTTGTGCAATTTTAAATGAAATGTAATATTTTTTATTGCAAGTAAAGAAATTTTCGTAAAAATAAATATGTTGGTGAAATTTTAATTGTTCAGTGAACTTCCAATTTTTTGGTAATCTAGAGCTTTTTTTGCTAATATTGTCCAAGTTTTTAGTTGCTTCAATAATTGTCATTGGATTTGCTGGTGTTATTAGGCTTTCGTTGCTTCCTATTGTTTGAGTTGCTTTGGATAATTCTTTAAACGAGCCTCCATTCCATGTCGAGACACGTTCACTCCTCGGTTTCCCAGGCTATTTGGACACCGTGGTATAGCTGTTGCTTCTAATCCACACTTAAAACAAAAAAGTAATATTTTCTCTTCGAGACAATCAACAAAAATATGGCCTTCTGCCTTATAATTCCACATGTAAAGATCTAGCTACATATCTTCCATTATACTGTCGCTGACTATTTAGTAAGTTTTCACGCCTAAATTCTTTTGCAAACTGTGCTGCAATCAGTGCAAAAAGAAGAACAGTGAGTAAAACAGCAAAGATACCTACTTACATACATTATAAGATCTTATGTTCTAGTGAACTGTATGTAAGTATCTTTGCTGTCTTACTCACTGTGTTTCTTTTTAGACTGATGTTTTTTAATTTTTATGAAACGATTTACCTCATTCTTTTCCTTCTTGTAGTCTGTGGTGAGTAATATTTTTTCTCTTCTTTTACGGTGGCACTGGGTTTTATTATTGCTTCGAAAGGACCATGAATAAATTATATACACAAATTGTTGCTGTAGGTCAATCAAACTACAAGAGATATGTAAATATGCTGATTATTTATTAAAAATTAATTCAAGTGTACAACGTGTTTGAGTGTCGTTCAATAACTTAACTGAATTTAAGTGTGTTTACTGTCGTTAAAAGTCTAATTTCTGTTTTATTATATCTACTTGCCTGTTGGTTGTAAAACCGAGTTGTAGTTTTTCCCGATGTGTCGTACATAGCCTAAAAAATGCGTGATTTTTACTTTTTCTAATTGACATTTTTTTATAAATTCAATAAAAGCTACCATTTAAGCTATTTATAACAATCTTGAAAACATCTGATTCGTTAAGTAAAAAGAACCACAATAATATAATTAATTACATAATATAGACTTTGTATCCATGAAAACAAAACTTTCTATTTTCGGTGAATTTGTTACTAACTTTCCAAACTTGGATAAGTTTACAAATATAAAAAATCAATAGTCACCAAAGAAAAAGAGAGCTACAAATAAATCGCCTACTGTTCCAATAATTTAATGCACTTCAGTGCCTGCTTCCCATAATTCGGCACAGATCATTGATGGGAGTCCTCTGTAAGCTACACCTTTAAATATAATTTCTGCACAAGACACGAATGCTTGTCCTCCAGATAATGACATTGCAGCAGTAAATAGTAATTTTGTGGTTCAGATCCCCTTATGAGCTGTTCCTCTAAGAAAAGCCATTTTTGTATCTCGCCTGGCTAGTGATACCACTGTCGAGCCAGTTGAACACTTTTTGAAAAAAAAAGTTGGAATAGAGGCGGATATAACAATATACAAATTTCAATTTTCTCAACCAAGATCCATATCATCTTTTAAAATATCAATTCCACTTGAGCTTTATAATGTGTTGTTGGAGCCGAGCTTCTAGCAAAACAATATTCTTGTTCCGAATTTATACCTAGAAACAAATCAGGTAACATTGCTACCCTCCCTCAACAAGAAATTGATGCTTCAAAAAACTGAAATCAACTTTCTATTGTTAACCAAATCCTTCGCGGCCTGAGAACAAAACTTTCATCACTATATATGGAAAGTTACAACTTGGATTATCAAGTCATATTGTTTACTGAAACATGGCTTAGCGATAACTTTTTAAGTTCTGAAACACTTTGTAATAAATTCAACATCTTTCGCCGTGATCGTGGCAGTAAAACTACGGGTGGTGGAGTCCTTATTGCAGTTTCAAGTAATTTGTCGTCTGAGCTGGTCGTAACAGATTCGGTTTTTGATATTGAATTTATATCTGTATTGATAAAAAACAGAGGTAAACGAATTTTTACAACATGTTCTTATGTGCCACCATCTTCTCCAATGCGAATATACACTCTGTATGCCGAAGCCATTAAATCTCTTATTCTATCTTCAATTACTGATGATTCAATTTTTATTTTTGGAGATTTTAATTTGCCATCAATATCCTGGAAGTATTTACCGGAAGAGAACTTTTTTGTGCAAACTACGCTGGGTTCTAATAGTAATGAATTCTTTATTATACGATTTGGGCTTATACCAACTAAATGGCATCAAGAATAGTTCTCCAAAGATACTAGACTTAATTTTCGTTAAAATTGTTACCGATTGTTTTATAAGGCGCTCCTTACCCATAATAACACCATTCTACTATCGAATTATTACCTTCAACTCCATATAAATCTGTGGTGCCTTTATATACAAAGACCTTCTCGTTTCAGAATACCAACTACAGTTTATTTAATGAACTAATAAAGGATACTAACTGGAATAACATTCTATTTTGCACTGACATGGATCAGATGACTAAAGCCTTATACCATAACGTTTACTCTTTTATGGACTTGTGTATTCCGAGAACAATAATTAAGTAAAATGTTGGGAATCCTAGGAATAATAAGCAATTATCTTACGCTAAAAATAGGAAGAACAAATTATATACAAAATTCAAACAGTCTGGTGATTTTGCAGATTATTTAAGGTATTCTATTAGCCGCGCTACATACTCTTCGCTTAATAAACTTTTTTATAATATTTATATACAAAAATTGAAAGTAAATTCAAAACGCTAACCAATAGCATTTTTTAAATTTGTTAATCAAAAAAAGAAAGCGAATGCTTTCCCTCCGCTTTAAAGCTTCAACTTACTGAATCCAGTGATGAAATCGTTATAAACAATTTATTCGCAGATTTCTTCTCAATTTACTCTAATGCAAATTATGACGAATCTTTTAATTATCCATTCAACTTCGCTAAAACTCAATCAATTAATATACCATTTATTGATATTTCGACAATCAGCACTGAATTAAAAAGTCTTAAATTCGCATATAACAATGTGCCTGATAAAATCCCTAGCAATATTTTGATAAATTGTGCTGATAGTATTTCTATCACGTTGGAAATTATGTTTAATACATTAATAAAATATGGCAATTTTCCTGAAATCTGGAAGGATTCCTTTATTATTCCTTTTTTTAAATCAGGAAACAAATCCGATGTTTCGAAATACCGTGGTATTGCAAAATTAAGTACTATACCCAAATTATTTGAAAAAATTATCACCGAATATTTATGCTTCTATCATCAAATTCTATACATCAAATAACTCATTATCGATCTCGTAAGAGATCCTCTAGTATCACAAATCTTTTACATTTCTCATCAATAATGCATCGTGGGTTTCTACAAAAACAACAAATCGACGTGATATACACGGATTTCAGCAAGGCATTTGATAAAGTCAATCATATGATCCTGAAAAAAATGGGAATTAATTGGTTTTAAAGACTTAAGTGTTAAATGGATATTCTCTTATCCAACAAATAGGAAACAAATAGTTCATTTTAATAACTCCTGCTCTATATGCATAGATGTTCTATCTTTACAACTGGTGTAAAACAAATCTTATGGAGCTAAATCTAAAAAAATTTGAATATATGTGCTTCGCAAGAAAGAAACCGATACCTGAACGCTGTTTTATCGATGACTATCATATAGAGGAAGTTGATAATATAGTAGATCTTAGATTGTTACTTGACTCCAAACTCAACTTAATTTCGCATATTAATTTGAAAGCAAACAACCCCAGAGGTTTACTTGGATTTGTAAAACGCTTGGCTAAAGAGTTCGATAATCCATACGGTACTAAAAGCCTTTATTTGTCGCTTGTCAGACCTATTCTGAAGTATGGATCCATAATTTGGGACCCTATGTATAAAAAATATGCAGATATTCTTGAATCTGTTCAAAAACAGTTCCTTCTTTTTTGCCTCCGTGGATTGAACTTTAGCCCATTGGACTTACCTGCCTACTCAGCCAGACTTTCTCTCATTAAGCTACTAACTCTAAGAAGTCGCAGAACAGTACTCAACATTTCGTTCATTTTTGGTGTGATTAGTGGCGATGTTTCCTCTCAGTTACTTATTAACAGAATTACCTTAAATGTACCACAACGCCCTGCACGACATTTTTTAGAAGAATGTACTGATTTTAATAAATATTATTAATTTATTGATTTTAATTTGACACTAAGCTTAATAAGAAATAACCTTTTAATTTACCTGAAGAACTAGTTGTCTGCATTTGTGAACATTTTTTTTTAATGTTTTTTTTTTTACTGTATGCATGTTTAATTTAAGCTATATTTTTATGTTATGTAAAAATTTTTTATCTAGCAATTAAATTAAAATATCTGCAAGGATCTTAATTTCCGTAGACAATTTATAAATAAATAATTATTCAACAAATAATTATAATTGCCGGGTTGACATAATAACAAAAATATAAATAGGTTCGTTTTTTGTGTATTTAGGGATATGATGTAGAAAGCAATGCTTACGTTATTATGGCTACAAATAAAAGGTAACTTGTGTTCTTGATCTCTGGTAAGTATCTTTTTTTTCACTGAATAAATAACAGGGAAGTTGGATTTCTTCTTTTCAGGCTAATAGGTAAGTATAGGTGTTGGTTTTTTTTATTGAAAAATTACATACAAGTTTGGTTTCTTATTTTTAGGCTAATAGATAAGTATATTAGTTAATTCCTCTCGATTTTGCTATTTTAGAAATATTTCTAGGTTTAAAAAATTTAGATTTGAAGCCCAAGCGTCTTCTTTTTAGGTTAATAGGTAAGTATATTAGTTGATTCTTCTCGATTTTGTTATTTTAGAATTATTTCTAGGTTTAAAAAATTAAGATTTGAAGCCCAAGCGTCAAGCTAGAATTAATATTTTTTTTGCAATTATATATCACGAAAACTAAATTAGTTATTAATCAGTAAGCCAGTTCATTTCAGTGTTACAACTTATTGAAAAAGAGTTAGCGGTATGTTTCCTAAGCATTAGTACAATATAACACTTATAAAATAAAATTCGTTATTTTCAAAATGGGATATTTTTTTTGTGTAAATGAAGTGTGTACAAAATGAATTAAAAGTTATTTTTGTCTCAAGTTAATTTTTTAATTTTTAAGGAAGGTTTTCAAAGAAAACGAGAAATGTTAGACATCAGCAGAATGTAATGCCTTCATTGCTGGAAAGCTACATCCTTCACCAGCTTTCTTTGCATCTACCTACCTTAGGTTGTGTACTAGTTTTGTAAATAAGAAAACGAGGAGTATTCGTATACATATTGTTACGTTTATTTAAATTTGTAAATGAATTAGAAAAATTTCAGAGCCCCGTGAGTTGAAAAATATGGGCGAGTGCCAATTTTTTCACTTAGTGGTTTTTTCTTTTTATTTTTTAATTCTCTATCGTCCCATATATTTATTTTTTTTAATGAAGTTACTTTATTGTTCCCAATGATATGAAAAAATTAGAGGTAAGCGTGGTGTTTTGCCTAATCATGGTGATTTCCAACAGCAACTCTTTCGACACTATGCCTAATCAATTACCATATTTATTTTTTTCTAGCTGGTCTAGTGCCTCGGCCAACTTGATTTCAACACTAACACGGAAGGACAGACCGACATCGCTCTATCGACTTCGCTATGCATAAGAATCAGAATATATATACTTTATGGGGTCGGAAATAGATATTGTAGAAATTACACACGGAATAACAAACTTATATATACCCTTTTTCCACTTTTTGTGGTGAAAGGTATAAAAATGATTCAATAGTGTATGTGTGTTTTTTGGATATGTGGTTTCTTAGAAAACTTTTAAGTTTTTGATAGTGGTTAGTCGGTTTTAAATGAAATTTAAAATTTTTTATTGCAAGTACAGTTTTTTGCAAAAACTAAAATTTTTGGTGAAAAACGACTTAATAGTGTTTTTTTGTTGTTGTTGCGAATATGGGGTTTTCATAAAACTTTAAAATTGTAGATAGTGTTAAGTAATTGTTTGTGCAATTTTAAATGAAATGTAATATTTTTTATTGCAAGTAAAGAAATTTTCGTAAAAATAAATATGTTGGTGAAATTTTAATTGTTCAGTGAACTTCCAATTTTTTGGTAATCTAGAGCTTTTTTTTGCTAATATTGTCCAAGTTTTTAGTTGCTTCAATAATTGTCATTGGATTTGCTGGTGTTATTAGGCTTTCGTTGCTTCCTATTGTTTGAGTTGCTTTGGATAATTCTTTAAACGAGCCTCCATTCCATGTCGAGACACGTTCACTCCTCGGTTTCCCAGGCTATTTGGACACCGTGGTATAGCTGTTGCTTCTAATCCACACTTAAAACAAAAAAAGTGATCTTTTCTCTTCGAGACAATCAACAAAAATATGGCCTTCTGCCTTATAATTCCACATGTAAAGATCTAGCTACATATCTTCCATTATACTGTCGCTGACTATTTAGTAAGTTTTCACGCCTAAATTCTTTTGCAAACTGTGCTGCAATCAGTGCAAAAAGAAGAACAGTAAGTAAAACAGCAAAGATACCTACTTACATACATTATAAGATCTTATGTTCTAGTGAACTGTATGTAAGTATCTTTGCTGTCTTACTCACTGTGTTTCTTTTTAGACTGATGTCTTTTAATTTTTATGAAACGATATACCTCATTCTTTTCCTTCTTGTAGTCTGTGGTGAGTAATATTTTTTCTCTTCTTTTACGGTGGCACTGGGTTTTATTATTGCTTCGAAAGGACCATGAATAAATTATATACACAAATTGTTGCTGTAGGTCAATCAAACTACAAGAGATATGTAATTATGCTGTGTTACAACTTATTGAAAAAGAGTTAGCGGTATGTTTCCTAAGCATTAGTACAATATAACACTTATAAAATAAAATTCGTTATTTTCAAAATGGGATATTTTTTTTGTGTAAATGAAGTGTGTACAAAATGAATTAAAAGTTATTTTTGTCTCAAGTTAATTTTTTAATTTTTAAGGAAGGTTTTCAAAGAAAACGAGAAATGTTAGACATCAGCAGAATGTAATGCCTTCATTGCTGGAAAGCTACATCCTTCACCAGCTTTCTTTGCATCTACCTACCTTAGGTTGTGTACTAGTTTTGTAAATAAGAAAACGAGGAGTATTCGTATACATATTGTTACGTTTATTTAAATTTGTAAATGAATTAGAAAAATTTCAGAGCCCCGTGAGTTGAAAAATATGGGCGAGTGCCAATTTTTTCACTTAGTGGTTTTTTCTTTTTATTTTTTAATTCTCTATCGTCCCATATATTTATTTTTTTTAATGAAGTTACTTTATTGTTCCCAATGATATGAAAAAATTAGAGGTAAGCGTGGTGTTTTGCCTAATCATGGTGATTTCCAACAGCAACTCTTTCGACACTATGCCTAATCGATTACCATATTTATTTTTTTCTAGCTGGTCTAGTGCCTCGGCCAACTTGATTTCAACACTAACACGGAAGGACAGACCGACATCGCTCTATCGACTTCGCTATGCATAAGAATCAGAATATATATACTTTATGGGGTCGGAAATAGATATTGTAGAAATTACACACGGAATAACAAACTTATATATACCCTTTTTCCACTTTTTGTGGTGAAAGGTATAAAAATGATTCAATAGTGTATGTGTGTTTTTTGGATATGTGGTTTCTTAGAAAACTTTTAAGTTTTTGATAGTGGTTAGTCGGTTTTAAATGAAATTTAAAATTTTTTATTGCAAGTACAGTTTTTTGCAAAAACTAAAATTTTTGGTGAAAAACGACTTAATAGTGTTTTTTTGTTGTTGTAGCGAATATGGGGTTTTCATAAAACTTTAAAATTGTAGATAGTGTTAAGTAATTGTTTGTGCAATTTTAAATGAAATGTAATATTTTTTATTGCAAGTAAAGAAATTTTCGTAAAAATAAATATGTTGGTGAAATTTTAATTGTTCAGTGAACTTCCAATTTTTTGGTAATCTAGAGCTTTTTTTTGCTAATATTGTCCAAGTTTTTAGTTGCTTCAATAATTGTCATTGGATTTGCTGGTGTTATTAGGCTTTCGTTGCTTCCTATTGTTTGAGTTGCTTTGGATAATTCTTTAAACGAGCCTCCATTCCATGTCGAGACACGTTCACTCCTCGGTTTCCCAGGCTATTTGGACACCGTGGTATAGCTGTTGCTTCTAATCCACACTTAAAACAAAAAAAGTGATCTTTTCTCTTCGAGACAATCAACAAAAATATGGCCTTCTGCCTTATAATTCCACATGTAAAGATCTAGCTACATATCTTCCATTATACTGTCGCTGACTATTTAGTAAGTTTTCACGCCTAAATTCTTTTGCAAACTGTGCTGCAATCAGTGCAAAAAGAAGAACAGTAAGTAAAACAGCAAAGATACCTACTTACATACATTATAAGATCTTATGTTCTAGTGAACTGTATGTAAGTATCTTTGCTGTCTTACTCACTGTGTTTCTTTTTAGACTGATGTCTTTTAATTTTTATGAAACGATATACCTCATTCTTTTCCTTCTTGTAGTCTGTGGTGAGTAATATTTTTTCTCTTCTTTTACGGTGGCACTGGGTTTTATTATTGCTTCGAAAGGACCATGAATAAATTATATACACAAATTGTTGCTGTAGGTCAATCAAACTACAAGAGATATGTAATTATGCTGATTATTTATTAAAAATTAATTCAAGTGTACAACGTGTTTGAGTGTCGTTCAATAACTTAACTGAATTTAAGTGTGTTTACTGTCGTTAAAAGTCTAATTTCTGTTTTATTATATCTACTTGCCTGTTGTTCGTAAAACCGAGTTGTAGTTTTTCCCGATGTGTCGTACATAGCCTAAAAAATGCGTGATTTTTACTTTTTCTAATTGACATTTTTTCATAAATTCAATAAAAGCTACCATTTAAGCTATTTATAACAATCTTGAAAACATCTGATTCGTTAAGTAAAAAGAACCACAATAATATAATTAATTACATAATATAGACTTTGTATCCATGAAAACAAAACTTTCTAAATTCGGTGAATTTTTTACTAACTTTCCAAACTTGGATAAGTTTACAAATATAAAAAATCAATAGTCACCAAAGAAAAAGAGAGCTACAAATAAATCGCCTACTGTTCCAATAATTTCATGCACTTCAGTGCCTGCTTCCCATAATTCGGCACAGATCATTGATGGGAGTCCTCTGTAAGCTACACCTTTAAATATAATTTTTGCACAAGACACGAATGCTTGTCCTCCAGATAATGACATTGCAGCAGTAAATAGTAATTTTGTAGTTCAGATCCCCTTATGAGCTGTTCCTCCAAGAAGAGCCATTTTTGTATCTCGCCTGGCTAGTGATACCACTGTCGAGCCAGTTGAACACTTTTTGAAAAATAAAGTTGCAATAGAGGCGGATATAACAATATACAAATTTCAATTTTCTCAACCAAGATCCATATCATCTTTTAAAATATCAATTCCACTTGAGCTTTATAATGTGTTGTTGGAGCCGAGCTTCTAGCAAAACAATATTCTTGTTCGCGAATTTATACCTAGAAACAAATCAGGTAACATTGCTACCCTCCGTCAACAAGAAATTGATGCTTCAAAAAACTGAAATCAACTTTCTATTGTTAACCAAATCCTTCGCGGTCTGAGAACAAAACTTTCATCATTATATATGGAAAGTTACAACTTGGATTATCAAGTCATACTGTTTACTGAAACACGGCTTAGCGATAACTTTTTAAGTTCTGAAACACTTTGTAATAAATTCAACATCTTTCGCCGTGATCGTGGCAGTAAAACTACGGGTGGTGGAGTCCTTATTGCAGTTTCAAGTAATTTGTCGTCTGAGCTGGTCGTAACAGATTCGGTTTTTGATATTGAATTTATATCTGTATTGATAAAAAACAGAGGTAAACGAATTTTTACAACATGTTCTTATGTGCCACCATCTTCTCCAATGCGAATATACACTCTGCATGCCGAAGCCATTTAATCTCTTGTTCTATCTTCAATTACTGATGATTAAATTTTTATTTTTGGAGATTTTAATTTGCCATCAATATCCTGGAAGTATTTACCGGAAGAGAACTTTTTTGTTCAAACTACGCTGGGTTCTAATAGTAATGAATTCTTTATTATACGATTTGGGCTTATACCAACTAAATGGCATCAAGAATAGTTCTCCAAAGATACTAGACTTAATTTTCGTTAAAATTGTTACCGATTGTTTTATAAGGCGCTCCTTACCCATAATAACACCATTCTACTATCGAATTATTACCTTCAACTCCATATAAATCTGTGGTGACTTTATATACAAAGACCTTCTCGTTTCAGAATACCAACTACAGTTTATTTAATGAACTAATAAAGGATACTAACTGGAATAACATTCTATTTTGCACTGACATGGATCAGATGACAAAAGCCTTATACCATAACGTTTACTCTTTTATGGACTTGTGTATTCCGAGAACAATAATTAAGCAAAATGTTGGGAATCCTAGGAATAATAAGCAATTATCTTACGCTAAAAATAGGAAGAACAAATTATATACAAAATTCAAACAGTCTGGTGATTTTGCAGATTATTTAAGGTATTCTATTAGCCGCGCTACATACTCTTCGCTTAATAAACTTTTTTATAATATTTATATACAAAAATTGAAAGTAAATTCAAAACGCTAACCAATAGCATTTTTTAAATTTGTTAATCAAAAAAAGAAAGCGAATGCTTTCCCTCCGCTTTAAAGCTTCAACTTACTGAATCCAGTGATGAAATCGTTATAAACAATTTATTCGCAGATTTCTTCTCAATTTACTCTAATGCAAATTATGACGAATCTTTTAATTATCCATTCAACTTCGCTAAAACTCAATCAATTAATATACCATTTATTGATATTTCGACAATCAGCACTGAATTAAAAAGTCTTAAATTCGCATATAACAATGTGCCTGATAAAATCCCTAGCAATATTTTGATAAATTGTGCTGATAGTATTTCTATCACGTTGGAAATTATGTTTAATACATTAATAAAATATGGCAATTTTCCCGAAATCTGGAAGGATTCCTTTATTATTCCTTTTTTTAAATCAGGAAACAAGTCCGAAGTTTCGAAATACCGTGGTATTGAAAAATTAAGTACTATACCCAAATTATTTGAAAAAATTATCACCGAATATTTATGCTTCTATCATCAAATTCTATACATCAAATAACTCATTATCAGCATCGATTTCGTAAGAGATTCTCTAGTATCACAAATCTTTTACATTTTTCATCAATAATGCATCGTGGGTTTCTACAAAAACAACAAATCGACGTGATATACACGGATTTCAGCAAGGCATTTGATAAAGTCAATCATATGATCCTGAAAAAAATGGGAATTAATTGGTTTTAAAGACTTAAGTGTTAAATGAATATTCTCTTATCCAACAAATAGGAAACAAATAGTTCATTTTAATAACTCCTGCTCTATATGCATAGATGTTCTATCTTTACAACTGGTGTAAAACAAATCTTATGGAGCTAAATCTAAAAAAATTTAAATATATGTGCTTCGCAAGAAAGAAACCGATACCTGAACGCTATTTTATCGATGACTATCATGTAGAGGAAGTTGATAAAATAGTAGATCTTAGATTGTTACTTGACTCCAAACTCAACTTAATTTCGCATATTAATTTGAAAGCAAACAACCCTAGAGGTTTACTTGGATTTGTAAAACGCTTGGCTAAAGAGTTTGATAATCCATACGGTACTAAAAGCCTTTATGTGTCGCTTGTCAGACCTATTCTGAAGTATGGATCCATAATTTGGGACCCTATGTATAAAAAATATGCAGATATTCTTGAATCTGTTCAAAAACAGTTCCTTCTTTTTTGCCTCCGTGGATTGAACTTTAGCCCATTGGACTTACCTGCCTACTCAGCCAGACTTTCTCTCATTAAGCTACCAACTCTAAGAAGTCGCAGAACAGTACTCAACATTTCGTTAATTTTTGGTGTGATTAGTGGCGATGTTTCCTCTCAGTTACTTATTAACAGAATTACCTTAAATATACCACAACGCCCTGCACGACATTTTGTACCCGGACCCTTTTAGAAGAATGTACTGATTTTAATAAATATTATTAATTTATTGATTTTAATTTGACACTAAGCTTAATAAGAAATAACCTTTTAATTTACCTGAAGAACTAATTGTCTGCATTTGTGAACATTTTTTTTAATGTTTTTTTTTTTACTGTATGCATGTTTAATTTAAGCTATATTTTTATGTTATGTAAAAATTTTTTACCTAGCAATTAAATTAAAATATCTGCAAGGATCTTAATTTACGTAGACAATTTATAAATAAATAATTATTCAACAAATAATTATAATTGCCGGGTTGAAATAATAACAAAAAGTTAAATAGGTTCGTTTTTTGTGTATTTAGGGATATGATGTAGAAAGCAATGCTTACGTTATTATGGCTACAAATAAAAGGTAACTTGTGTTCTTGATCTCTGGTAAGTATATTTTTTTTCACTGAATAAATAACAGAGAAGTTGGATTTCTTCTTTTCAGGCTAATAGGTAAGTATAGGTGTTGGTTTTTTTTTTATTGAAAAATTACATATAAGTTTGGTTTCTTATTTTTAGGCTAATAGATAAGTATATTAGTTAATTCCTCTCTATTTTGTTATTTTAGAAATATTTCTAGGTTTAAAAAATTTAGATTTGAAACCCAAGCGTCTTCTTTTTAGGCTAATAGGTAAGTATATTAGTTGATTCTTCTCGATTTTGTTATTTTAGAATTATTTCTAGGTTTAAAAAATATAGATTTGAAGCCCAAGCGTCAAGCTAGAATTAATATTTTTTTTGCAATTATATATCACGAAAACTAAATTAGTTATTAATCAGTAAGCCAGTTCATTTCAGTGTTACAACTTATTGAAAAAGATTTAGCGGTATGTTTCCTAAGCAGTAGTACAATATAACACTTATAAAATAAAATTCGTTATTTTCAAAATGGGATATTTTTTTTGTGTAAATGAAGTGTGTACAAAATGAATTAAAAGTTATTTTTGTCTCAAGTTAATTTTTTAATTTTTAAGGAAGGTTTTCAAAGAAAACGAGAAATGTTAGCAGAATGTAATGCCTTCATTGCTGGAAAGCTACATCCTTCACCAGCTTTCTTTGCATCTATCTACCTTAGGTTGTGTACTAGTTTTGTAAATAAGAAAACGAGGAGTATTCGTATACATATTGTTACGTTTATTTAAATTTGTAAATGAATTTACTAGAAGTTTCCTGCCATCTATTACTAGAGTTTTCTATTATCATTTCAGACACATGATGATTGTTATTTGATTCTAAAACCTTTCATTATTATTCTGAATTTGTTATACATGTTGTGTATTTTTATTAGTTGTTGTGCAATGTACGTGTTTGTGTAGTTGTGTGTTGCGTTTATTTTATTGCTTTGTGTTAGTTGTTTTTCGTTTGTGATCAAGAATTTTTTGTAGAAACTTATTGACAATATTATTATTTCTTTTTATAACCTTAATGAAGCATCTTTGCAACAATATTAATTTAGTTAGACGAAGTCGACACACAAACACTAAAGTATTTCATCACTGTTCTTTTTGAAACTTGTCTTGTACATTTGTTTTTGCTTTGTATCAACTGCTTGTTTTGTATTTCTACTGGTGTCTGATTTTTCTTGTTTCTTTGAAAAACTTCAGCATACATTTGTAAAATAATTTTTCTATTTAAAAGAGGTTCTTAGAAACAACAAGTAAGAGTGCTATATTCGGCTTTGCCGAGTCTTTGGTACCCTTTACCATCTTTGTAAATCTAATTTAATGAAGTAACTCCAATCAAATAAGCAAAAACAAAAGTTTTTAAGTGTTAAATATATACAATATTACATAAAAATGCCATCGGCTTTTAATGGGATAAGCATTTAAAAAAAAAAAATGTATTTCCTTATAGATATTTAAAACAAATTGGAAAAATTTCAGAGCCCCGTGAGTTGAAAAATATGCGCGAGTGCCAATTTTCTCACTTAGTGGTTTTTTCTTCTTATTTTTTAATTCTCTATCGTCCCATATATTTATTTTTTTGATTGAAGTTACTTTATTGTTCCCAATGATATGAAAAAATTAGATGTAAGCGTGGTGTTTTGCCTAATCATGGTGATTTCCAACAGCAACTCTTTCGACACTATGCCTAATCGATTACCATATTTATTTTTTTCTAGCTGGTCTAGTGCATCGGCCAACTTGATTTCAACACTAACACGGAAGGACAGACCGACATCGCTCTATCGACTTCGCTATGCATAAGAATCAATATATATATACTTTATGGGGTCGGAAATAGATATTGTAGAAATTACACACGGAATAACAAACTTATATATACCCTTTTTCCACTTTTTGTGGTGAAAGGTATAAAAATGACTCAATAGTGTATGTGTGTATGTGTGTTTTTTTTGATATGTGGTTTCTTAGAAAACTTTTAAGTTTTTGATAGTGGTTAGTCGGTTTTAAATGAAATTTAAAATTTTTTATTGCAAGTACAGTTTTTTGCAAAAACTAAAATTTTTGGTGAAAAACGACTCAATAGTGTTTTTTTGTTGTTGTTGCGAATATGGGGTTTTCAGAAAACTTTAAAATTGTAGATAGTGTTAAGTAATTGTTTGTGCAATTTTAAATGAAATGTAATCTTTTTTATTGCAAGTAAAGAAATTTTCGTAAAAATAAATATGTTGGTGAAATTTTAATTGATTAGTGAACTTCCAATTTTTTGGTAATCTAGAGCTTTTTTTTGCTAATATTGTCCAAGTTTTTGGTTGCTTCAATAATTGTCATTGGATTTGCAGGTTATTAGGCTTTCGTTGCTTCCTATTGTTTGAGTTGCTTTGGATAATTCTTTAAACGAGCCTCCATTCCATGTCGAGACACGTACACTCCTCGGTTTCCCAGGCAATTTGGACACCGTGGTGTAGCTGTTGCTTCTAATCCACACTTAAAACAAAAAAGTGATCTTTTCTCTTCGAGACAATCAACAAAAATATGGCCTTCTGCGTTATAATTCCACATGTAAAGATCTAGCTACATATCTTCCATTATACTGTCGCTGACTATTTAGTAAGTTTTCACGCCTAAATTCTTTTGCAAACTGTGCTGCGCCATTGGAGCTTTGAGATTTCCCCTCATTACAGTGACTAAATACTTTTCTCCTAATGGACTACGTAATTGGTTTCTAAGTTTGATAACTGAACTATAAAAATCTTCAAAGGACTCCACTATTTTGATGACGCACAGTGGCACATATTTTCATTATGTAGTATGTTAGTTACCAGTACTCGCAAAATAAAGTCGTTACGTTTTTTAGAAGTTGTTAAATTTTTTGTTTAAAAAAGGTCAAATTTCAAAATTTTGGCGCATGGGGAAATATTTCTTGCTTAACAGAGCATAACTCCCTCCCGTCAAACCACAAACCTACACACCTACACCCCATTATATAACTTTTTAACACAGAGGTAAAGCAAAATTTTTGTCAAATCTTCTTGAAAGATGGCGTTTGTAATTTTTGCGATGGAATCTAGTGATATACAAATGCACTATATTGTACCTTTCACATTTGCAAAATCTAAATATTCAATGAAATTTTGGTTACCCATTAGAGTTGGTAATGGCAAATATATCATTAAACAATAAGAATATAAAGAATTATGAATCCAGAATAATGCAAAATTAAAAAAGGAAGTCTTTAATAAAATACGTGAATGGACATGTTTATTATGGCATTCTTTGGAAAGTAAGTTTAATTATTACATAGGTAAGGAAATGTAAGCTTATTCCTTGCTTAATTGATTAACATAATTTTGTAAACAAAAGATAAGCGCACACACTGCATGTACCTGATTACTCTTAGTACCTGTTTATTTTTGAAGAAAAACGAAAGAAAAAAGAACAAATTTAAGAAAGTTATCTTCAGCTAGGCCTTTTAATCGACCAACATAAATATGGAGAAGGAAATTCGAATATTGAAAATGCTACAAGAAGATTTTTTCCAATTAAAAAACTGCAGCATCTATCAAGGTGTACATTATGAGTTAATAAGACGATTCAAAATCACATAACAAGTCTTAGCATGCAACAGAAAGATAAATGCAAAAAAAATTGACGATCACGCCAAAAAAACAGATGCACTTTATAATGGAAAATACCCTTGGAGATATATGTCTTCAATGGTTCATAAAATTTTGCATATTGGGGAACAATTTATTCAACATAATTTGCTACCAATAGGAGATCTGTCTGAAGAAGCTCAAGAAACAAGGAACAAAGGCTACAGATTTTTTCGCGAACATAGCACAAGAAAAATGTCTAGATGTTGTACTAATGAAGACATTATCACCATTTTGTTGTGTACTTTAGAGCCATATATGTCCAATTTTCGACAAAAATGGAAAACAACTCTAGTCGAATTAGAGGAGGAGGCTCAACACCCATTAAAAGATGAAAATCAATGCTATTTAGAAGAAATTTTTACTAAAATTGCTTAATGTATAGTGGGCCTTTGATTTGAAAGTATAGGTATTTATGTAAATTAATTAATATTTATTTTATAAATTGCTATATAAATATTTAAAAAAATAATAAAACTTTAACTAAGATAGGATTTATTTCATTTAAACTTTTCGTTATTATTTAATAAGAATAGGACATACATATGAAAAAAAATTTTTTTAATGTTTTAACACTCGTCTTTTATACTCAACTTCAATTAGTAATGGTAACGAATATTAAACCATTCATAACTTTTTTTGTCAGTCGACTTTAATGCTTTTTATCAAAAATTATAGTTTAAAATCCCAACTACCAAACAGAAAAAACCGCATATTAAAATTCCGGTCCAATCAAAATTACGGATTTTTGACCGCCTTCTCGTCAAATGTGGCGGCGTTATGCGACGATCTAATGTTTTCCCTCGGATATCAAAGTCGCTATCGTCACAGTGAAATTGTGTAATCAAAGCTGCTTTAAAATCGTTCCAGCGCGATATGTTGTTGGACCTTCACTCTCTGCTGATCCACTCAATAAATGATGAAATGATTTCAATACATCTCTCCACTTACAACCAAAATCTACCTGTAGAGTTTCTACGCGGAAAACAAAATCCTCAATGCTGGTAGTGTTATCGGTTTCATCAAAAATTATTCTCCATTTATCAATTTTTAATCCAGGACATAAGTTTTGATTCTGGCTATGACGGTTGGGTATTAGCATAATAGAATTTCCAGCCGATTAGTGTTTATTGGATTGAAAAAGTAATTTGGACGTGTTGCAATTGTAACTGTTCCGTAGGTGCATTTGATATTGGCAAAAGTGGTTGACTAACATCAGGAAAGGATACGTTACTTATCCGAGGTTGCCATGAATTTCCATTTTTTGATTTTGAATTGCATTTTGGTTTAGACTTTTTTGGACCAAGTGCGGTATAAGATTTAAAAGTCTGTCCTCGAAATTTCTTAGGTCTTCATGTATCATGACTGTTCTTTTCTCTGGAAAGTTATTTTGTCCGTGGTCTTAATAATTCATTCATAATTCGAAATGCGTCGATGACTTCTCTCGCGCTTATGCTACTAAAAGGTAGATTGTCGATAGTGCTATTTCCTTCTATCCTCTCTCCGCTTGTTTCCAAAACATAGTCTCTTTGACCTGCTGCTACCTCGATATTAATAATGGTTTGTTTCGGAATTGCCCCTGTACTATTATTGATGTACCAGTTGTCGCGATTGTTGCTGCTGAAGCTTCCCCTTCAATTCTACTTTTAGAATGCGTACTGAACATTTCCGAAATTATTTAATTGACCTAACATAACTGTCAAAGTAAATCCTATTAAAACAAAATTGACTAAAACCTGAAAATAATCATTTATAAAATTGAAACGACTGCGTCGGTACAAAAAAAAAAAAAATCCTATGACCTAAAAAAAAACTTACCTAAACCTTAAGTATTCTCCCACCTGAAACAAAATATAACAACACATTCTGTGGATATTATATTATGTTACTAGTTCAAACAATAATAGATAAAAATGAATAAATGGTGTTTGGTATAGTTATTCCAAACCATCAAATAACTACAAAAATTAATAAATTTATCCAACAAATTCTCTGGATTTGGTTTAGTTACTTCAATCAATAATAAGATATATAAAAATGAATAAATGGGTTGCTATATAATTTAACCAAACCATTAAATATCTTCAAAGGAAATAAATAAATGTAACAAAAGAAAATAAAAAAAATAAAAATTTACAAATGGAAATAAAAAAATTGAGCACTTAAAACAAACATTAGGTGATGACCTGTCTACTAAATGAGCCAACTCTTTACAAATTTTAGCAAATGCGCGTTGGCAATTGGTCAAACCTTTGCTTTTCATCGTAAACAGCCTTTGATTCTGAATCAATTTTTGATAAAACAATATGAATAATTATTGCGTCCATTATTTGCTGTTCAGACCCTAATGATTACATTTGTTACTGTAGGTCAATCAAACTACAACAGATATGTAGTTATGTTGATTATAATTACTCAACGAATAATTATATTTGCAGGATTGAAATGTAAACAAAAAGATAAATGGGTTTGTATTAAATCTTTTGTTTTTGAGAATTTTAGCGATATGATGTGGAATGTAATGCTCACCTTATTAAGTTGGTTATGGCTACAAATAAAAGGTAACTTTCATTTTTTCCGGATCTCTGGTAAGTATCATCTTTTTACTGAATTAAGAAAGGGAAGTTGGATTTCTTCTTTTCAGGTTATTAGGAAAGTATAGATGTTGGTTTTTTCTTCTTGAATAAATAACATTTGTATAAGTTTGGTTTCTTCTTTTTAGGCTAGTAGGTAAGTACATTGGTAAATTTTTCTAGGTTCTACAATTTTATTAACATTATTTTTCTAGGTTTTATAAATTTAGATTTTTACGGAATATAAACGAAGTTAATAGCCCAAACTTCAAAGTAGAATCAATATTTATTCTTCAATTAGAAAACAACGCAAAAACTAAATTAGTTACTAATTAATAAGCGAATTTATTTCAATGTTATGGCTTATTGAAAAAGAGTTAGCGATTTGTTCGTTAAGCATTAATAGAGTATAAGAAACACTTATAAATTAAAATTCGTTATTTTCAAAATGAGTATTTTTTTTGTGCAAATGAAGTTTGTACATGGCGCCGGCCTTGCCCTTAGGCAAGAGAAGGTGACCGGTCGGCGGCGCAAAGAACATTAGCCAATGTTCTTACGGCTTCTACAATTGCTTTCGTATTTGAAGTGGTTGACACGGTAGCTTCCTCCCTTTTCTGTTATTGTGGTGATGTCCTTTGGTGTTGACGTGGACCCAAACGTTTGTTGTTAATGGTTTTGGTGAAACCTGTCATATTTTTGGCACGTGTCCATTGGAGTACATGCTCGTAGATCATGGCTTTAAGCGAGACAGTTTACACAGTAGCCATGCCTGTCAATCAATTCTTTCTGCTTTTTGATACTAATTTCCAAGAACTTGCTACAGAATCGCAATGCGTGATATTTCTTGCAAAGGACACACTTGTAGACGTAATAGTCCCTATGTAATCGAGAACTATGAGTCCTGCGGCTGTTGCTTTGGCGAGTTGCTGTCAGGCGACGGTATATTTTAGATAAAGAAAATTATCGTAAATATTATAGAGATTGGTATAGAATTTTGTTATATATAATGCAAAATCAGAGATAATTTCTTTCATTCAAAAATGGTAAATAGCAAAGCTTTACAATATTTGAGTTATAACTCCTGTGGCTATGCTCGCGTCTGCGATACGTACATTATTATTTTGATCTGTGCGTGTCTTTTGAACCCTTACTAGCCGCCACACATGAGGAGGTTGTAAATGATCCATTACCAAGACAAGATCTCCTACCTGTAAGTTTTGGGCTGAGGGGCTCCACTTATATTGCTTGTGAAGAGATTTGAGGTAATTCTTTACATCGTACTGAGAATTAATGATGGAGAATTTTTAAATTCTTCTATCGGTTTATGAGAGATATATTGATTTACGTTTGCTCCGGGAAGGCCAATAACAGAGCTCGTCCTAGAAAGTGACTGGGCGTTAGGGCTGTTAAATCCGCTGGGTCTTCTGATAATGCAAAATTGGGGCGAGAGTTCAATACTCCTTTAATTCTGGTTAGTATAGTGGAAAATGTGCTTCAAATGTAAAGATTTGAGCACCACCTATTAGCTTTAAATGAAACTTAAAGCTTTTCACTGTGGCTTCTCATAAGCGACCTATGTGAGTTGCGTGTGGCGGGATGAACTGCAATTCGTGGGGTACGCCCCACCTTCGAACGAATTGTGCGAATGTCGTTTGGAATGCAGCTAAGAAAAGGTCGGAGCAAAGCTCTAAATGCACTGCTTTTCCGCTGAAACAAACGACAATGCTAACGTACGCTTTAACAAAAGTGGATTTGCGTAACGCGAAATTTTTGGCTGAAAGGTCCCCGCGAAATTGTAGCATGATAACATTGCTTAATAATTGCATTATTTTACCTCACCTATATTAATCATGATTACATTATTTTACTTCCTACATAAATGCATTCGTATGACATATTCATAATACACTTTTGTTACCTATGCATTTGAGGAGCCACAAAAGTAAATATTTGTATAAGTTATAAAATGTAAGCAATAATGAAGTATTTCTATAATTGTTTGTAACCGATTGTAAAACCGTGAGACAAGCTGCCTACTATTTCTTCTAATTATTAGCGTTTAAGCATTTTAAAAATTTAAATAAAGCAGAATTATAATTGAATTCATAAATGCGCCTGTGTTTTTCATTCTATTGAAAATACATTACTTGGCGATCCTGCTAGCTTTAGCTGAAAACAATTAAATAATATACAGCAATACTTCCTAATATTTAATTGTTTAAAAAGCTAAACTGGTATAAAATAATTCAACCCACATCGCTTATGTGTAGTTGGACAAATTTCTTTTCTATCTTTTTTATTACAAAATATATGGCCCAATCCTCGGAAGAAATACTGCAAGAACTAAAGGAAGCCGAAGAACGGTGGGCTAAACTACTGGCAGCTGAAAAAGAAGATAAACTAGCTATCCTAAGCATTGGCCCAAGACCAATATATCTGCCCAAAAAGAAACCAGGACACTGTATGATAAACTAAAAGTTATTCAATAAAAATGTATTAAATGCATACATACATATTTATATTGAAAAATAATTTATCGAATAAACAAAAAAAAAAAAAAAAAAAACAAAAAACAAGGTAAGGATAGAGTTTGCAAAAATAATTATGAAACGTGTTATGCTGCAAATAATTATTATTTGATGTGATTTAAAAAAAAATACAATAATAAGATTTTTTTATAAAAAACAAACTATAAAATGTATACATAAACTTATTAAAATTATTAATTTAATTACAATAAATTAAATAAATGACGAAATAAAATCAAACGTACATATAGCAAAAAAAAAAAAAAAAACATTGGAAAAAAGGGAAACTTTGTGAAAAATTTAAATTTATCAATATGTAGCATGATTACATTATTTTACTTCCCACATATGTAAATGCATTCGTATGACAAATTAAAATTATTTATGAAATATTCATATTACACTTTTGATACCTATGCACATGAGGAGCCACAAAACTAAATATTTGTTAAAGTTATAAAATTAAACAATAATGAAATATTTCTAAAACCGTTTGTAACCGATTGTAAAACCGTGAGACAAGCTCCCTACTATTTCTTCTCATTATTAGTATATAAGAATTTTAAAAATTTAAATAAAGCAGAATTATAATTGAATTCATATATGCGCCTGTGTCTTTCATTTTATTGAAAATACATTACAATATCAATGGTAATTATCTGAAACGGTGATGATAAATTGCATCTTTCCGGTGGAAGTGGTGCCACTATTTTTGAACATGCTTGTTGTTTGTGCATTATACGTGTTGTAATTGCGAATATTTGTTTTTACTCGAGGTTTGAGTCTAAAAATGAAAAATTCAGTTTGTGTCATTCATGACATTAAACTGCATTTGGTATGAAGAAGAAATTAATGAAGATGAGTAAGATAAAGCTTACATAATTGTGAGTTACCTGGTAATATTATGGGATAACGTTCATTGTAAAGGAGAGCAGACTGAATTATACGACCATTTACTAGTATAATTTTTTAAGTTTGTATCAATAAACGGGTTTAATAAAAGTTAGCTTTTATCAGTTAATGGTAGGGAGTTAGATAAACACCTATATTCATCAAAATAAAAGGTTTTTTGTGTAAGCATGATGGGTTCAAATTTTACCAACTTCAATTTTCTCTGAGTTAAATTACTAGATGTATTAAGAGGGATATCTGACCTGATGTTTTCTTTACATTTGTTGAAGAATCTAAAAACATAGCATAGAACTCAGAGCTCTTTTGTATGAAGAAAAGTTGCTTAATAGATCGTCTTTTTGAACTTCAACATGCATGTTTCTTTAGGGTTTTGTTTAGGCCACTCTGCTGATGGTTTTGTTAACCATTGTGGTCCTTGCCACCATAAGGAATTTTGAACAAGATCTTTGATTTGGCAACCACGAGTTCCAAGATCTGCAGAGTTCTCATCAGTTGGAGTATGATGCAATGTTGCGTCAAGAAGCAATTTGTGAATTTGAGAAGTTCGATTCGCTACATAGATTTCCCAAGTTGGAGGTGGCTTTGACGGCCAACCTAGTATTATGGAGAAATCTGTCTATAGATTTACTTCGTTAACAAGATTTGCTAGTAATACCTTACCAATCAGTTCTATCTGGGGAAGAGAGACTGTCTGAATAGGGGCTACTTTACTTTTAGCTATTAATAAGCTTGAAAAGCTATTAGCAGCTCTATCCTGATATCTTATATACAATGTTGCACAGTATGCTGCTTTGGAGACATCGGAAATCCCATGTATTTAAAATAATTCTGTGGGACAGTAGTGTATCCAAAGGGATACTGAAATTTGTTTTATTTGTAACAGATGTTTTACAAGGTCATCCCATTTTTGTAGAGAGTCTAAAGAAACTTCTCCATCCCAGCCTATTCCTTCTAGCCATAGTTGCTGCGCTAATATTTTTGATCTAACTGAAATGGATGCAATAAAACCAGCGGGATCAAAAAGTCTTCGACAGAGGAGAGAATTTGTTATGTTTTGTTATGTTTATGGATTAATTAATTGGAACAAAAGTGTAAGGAAATAATTCGGTTAGTGCGTTCCATTTGATACCAAGAGCTTTGGTGGAACTTGTCTCGTGGAAGCAAGGAAAATCTTCATCAGATAAGTCTGTGGGAAAGTAATCGGGGATCATTTGCAAAGATCTTTCTTACACCAAATGTCTTCAGTTGGTAATCTTTAATTAGGCTATCAGTTTGGGTCTGAAATAAAATTTTGAAAGGGTCTATCTGCTGGGTGAACTTGAATTTGACGATACATTTTCTGTATATCACCACTGAAAGCATATTTACACTTTTTCCACCTGAGAATTGTTTTTAAATTCATTCAAAGTTAATAAAGCACTCACAAACATTGCCTAGAATAAGATCTATCTGAAACGATTTGTTAAAAATAGAGTCTGCTCAAGAGAATAAGGGACTTCAAAAGAGTAGGATGGAAGGTATTTCTTTACCTCTTGCATATAAAACCACCTCAAATTTCTTGGTAGCCGAGTATGGTTGACCACCAATACCGATAATTTGAAAATGAGACTTTTGACTTTTTTTACTTTTTAGAGTTAAAGGACATCAGTTTGCATTCGGTTTTTTTTATAGTTATAAAAATTTCTTTTATCAGGCATTTTTTAAGTAAATTATTTTGTAAACAAAAGTAGGAAATAGCTGTTTGGCTAGTTCTTGTAAGTAGAAATTTTACTAGTAAAAATTTGCAAGATATTTTTTGTATCTCATTTTTTTACTCTCTGTTTACACTCTCTCGTTGCAAATTTTTTGGGGTAATGAACAGTTTCCAGTAACAATCGTTACAAATTCGTAACAATTTTTAGTAAATGAACATACCTTTAGTGAAACAATAATTTTTAATTTAATTAAATTGAAAGCAAACTGTATTTATTTCATTTAAATATTTATTTTGTGTTTGAATATGTATATATTTTCTACGTTTATGCTTATTTGTATGTATGTATAAATGTACATACACCTGTTTTAGGTCGTTCGATTCGTCGACAAATTTACCAACTCAAAAATTATACTCGCTTTTTTTTAACAATGAGCAACTCGCTAACTATAACAAATGGTTTTAAGCAACTACGAACATCGTTAAAACTAATACTGAATAGCAAAATTGACAATTTTGTTGTTAAGTCAATTAAACCAAGCGATGCTCGTTAAAAAAGAGTAGTGAATCGCACTACTGTTATATGCAAACATGACGTCAACTAAAATGAAAACTCATATAACTAACAAAATATTCAAAATTAGTTCTTTTATTGAACTTCATGCTTTAAGCCTGTTACTCTGTTCGAATTTTTGAAAATTTTTAAGCAACATTGATTATTTCAAGTGGAAAATTTGACATTTAAAATGTTGTTTCCATCTTGCGAATTGGAAAAATTTAATTTTTTATTGTTTTCACGTATACTACACTGTTTTAGAAATGTAAGAAAAATACATATGTATGTATGATAAGCTGTTGTTTGGAAAATTCTGCATGAAATAATGCCTATATGCTTTATTTCACAGCTTTGATAAAATGTTGCTAGAAACATTTTATATGTTTTTCACAGTAAAGCAGAGAACTAATTCTGTAACATTTTTTATGACTTTTTTATACAAATTTTTATGTATGTAGTTTGAGTACCAAGCTCTAGACAAAAATGCATATCTCTGCAATCAAAAAACAAACAATTTTAGAGTTTTGGTTAGTTACACTTTTGAATTTTAGACGCACGGTTTTTAACAAGGCCAATAAATTACCAGGTAGCAGCGTAGGCGAATTCAGTATTTTTTGCTGGTAAACACGACTTCAAACTCCATATATAAAAAATATACACAAATTTTTAATATATGGAGTTTGACAGTGGTGTACGCCAGCATAAAATACTGAATTCGCCTACGCTGCCACCTGGTAATCGATTCGCCTTGGTTTTTAATTCGTAGAAATTAAAAAATATATACTTCATTTCTGTATAATTTAGACTCTTATGTAACTCGATTCAAAATATTACAATTCCTGACAATTTTTATATGTGTCTATACGTAAACAAATAACTAAAAGTTTTTATATAAACATGCGTATTTTTAATTGTTTCTTTTTGGGGACAACATTGCGGATTTTCGCTTAGAAATGGCAACACTGAGACAATGCAAAGATCAAGTGTATATATGAGTTAATAAGTGAAAAATTTTATACAACAAAAATAAAATTCAATTTCCTTTAATAACTTTTTTAAGAGTCAAATATGATTACTTAAAGCTAAGAGCTGAAGGGTGGAAAATGTTAACTTGAGAAATTTTAATTTAAGAACAATAAATTTAAACCAATTGTCTTAAAATACTTTTTAATTTAAATTTTTGTTATTTAAAATTTTATGTTATACATTTTTAAAGAGTAAGTTTTAATTAAGCCAATAAATTTTTAGTTTTCAGAATTAAAATTAAATACCAATTTGAAACACACAAAATTTGTTTTAATTTTTTTTCTTAAGCCAAGGAAATAATGAGGTAAATCGTTTCACAAAAATTAAAAGACATCAGTGCAAAAAGAAGAACAGTGAGTAAAACAGCAAAGATACCTACTTACATACATTATAAGATCTTATGTTCTAGTGAACTGTATGTAAGTATCTTTGCTGTCTTACTCACTGTGTTTCTTTTTAGACTGATGTCTTTTAATTTTTATGAAACGATATACCTCATTCTTTTTCTTCTTGTAGTCTGTGGTGAGTAATATTTTTTCTCTTCTTTTACGGTGGCACTGGATTTTATTATTGCTTCGAAAGGACCATGAATAAATTATATACACAAATTGTTGCTGTAGGTCAATCAAACTACAAGAGATATGTAATTATGCTGATTATTTATTAAAAATTAATTCAAGTGTACATCGTGTTTGAGTGTCGTTCAATAAGTTAATTGAATTTAAGTGTGTTTACTGTCGTTAAAAGTCTAATTTCTGTTTTATTATATCTACTTGCCTGTTGTTCGTAAAACCGAGTTGTAGTTTTTACCGAGGTGTCGTACATAGCCTAAAAAATGCGTGATTTTTACTTTTTCTAATTGACATTTTTTCATAAATTCAATAAAAGCTACCATTTAAGCTATTTATAACAATCTTGAAAACATCTGATTCGTTAAGTAAAAAGAACTACAATAATATAATTAATTACATAATATAGACTTTGTATCCATGAAAACAAAACTTTCTAAATTCGGTGAATTTTTTACTAACTTTCCAAACTTGGATAAGTTTACAAATATAAAAACTCAATAGTGACCAAAGAAAAAGAGAGCTACAAATAAATCGCCTACTGTTCCAATAATTTAATGCACTTCAGTGCCTGCTTCCCATAATTCGGCACAGATCATTGATGGGAGTCCTCTGTAAGCTACACCTTTAAATATAATTTCTGCACAAGACGCGAATGCTTGTCCTCCAGATAATGACATTGCAGCAGTAAATAGTAATTTTGTAGTTCAGATCCCCTTATGAGCTGTTCCTCCAAGAAAAGCCATTTTTGTATCTCGCCTGGCTAGTGATACCACTGTCGAACCAGTTGAACACTTTTTTAAAAATAAAGTTGGAATAGAGGCGGATATAACAATATACAAATTTCAATTTTCTCAACCAAGATCCATATCATCTTTTAAAATATCAATTCCTTTTGAGCTCCATAATGTGTTGTTGGAGCCGAGCTTCTAGCAAAACAATATTCTTGTTCAACAAGAAATTGATGCTTCAAAAAACTGATCTCAACTACTGATTATATTTCTATTGTTTACCAAATCCTTCGCGGCCTGAGAACAAAACTTTCATCATTATATATGGAAAGTTACAACTTGGATTATCAAGTCATAGTGTTTACTGAAACATGGCTTAGCGATAACTTTTTAAGTTCTGAAACACTTTGTAATAAATTCAACATCTTTCGCCGTGATCGTGGCAGTAAAACTACGGGTGGTGGAGTCCTTATTGCAGTTTCAAGTAATTTGTCGTCTGAGCTGGTCGTAACAGATTCGGTTTTTGATATTGAATTTATATCTGTATTGATAAAAAACAGAGGTAAACGAATTTTTACAACATGTTCTTATGTGCCACCATCTTCTCCAATGCGAATATACACTCTGCATGCCGAAGCCATTAAATCTCTTGTTCTATCTTCAATTTTTATTTTTGGAGATTTTAATTTGCCATCAATATCCTGGAAGTATTTACCGGAAGAGAACTTTTTTGTTCAAACTACGCTGGGTTCTAATAGTAATGAATTCTTTATTATACGATTTGGGCTTATACCAACTAAATGGCATCAAGAATATTTCTCCAAAGATACTAGACTTAATTTTCGTTAAAATTGTTACCGATTGTTTTATAAGGCGCTCCTTACCCATAATAACACCATTCTACTATCGAATTATTACCTTCAACTCCATATAAATCTGTGGTGCCTTTATATACAAAGACCTTCTCGTTTCAGAATACCAACTACAGTTTATTTAATGAACTAATAAAGGATACTAACTGGAATAACATTCTATTTTGCACTGACATGGATCAGATGACTAAAGCCTTATACCATAACGTTTACTCTTTTATGGACTTGTGTATTCCGAGAACAATAATTAAGTAAAATGTTGGGAATCCTAGGAATAATAAGCAATTATCTTACGCTAAAAATAGGAAGAACAAATTATATACAAAATTCAAACAGTCTGGTGATTTTGCAGATTATTTAAGGTATTCTATTAGCCGCGCTACATACTCTTCGCTTAATAAACTTTTTTATAATATTTATATACAAAAAATTGAAAGTAAATTTAAAACGCTAACCAATAGCATTTTTTAAATTTGTTAATCAAAAAAAGAAAGCGAATGCTTTCCCTCCGCTTTAAAGCTTCAACTTACCGAATCCAGTGATGAAATCGTTATAAACAATTTATTCGCAGATTTCTTCTCAATTTACTCTAATGCAAATTATGACGAATCTTTTAATTATCCATTCAACTTCGCTAAAACTCAATTAATTAATATACCATTTACTGATATTTCGACAATCAGCACGGAATTAAAAAGTTTAAAATTCTCATATAACAATGTGCCTGATAAAATCCCTAGCAATATTTTGATAAATTGTGCTGATAGTATTTCTATCACGTTGGATATTATGTTTAATACATTAATAAAATATGGCAATTTTCCTGAAATCTGGAAGGATTCCTTTATTACTCCTTTTTTTAAATCAGAAAACAAATCCGATATTTCGAACTACCGTGGTATTGCAAAATTAAGTACTATACCCAAATTATTTGAAAAAATTATCACCGAATATTTATGCTTCTATCATCAAATTCTATACATCAAATAACTCATTATCAGCATCGATTTCGTAAGAGATCCTCTAGTATCACAAATCTTTTACATTTTTCATCAATAATGCATCGTGGGTTTCTACAAAAACAGCAAATCGACGTGATATACACGGATTTCAGCAAGGCATTTGATAAAGTCAATCATATGATCCTGAAAAAAATGGGAATTAATTGGTTTTAAAGACTTAAGTGTTAAATGGATATTCTCTTATCCAACAAATAGGAAACAAATAGTTAATTTTAATAACTCCTGCTCTATATGCATAGATGTTCTATCTTTACAACTGGTGTAAAACAAATCTTATGGAGCTAAATCTAAAAAAATTTAAATATATGCGCTTCGCAAGAAAGAAACCGATACCTGAACGCTGTTTTATCGATGACTATCATGTAGAGGAAGTTGATAAAATAGTAGATCTTAGATTGTTACTTGACTCCAAACTCAACTTTATATCGCATATAAATTTGAAAGCAAACAACCCTAGAGGTTTACTTGGATTTGTAAAACGCTTGGCTAAAGAGTTTGATAATCCATACGGTAAAAAAAGCCTTTATGTGTCGCTTGTCTGACCTATTCTGAAGTATGGATCCATAATTTGGGACCCTATGTATAAAAAATATGCAGATATTCTTGAATCTGTTTAAAAACAGTTCCTTCTTTTTTGCCTCCGTGGATTGATCTTTAGCCCATTGGACTTACCTGCCTACTCAGCCAGACTTTCTCTCATTAAGCTACCAACTCTAAGAAGTCGCAGAACAGTACTCAACATTTCGTTCATTTTTGGTGTGATTAGTGGCGATGTTTCCTCTCAGTTACTTATTAACAGAATTACCTTAAATGTACCACAACGCCCTGCACGACATTTTGTACCCGGACCCTTTTAGAAGAATGTACTGATTTTAATAAATATTATTAATTTATTGATTTTAATTTGTCACTAAGCTTAATAAAAAATAACCTTTTAATTTACTTGAAGAACTAATTGTCTGCATTTGTGAACTTTTTTTTAATGTTTTTTTTTTACTGTATGCATGTTTAATTTAAGCTATATTTTTATGTTATGTAAAAATTTTTTATCTAGCAATTAAATTAAAATATCTGCAAGGATCTTAATTTCCGTAGACAATTTATAAATAAATAATTATTCAACAAATAATTATAATTGCCGGGTTGAAATAATAACAAAAAGATAAATAGGTTCGTTTTTTGTGTATTTAGGGATATGATGTAGAAAGCAATGCTTACGTTGTTATGGCTACAAATAAAAGGTAACTTGTGTTCTTGATCTCTGGTAAGTATCTTTTTTTTCACTGAATAAATAACAGGGAAGTTGGATTTCTTCTTTCCAGGCTAATAGGTAAGTATAGGTGTTGGTTTTTTTATTGAAAAATTACATATAAGTTTGGTTTCTTCTTTTTAGGCTAATAGATAAGTATATTAGTTAATTCCTCTCGATTTTGTTATTTTAGAAATATTTCTGGGTTTAAAAATTTAGATTTGAAGACCAAGCGTCTTCTTTTTAGGCTAATAGGTAAGTATATTAGTTAATTCTTCTCGATTTTGTTATTTTAGAATTATTTCTAGGTTTAAAAAATTTAGATTTGAACCCCAAGCGTCAAGCTAGAATTAATATTTTTTTTTTTTGCAATTAGATATCACGAAAACTAAATTAGTTATTAATCAGTAAGCCAGTTCATTTCATTACAACTTATTGAAAAAGATTTAGCGGTATGTTTCCTAAGCATTAGTACAATATAACACTTATAAAATAAAATTCGTTATTTTCAAAATGGTATATTTTTATTGTGTAAATGAAGTGTGTACAAAATGAATTAAAAGTTATTTTTGTCTCAAGTTAATTTTTTAATTTTTAAGGAAGGTTTTCAAAGAAAACGAGAAATGTTAGACATCAGCAGAATGTAATGCCTTCATTGCTGGAAAGCTACATCCTTCACCAGCTTTCTTTGCATCTATCTACCTTAGGTTGTGTACTAGTTTTGTAAATAAGAAAACGAGGAGTATTCATATACATATTGTTACGTTTTGTTACGTTTATTTAAATTTGTAGATGAATTTACTAGAAGTTTCCTGTCATCTATTACTAGAGTTTTCTATTATCATTTCAGACACATGATGATTGTTATTTGATTCTAAAACCTTCCATTATTATTCTGAATTTGTTATACATGTTGTGTATTTTTATTAGTTGTTACGCAATGTATGTTTTGTGTAATTATGTGTTGCGTCTATTTTATTGCTTTGTGTTAGTTGCTTTTCGTTTGTGATCAAGAATTTTTTGTAGAAACTTATTGACAATATTATTATTTCTTTCTATAACCTTAATGAAGCATCTTTGCAACAATATTAATTTAGTTAGACGAAGTCGACACACAAACACTAAAGTATTTCATCACTGTTCTTTTTGAAACTTGTCTTGTACATTTGTTTTTGCTTTGTATCAACTGCTTGTTTTGTATTTCTACTGGTGTCTGATTTTTCTTGTTTCTTTGAAAAACTTCAGCATACATTTGTAAAATAATTTTTCTATTTAAAAGAGGTTTTTAGAAACAACAAGTAAGAGTGCTATATTCGGCTTTGCCGAGTCTTTGGTACCCTTTACCATCTATGTAAATCTAATTTAATGAAGTAACTCCAATCAAATAAGCAAAAACAAAAGTTTTTAAGTGTTAAATATATACAATATTACATAAAACTGCCATCGGCTTTTAATGGGATAAGCATTTTTAAAAAAAAATGTATTTCCTTATAGATATTTAAAACAAATTGGAAAAATTTCAGAGCCCCGTGAGTTGAAAAATATGCGCGAGTGCCAATTTTTTCACTTAGTGGTTTTTTCTTCTTATTTTTTAATTCTCTATCGTCCCATATATTTATTCTTTTGATTGAAGTTACTTTATTGTTCCCAATGATATAAAAAAATTAGAGGTAAGCGTGGTGTTTTGCCTAATCATGGTGATTTCCAACAGCAACTCTTTCGACACTATGCCTAATCGATTACCATATTTATTTTTTTCTAGCTGGTCTAGTGCATCGGCCAACTTGATTTCAACACTAACACGGAAGGACAGACCGACATCGCTCTATCGACTTCGCTATGCATAAGAATCAGAATATATATACTTTATGGGGTCGGAAATAGATATTGTAGAAATTACACACGAAATAACAAACTTATATATACCCTTTTTCCACTTTTTGTGGTGAAAGGTATAAAAATGACTCAATAGTGTATGTGTGTATGTGTGTTTTTTTGGATATGTGGTTTCTTAGAAAACTTTTAAGTTTTTGATAGTGGTTAGTCGGTTTTAAATGAAATTTAAAATTTTTTATTGCAAGTACAGTTTTTTGCAAAAACTAAAATTTTTGGTGAAAAACGACTCAATAGTGTTTTTTTGTTGTTGTTGCGAATATGGGGTTTTCAGAAAACTTTAAAATTGTAGATAGTGTTAAGTAATTGCTTGTGCAATTTTAAATTAAATTTAATATTTTTTATTGCAAGTAAAGAAAATTTCGTAAAAATAAATATGTTGGTGGACTTCCAATTTTTTGGTAATCTAGAGCTTTTTTTTTGCTAATATTGTTCAAGTTTTTGGTTGCTTCAATAATTGTCATTGGATTTGCTATTAGGCTTTCGTTGCTTCCTATTGTTTGAGTCGCTTTGGTTAATTCTTTAAACGAGCCTCCATTCCATGTCGAGACACGTTCACTCCTCGGTTTCCCAGGCAATTTGGACACCGTGGTGTAGCTGTTGCTTCTAATCCACACTTAAAACAAAAAAGTGATCTTTTCTCTTCGAGACAATCAACAAAAATATGGCCTTCTGCGTTATAATTCCACATGTAAAAATCTAGCTACATATCTTCCATTATACTGTCGCTGACTATTTAGTAAGTTTTCACGCCTAAATTCTTTTGCAAACTGTGCTGCGCCATTGGAGCTTTGAGATTTCCCCTCATTACAGTGACTAAATACTTTTCTCCTAATGGACTACGTAATTGGTTTCTAAGTTTGATAACTGAACTATAAAAATCTTCAAAGGACTTCACTATTTTGATGACGAACAGTGGCACATATTTTCATTATGTAGTATGTTAGTTACCAGTACTCGCAAAATAAAGTCGTTACGTTTTTTAGAAGTTGTTAAATTTTTTGTTTAAAAAAAGGTCAAATTTCCTCAAATATTTCTTGCTTAACAGAGCATAACTCCCTCCCGTCAAACCACAAACCTACACACCTATACCCCATTATATATGCGCCAGGTTGCGACCTTGTGCACCAGAGCAATTTTTTTGACCAAAGGTTAGGTATTTTGTACAAAAATTATGAATACATAGGAAATTTAAAAAAAAAAATTTATTTTCTGCAGAGTTATTTTTGAATTATTTAACTTTTTAACACAGAGGTAAAGCAAAATTTTTGTCAAGTCTCCTTGAAAGATGGCGTTTGTAATTTTTGCGATGGAATCTAGTGATATACAAATGCACTATATTGTACCTTTCACATTTGCAAAATCTAAATATTCAATGAAATTTTGGTTACCCAAATATATCATTAAACAATAAGATCATAAAGAATTATGAATCCAGAATAATGCAAAATTAAAAAAGGAAGTCTTTAATAAAATACGTGAATGGACATGTTTATTATGGCATTCTTTGGAAAGTAAGTTTAATTATTACATAGGTAAGGAAATGTAAGCTTATTCCTTGCTTAATTGATTAACACAATTTTGTAAACAAAAGATAAGCGCACACACTGCATGTACCTGATTACTCTTAGTACCTGTTTATTTTTGAAGAAAAACGAAAGAAAAAAGAACAAATTTAAGAAAGTTATCTTCAGCTAGGCCTTTTAATCGACCAACATAAATATGGAGAAGGAAATTCGAATATTGAAAATGCTACAAGAAGATTTTTTCCGATTAAAAAACTGCAGCATCTATCAAGGTGTACATTATGAGTTAATAAGACGATTCAAAATCACATAACAAGTCTTAGCATGCAACAGAAAGATAAATGCAAAAAAAATTGATGATCACGCCAATAAAACAGATGCACTTTATAATGGAAAATACCCTTGGAGATATATGTCTTCAATGGTTCATAAAATTTTGCATATTGGGGAACAATTTATTCAACATAATTTGCTACCAATAGGAGATCTGTCTGAAGAAGCTCAAGAAACAAGGAACAAAGGCTACAGATTTTTTCGCGAACATAGCACAAGAAAAATGTCTAGATGTTGTACTAATGAAGCTTTCTTTGCATCTATCTACCTTAGGTTGTGTACTAGTTTTGTAAATAAGAAAACGAGGAGTATTCATATACATATTGTTACGTTTTGTTACGTTTATTTAAATTTGTAGATAAATTTACTAGAAGTTTCCTGTCATCTATTACTAGAGTTTTCTATTATCATTTCAGACACATGATGATTGTTATTTGATTCTAAAACCTTCCATTATTATTCTGAATTTGTTATACATGTTGTGTATTTTTATTAGTTGTTACGCAATGTATGTTTTGTGTAATTATGTGTTGCGTCTATTTTATTGCTTTGTGTTAGTTGCTTTTCGTTTGTGATCAAGAATTTTTTGTAGAAACTTATTGACAATATTATTATTTCTTTCTATAACCTTAATGAAGCATCTTTGCAACAATATTAATTTAGTTAGACGAAGTCGACACACAAACACTAAAGTATTTCATCACTGTTCTTTTTGAAACTTGTCTTGTACATTTGTTTTTGCTTTGTATCAACTGCTTGTTTTGTATTTCTACTGGTGTCTGATTTTTCTTGTTTCTTTGAAAAACTTCAGCATACATTTGTAAAATAATTTTTCTATTTAAAAGAGGTTTTTAGAAACAACAAGTAAGAGTGCTATATTCGGCTTTGCCGAGTCTTTGGTACCCTTTACCATCTATGTAAATCTAATTTAATGAAGTAACTCCAATCAAATAAGCAAAAACAAAAGTTTTTAAGTGTTAAATATATACAATATTACATAAAAATGCCATCGGCTTTTAATGGGATAAGCATTTAAAAAAAAAATGTATTTCCTTATAGATATTTAAAACAAATTGGAAAAATTTCAGAGCCCCGTGAGTTGAAAAATATGCGCGAGTGCCAATTTTTTCACTTAGTGGTTTTTTCTTCTTATTTTTTAATTCTCTATCGTCCCATATATTTATTCTTTTGATTGAAGTTACTTTATTGTTCCCAATGATATAAAAAAATTAGAGGTAAGCGTGGTGTTTTGCCTAATCATGGTGATTTCCAACAGCAACTCTTTCGACACTATGCCTAATCGATTACCATATTTATTTTTTTCTAGCTGGTCTAGTGCATCGGCCAACTTGATTTCAACACTAACACGGAAGGACAGACCGACATCGCTCTATCGACTTCGCTATGCATAAGAATCAGAATATATATACTTTATGGGGTCGGAAATAGATATTGTAGAAATTACACACGAAATAACAAACTTATATATACCCTTTTTCCACTTTTTGTGGTGAAAGGTATAAAAATGACTCAATAGTGTATGTGTGTATGTGTGTTTTTTTGGATATGTGGTTTCTTAGAAAACTTTTAAGTTTTTGATAGTGGTTAGTCGGTTTTAAATGAAATTTAAAATTTTTTATTGCAAGTACAGTTTTTTGCAAAAACTAAAATTTTTGGTGAAAAACGACTCAATAGTGTTTTTTTGTTGTTGTTGCGAATATGGGGTTTTCAGAAAACTTTAAAATTGTAGATAGTGTTAAGTAATTGCTTGTGCAATTTTAAATTAAATTTAATATTTTTTATTGCAAGTAAAGAAAATTTCGTAAAAATAAATATGTTGGTGGACTTCCAATTTTTTGGTAATCTAGAGCTTTTTTTTTGCTAATATTGTTCAAGTTTTTGGTTGCTTCAATAATTGTCATTGGATTTGCTATTAGGCTTTCGTTGCTTCCTATTGTTTGAGTCGCTTTGGTTAATTCTTTAAACGAGCCTCCATTCCATGTCGAGACACGTTCACTCCTCGGTTTCCCAGGCAATTTGGACACCGTGGTGTAGCTGTTGCTTCTAATCCACACTTAAAACAAAAAAGTGATCTTTTCTCTTCGAGACAATCAACAAAAATATGGCCTTCTGCGTTATAATTCCACATGTAAAAATCTAGCTACATATCTTCCATTATACTGTCGCTGACTATTTAGTAAGTTTTCACGCCTAAATTCTTTTGCAAACTGTGCTGCGCCATTGGAGCTTTGAGATTTCCCCTCATTACAGTGACTAAATACTTTTCTCCTAATGGACTACGTAATTGGTTTCTAAGTTTGATAACTGAACTATAAAAATCTTCAAAGGACTTCACTATTTTGATGACGCACAGTGGCACATATTTTCATTATGTAGTATGTTAGTTACCAGTACTCGCAAAATAAAGTCGTTACGTTTTTTAGAAGTTGTTAAATTTTTTGTTTAAAAAAAGGTCAAATTTCCTCAAATATTTCTTGCTTAACAGAGCATAACTCCCTCCCGTCAAACCACAAACCTACACACCTATACCCCATTATATATGCGCCAGGTTGCGACCTTGTGCACCAGAGCAATTTTTTTGACCAAAGGTTAGGTATTTTGTACAAAAATTATGAATACATAGGAAATTTAAAAAAAAAAATTATTTTCTGCAGAGTTATTTTTGAATTATTTAACTTTTTAACACAGAGGTAAAGCAAAATTTTTGTCAAGTCTCCTTGAAAGATGGCGTTTGTAATTTTTGCGATGGAATCTAGTGATATACAAATGCACTATATTGTACCTTTCACATTTGCAAAATCTAAATATTCAATGAAATTTTGGTTACCCAAATATATCATTAAACAATAAGATCATAAAGAATTATGAATCCAGAATAATGCAAAATTAAAAAAGGAAGTCTTTAATAAAATACGTGAATGGACATGTTTATTATGGCATTCTTTGGAAAGTAAGTTTAATTATTACATAGGTAAGGAAATGTAAGCTTATTCCTTGCTTAATTGATTAACACAATTTTGTAAACAAAAGATAAGCGCACACACTGCATGTACCTGATTACTCTTAGTACCTGTTTATTTTTGAAGAAAAACGAAAGAAAAAAGAACAAATTTAAGAAAGTTATCTTCAGCTAGGCCTTTTAATCGACCAACATAAATATGGAGAAGGAAATTCGAATATTGAAAATGCTACAAGAAGATTTTTTCCGATTAAAAAACTGCAGCATCTGTCAAGGTGTACATTATGAGTTAATAAGACGATTCAAAATCACATAACAAGTCTTAGCATGCAACAGAAAGATAAATGCAAAAAAAATTGATGGTCACGCCAATAAAACAGATGCACTTTATAATGGAAAATACCCTTGGAGATATATGTCTTCAATGGTTCATAAAATTTTGCATATTGGGGAACAATTTATTCAACATAATTTGCTACCAATAGGAGATCTGTCTGAAGAAGCTCAAGAAACAAGGAACAAAGGCTACAGATTTTTTCGCGAACATAGCACAAGAAAAATGTCTAGATGTTGTACTAATGAAGACATTATCACCATTTTGTTGTGTACTTTAGAGCCATATATGTCCAATTTTCGACAAAAATGGAAAACAACTCTAGTCGAATTAGAGGAGGAGGCTCAACACCCATTAAAAGATGAAAATCAATGCTATTTAGAAGAAATTTTTACTAAAATTGCTTAATGTATAGTGGGCCTTTGATTTGAAAGTATAGGTATTTATGTAAATTAATTAATATTTATTTTATAAATTGCTATATAAATATTTAAAAAAATAATAAAACTTTAACTAAGATAGGATTTATTTCATTTAAACTTTTCGTTATTATTTAATAAGAATAGGACATACATATGAAAAAAAAATTTTTTTAATGTTTTAACACTCGTCTTTTATACTCAACTTCAATTAATAATGGTAACGAATATTAAACCATTCATAACTTTTTTTGTCAGTCGACTTTAATGCTTTTTATCAAAAATTATAGTTTAAAATCCCAACTACCAAACAGAAAAAACCGCATATTAAAATTCCGGTCCAATCAAAATTACGGATTTTTGACCGCCTTCTCGTCAAATGTGGCGGCGCTATGCGACGATCTAATGTTTTCCCTCGGATATCAAAGTCGCTATCGTAACAGTGAAATTGTGTAATCAAAGCTGCTTTAAAATCGTTCCAGCGCGATATGTTGTTGGACCTTCACTCTCTGCTGATCCACTCAATAAATGATGAAATGATTTCAATACATCTCTCCACTTACAACCAAAATCTACCTGTAGAGTTTCTACGCGGAAAACAAAATCCTCAATGCTGGTAGTGTTATTGGTTTCATCAAAAATTATTCTCCATTTATCAATTTTTAATCCAGTTTTGATTCTGGCTACGACGGTTGGGTATTAGCATAATAGAATTTCCAGCCCGATTAGTATTTATTGGATTGAAAAAGTAATTTGGACGTGGTTGCAATTGTAACTGTTCCGTAGGTGCATTTAATATAGGCAAAAGTGGTTGACTAACATCAGGAAAGGATACGTTACTTATCCGAGGTTGCGATGAATTTCCATTTTTTGATTTTGAATTGCATTTTGGTTTAGACTTTGTTGGACTAAGTGCGGTATAAGATTTAAAAGTCTGTCCTCGAAATTTCTTAGGTCTTCATTTATCATGACTGTTCTTTTCTCTGGAAAGTTATTTTGTCCGTGGTCTTAATAATTCATTCATAATTCGAAATGCGTCGATGACTTCTCTCGTGCTTATGCTACTAAAAGGTAGATTGTCGATAGTGCTATTTCCTTCTATCCTCTCTGCGCTTGTTTCCAAAACATAGTCTCTTTGACATGCTGCTACCTCGATATTAATGTTGGTTTGTTTCGGAATTGCCCCTGTACTATTATTGATGTACCAGTTGTCGCGATTGTTGCTGCTGAAGCTTCCCCTTCAATTCTACTTTTAGAATGCGTACTGAACATTTCCGAAATTATTTAATTGACCTAACATAACTGTCAAAGTAAATCCTATTAAAACAAAATTTACTAAAACCTGAAAATAACCATTTATAAAATGGAAACGACAGCGTCGGTACAAAAAAAATCCTATGACCTAAAAAAAACTTACCTAAAACTTAAGAATTCTCCCACCTGAAACAAAATATAACAACACATTCTGTGGATATTATATTATGTTACTAGTTCAAACAATAATAGATATAGTTATTATATAGTATAGTTATTCCAAGCCATCAAATAACTACAAAAATTATAAATTTATCCAACAAATTCTCTGGATTTGGTTTAGTTACTTTAATCAATAATAAGATATATAAAAATGAATAAATGGGTTGCTATATAATTTTACCAAAACATTAAATATCTTCAAAGGAAATAAATAAATTTAACGAAAGAAAATAAAAAAAATAACAATTTACAAATGGAAATAAAAAAATATTAAACACTTAAAACAAAGATTAGGTGATGACCTGTCTACTAAATGAGCCAATACTTTACAAATTTTAACAAATGCGCGTTGATTAGAAAGCTTATATTTCATATCTATCGATTAGTGGCAACAAAAGTATTCTAGCAAAACTGTCTGGACTTACTAGATCATTGTATGCTTTGATTAGAACGCTTATATTCTCTATTCATAAGAATATTCTAGCAGTACTGTCTAGATTCACTAGGTCATTGTATGCTACGCTATTCCAACAATCTGTGTCGCAATTAGAGTACCTACATATTTACTAAGTCTCTAAGACTTACACTGATTAGCTGTAAAAGCTTTCATCTGACTAAAGTTAGTCGCAAACGGACGACTTACGATAATGCTTCATTCCGTCACTTACTAAACTTTAATCAAGACTACTTTTCTCTTACACTATTTTCTTAAACTTTCCTCTCAACGATGCATCTTCTCAAACTGTCTCAAAATATACTAATGAAGTATGCCTAACATCAGTCGGGAATGCTTCACGTTGTTATTAATATTGATTAAATTCATATTATACCTTAAAAAGAATCAATAGTTATCGGTTTTCATTTTCAGTTTCATGTCCCATGTTGGGCGTCATTAATTGTCATATTTTTTACTTAAATTTAATAAAGGAATTTCCAATGATTTAAGCAGTCAGTGGGTTCCAAACAAACTTGTAAAGCCGCTTCATAGACGGACGGACATTCCTTCATAACCACCCTCTATCTACACTACACACTGGCAACTTGTTTATTGGCACGACTAAGACTCGCGGGCATGGGCGGTGGTTCGTTGGTCAGGAGACCAGTGAGCCAGTATCCGTAGACTCAAATCATCACTAGGGCTCAAGTGGAATGGCTCTTACTATTCCCTCGCCTAACCGTGGTATTCTTGCCTGAGACATTTGGAATACCTCTAAACACACATCACCGTTGATCACTTGCCTCGAGTAAGCGACGCTCATGTATAAACATGTTAATAAACATATACATGTTATTTCCCTAATATTCTTTTAAGATAACAAGTAAATTTCCACAGATGATAAGAGGGTATTTAGTAACTAGACATATCATAAACAACAATTTATGTAAACACACTTAAACAACCCTAACTAAACATGTAAAATAATCTAAACTACTGAACAAAGGAATAAGATAAAAAGGGTTAAACAAATATCATAAATATACAAATATTGTAAAGATCACAAAATATCATAAATATACAAATATTGTAAAGATCATAAAATATCATATATATACAAATATTGTAAAGATAATAAAATATCATAAATATTGTAAGCATATGTACAAAACATGTTCTTTATATTTTTGTTCCAAAATATCCATTAAGGCAATGAAAATATTATTTGTAACAAATTAGTATTTAAAAAGATATTTATGGAATTTGAAAATGTAGTTAAGATTTAACTTAAGTACTGAACAGCACTCATTTTTAAGATAAATAAAAAATAAAAATCGCGTAGCCGACAAAAAATTATATTTTTATTTAACTTAAAAACATAGAATTTTTTGGCGATCCTGCCAGGAGCAACATATACTTTGTTGTTTCAGCGAGACGGACCATCGGAATCCTTGTCGCAGCAAGGACATATAAATCTTCATAGAAGAAAAAATAAATAATTTTCCATAGAAGAGCGCTAGTTTAAACAAAGTACTCTGTAAAAAGTTACATAAATAATTTTTTTAAGTAAAAAAAGTGTATAGATTTAAAAAAAGAACTATATTTGATAAATTACGCCCCTTAGAGCATATAGAAGAAACGGCTATGTCAAAAAACGTAGAAATCGAATTGCTTACACAGCAAATGGCGTCAATTCAAGCCATGATGCAGACAATAATACAGCAACATACAACGGAAGTTAATGCACTGAAACATCAAATACAACAGGTAGGAGTAAACCCTCTTATAAACCAACCTCGACCCGCACCACTGGAAGTAATAGAAACAAGAATTACAAACCCCAATGAAGTCAAGTTAGAAGTTTTTAATTCACTCCCTATATTTGATGGTCAAAACACAAAATACCGAGTATGGAGAGAGGATAATTCTCGTATGATGGATAGCATAGAGCCTCTCAAGGGCACAAGTATCTATTCATAAGCATTACAAATAGTCAAGACAAAAATACAAGGAGCAGCAGCACAGGTCTCTGCAAATCATGGCACTATATTCAATTTTGATGCCATTAAAAAGAGACTCGACTACACTTATGCAGATACACGTCCCCTGTACGTTTTGCAGGAGGAAATAATAAGTTGCTATCAGGAAAGAAAAACCCTAGAAGAATTCTATGATGAAATAAATAAAAGCTTGAGCCTGATAACTTAAAAATATCGATATCCGGATATGGACAAGAAGCCGTAAGTGCAATGACAGATCAAGCCAAAAAAGATTCCGTCAGAGTATTTATAACGGGAGTTAACAATACGTTTGTACAATCCACATTATATGCAAACGCTCCAAAAAATTTAGAGCATGCATACACTATTGCACGCACCATTGAGCATGACAATAGACGCCTGAACTTGAAGCTGTCATATGAATCTTAACATCCGCAGAAGACGCACGAAGCACAGAGACAACAGTTCCAGTCAACTCAGAGGTATCCACCACGGCAACAGTTCTCACCAAAACAATATTTCAATAAATTCCAACCACGACCAGAGCCCATGGATGCAAGTTCCGGCAACACAATCCAGCGACAACCCACATACTTTAACCATTAATACAACAATCAACCATGGAAACGACAAGGTGAGCCCAGTGGAATCTTCCAACAGAACAAACTAATGGGACATAACAACATCACCCCTCAAGATGAGACTAGCAGCATCATGGTAGAACCAAGTACTGTAAATAAACTAGTTGTTAAGAATCTATAACTAAAAAACGGGTTGCCCTACATAACCATGATCGGTGAAAACAAAATATCATATGATGTATTAATAGACACTGGAGCAACCCATATTACATAAAAAAGTCATTACAATTAAATTATCCACAAAAAATACAACCTATGGAAGTCATTTCAATGCATGGAATGTCACTTGTTAATACCATACAAACACTAAAATTTCTCGGCAGGAACATAGATTTCTTGGAGTTAGATAACATGGGAAAACCGATTTGATATTAGGATGGAAGGGAGTATATATGCTAAACGCAACAATAGATAGTAGAAACATGACATTTACAATAAATAGAACTGAAGAAATTAGTAATATAAACTATACCATATGTAATGAATTATATAAAGAAGATATAGATAAGTTGATGAAGGATAACAATGGCATAGTACCATTACCCTTCACTACAACGATTGAAGCCACGATTAGGACCCATACCCCATAGCGCATAACGACTTCGTAAACAATGAAATTAGGAAGTTATTACAAAATGGTATAATCCAACGCAGTAATAGCCAATATAATTCACCCATTTGGACTGTTCCAAAAAAAGGCGTAGACGAAACAGGTCGACCAAAACGTCGTATGGTCGTTTGATTTTCAAAAATTAAATTCAAATACGATAACAGACAGATATATTATTCCTGACGTGAACATGACGATACAGGACTTAGGAAAAGCCAAATATTTTAAAACTTTAGATTTAGAATCAGGATTCCATCAGGTTAAAATTAAGGAAGAAGATAGAGAAAAAACTGCATTCTGTGTAAATGGTGGCAAGTACGAATCTGTGCGTATGTCGTTTGGACTAAAAAATGCTTCTTCAATATTTCAAAGATGTGTTGATGATATCTTATGGGAGTATATTGGCAAGTTTGCATACGTCTACATTGATGATGTACTAATATATTCTTTAACACCAGAATAACATATGAAACATATCAGTATCATATTCAATGATTTAAATCAGGCAACACTTAGGGTATCAAACGAAAAATCAATGTTTTTTCAAACAGAGGTCGAGTACTTAGGTCACATTATCAAACATAACAGAATTTCGACAAATCCAGAAAAACTAGAAACAATTGAAAAATATCCTTTATAAGAAACACTCCAAGACTTAAGAGGATTTTTGGGTATGACAGGTTATTATAGAAAATTTATACAAGGATACGCCAGCATAGCTGAGCCACTTACAGTTCACTTACAAGAAGACAACGGACAGATAGGAAAAATAAAAGTGCTACAACAAAAATCAATTTAGACGAAGCTGCTATACAAGCATTTAAAAATTTAAAAAAATGTTTAAAAGAACAGGTTGAACTCTTCCAACCAAATTATGATAAACCATTTGAACTAACTACTGATGCATCCAACATAGCTATTGGAGCCGTACTTAGCCAAACAAAAAATCCAATATTTTTCCTTAGCTTATTTAGCTAACCTTTTACAAGCAATTACTTAAATGTTAAAAATCTTAAGTATTATCGAAATAATTCTGTTTATACAAAAATATTCTCCGATTATAACAAAGGCCAGCCGTTGTGCTATAAACTAGCAAATAAATGGAGGTTTAACTGTTAAAAGTTTTAAGCATTATCAAAATAATTCGGTTTATATATAAATATTTTTCGATTATAGCAAAGACCAGCCGTTATGTTATAAACTAGCAAATAATTCAAAAAATCGGAAAATGATTTTAAAAAGGGTATGACGATCGCAATAGAGAAATAAGTACAAAAATTAATGATAATTGCTTGATTACAGATTCGGTCATTGCTTGTTAACTCTAAAGGATACGGTTATGGTTAACGTTGAAAGTAAAAAGGTTTGTTACAATTATATAATTTAAATGAAGGTATACTATGTGTATACATACTATATTATTTATGGCAGAAAAGTGATGTTGATAATAAAATTTATAACATTACCGAAGAGTTTTCGAATAATGTAGTTGGTAAAAATCGGACCGAACTTGAGAAATGTGCATTAGATGCCCTTATTTGCCTAAAAGAAGGCAAACACGTATGTAAATTTAACATTTTTTACAGCATTCCTCTTAGAACAAGTTTTTTTTAGGATCCAATAAAAATTTTTAATATTACTGAAGACTTTCCGAATAAAGTAGGTGGTAGAAATCTGACCGAACTTGAGAAATGTGCATTAGTGCTCAAAATTTAAATATTACTGAAGAGGTTCCAGGGAAAAATGGACAAAGCATGAGAAATATGCATAAGATGCCCTTATTTGCCTAAAGGAACACAAACATGTATGTACATATAAATTTTCCGCAACATTCTTCAGAAAACAATTATTTCTAGATTCCGCTCCACCACTTAAAAAAAATAACGAAAAATGAAGTGCTTTAAAAGAGAAGACTACTCAAGAAATGTCAGCAAATTTTGAGAATGAAATAGTAAGGAATTAAAATTTACCACTTTGTACTTTGTAGAATATATTTTCAAAGGCTTTCTCGAAGAAGTAAAATTAATGTTAAGTGGTGCTTTAGATAAGTTTTCTTATGGTAATAAAACAAATAAAAACTGTGTAAGTCTTAATAAAGACACCAATATTAAAAACATTTTAAAGAAAGCAGTATCGATAGCAAAGGTACCGAAAATTTATTAGAAAAATTTAATAAGATTTTAGTTCCCTTTGAAACCGAAGAGTGTTGCTTAGATATATCGCAATTTGAAAGTTATAAGAAAAGTGCTAATCCGAGAGAAAAAATTAATAAGCGTGTTTTTCGCGTACCGGCAAAAGCAGTGAATCAAATCCGTCGTTTTAAAACAAAAGTGGCAGATTGAATTTTTAAAATAAACCCCGATTTTCTTTATGAAGCAAACGATTTTCAGAATCTTAAGTTAACTAAAAGAAACTAATAATTGATGTGCTAAGACAGGAGTGCTTGAAAATAAATAACACATGCATTGTTTCGTTTTTCACCATAAAGTACTTAGTTTCGGGGTTGTTGGCATATGGTTACTGTACTTTTGCCGACTGTAGTAAATACCGTTTTAAGGTAAGTTTAGACGGAATTGTTTTTGATTATAGAAAAGGTGAAATTTTTCATCCAATTGGAGAAAAACGTGTTGCGCAAATTCTTGGTGTAACACAAGCTTTTGCGAGGAAAAATCACCAACATAACAACTACCGAAAAAAAAGGATTCTCGAAGCCTCTGATGAAATAGCGCAAAGTGGAAACTTTCAAAATATTCAAAAACTACCAACGTTGCGTAAATGCAAATCTGAATATAATTTCGATAATTTTTATGATCCCAACCCTTTTATTGACGTTTATCATATGCAACAAGGGTATTATCTAGGATATATACAATATATAGCGTCAGCATTAGCAATACATTGTTGGGCAGGTAAAACTTTCGAAAATTTTTGTCAAAACCCACAAATATTAAAAGACGCAAATCATACAATACATTTTGATGCAACAGGGCAAAGTGTACCACAAATTGAGCGCGCAGAAAAGCGAGTTTTAATATATAAAATGGTCATAAGGATAAAGAAACTAAAAATGATTATTCCAGTGCTAACAACCATATTGTCTCGCCACACAATTGTGGATATATGCTTAATATTTAAAAGATATATTGATTGCAAAAAGCACAAATATAAATGTCCATTTTTTTAAGAGTTTGTACTGATGTAAGCTACGGTCTATTTAGAGGTACATTTATTAAAATTTTGTAATGATCAAAATGTTTCCGAATATCTTAATGATTGTTTTAAATACCTAGAAAAAAAGTTTAAGTTCAAGACCTAGAGTTATTGTGCAGTGGTGCAAAGCTCATTACATCCATATTATTTGTAAAGACTTAAATATGAAAATCGGGAAAAAACATAAACTAAGGCATTTATTAAAAAGTGTTTCAACTTTAGCTTTTGATCTAAAAACAATGGATGAATGCAAATTCTGGTTTTACCATATTTTCGTTGTTCTCTTAAGCCCATAGAAAAACCATGATTTTAAGAACAGTTTTGCAATTAAAAAAATTTTTCTTGATATAAACGAAGATGATTACGAAAATATGATTTCTTTTGACAACGAGAAATTAAATAATTTGGAAGCTATTGCTTCTCGCAGTCCTTTTAAGAAAGTTTTTGAAAAAATATATAATAATGTATGCGACAGTTTTAACGATCAAGTAATAAAATATGACATAATTGAATATCAAAATGAAAATTTGTGCAGATTTATTGTCAAATAATATTGCCCATTTCTACCTATGTGGACAAATATAATGGGGATCGTAATAGATCCATCGGACGATCACATGAAAATTGACAGAAAAGACAGTATGAGTTCTTTAAAAGAACTTCGATATCAATACGAAATGTTCAATGTAGAGGAAAATGACGAAAAGGAGCCAATTGCTAAAAATAAAAAACATGATACAAATTGCTAAAGAGCATGACTATGAATTAATAGAACTGTTAGAGCCAGAAGAAACATGGAAAAAGGAAAGTCTAAAGAAACAAAAAGCTATCAAGCCTAAGCATCTGTTGAATGCAACAAAAGGAAAGAAGTTGTTTTCAACTCCTAAAAGCATTGAAAATATCATATCACTTGATACTATATATGAGGTGACAAGAATTAAAAAAGAGCACACATACTGTGATCCAATAAAGTTTGAGAAATTAAGCCATACAAAGCAAATAAACGTCAATTTATATCTCTTTAGATACAATAGTTTATTTAAAAAAATATATCCAAATTTAAAGCAATCTGATATTAGTTTCTACAACATATTGGATATTGAAGGCTGGAAGTCGTTAAAAAAGGAAAGAGCATTGGGAAAGTTTTTCTACAAATTTTTGTAAAGACAAAGAATGGAAATTTCTTAAAACCTCTGAAAGAAGTAAACAAAGCGATGGTGTTAGCTATGGAGTATGAATAATAATGTATGTTTCACATTATTTGAGTTAAAAATCCCTTTAAAATTACCACATGCTAACAACTTAAGATAAACTATAAGATTAGTTTTAACTAGAAATGCAGATAATTGCTCTCAATTTAGCTGTCATTGTGGAAATGTTAAACGACTTAAAACTAAATGCAAATTCTGCCAATATACAGTTTGTAAAGAATGTTTTATAAAAATATACAACAACTCTTTTAACACATGCAGGATATGCACTGATAACATTTTTATATAAACCTTTTAAAAACTTTAAAATTAATAAAATTTGGAAAAAGTCAATATGCATATATGTATGTACATATATATCATACAAATATCACAAATTAAGTCAAATTTTACTTAATTTAAAAGAATGAATATAATAATGTTATTTTTTTTGCATGAAATTTTTATAAAAAGCTGATATGTACATATGTAGTATATATTCATAAAAATATTGACCGACATATGTATGTACATATATCCCATACATATATCACAACGTAAGGCAAATTTTACTAAATTTAAAAGAATAAATATAATAATGTTATTTTTACTTGCATGAAATTTTTATAAAAAGCTGATTGTACATATGTAGTATATATTCATAAAAATATTGACCGACATATGTATGTGTTCAAAACTTTTAATGCCAATTCCATATAAATGAATTTTATTTTATAATTAAATACGTAGTTTAGCATGAACATGATAGTTAAAATATTAAGTAGTAGCAAACCACATCACAAAATCTATTTTCAAAAGAATCGAACTGAATTTTACGAGTTCGTGTTTGTATTTTGCATGTAATACAACAACAAAAATTGAATGCAAAGCTGAGTTACTACCAACATAAACAAAAGGACTGATGACAGTCACAATTTAAATAAAAATATTTGTTGAAAAATTTTAAGAACTCTATCAGGAACATTCATAAATAACAAATACTTACTCTTTTAAATCTCTTAAAATCTTTTATGAGGATAAAGTGTTTATTATAACATTTGATTACTTCTGTGAAAAATTTGGCATATTCCCAAATAATTTCTTAATGAAAAAATAACAATTTAATTCTCGCCAAATGTCGTGTTAATTAAAAGTTTTCTTTTGAAGTTTTTTATTGGACTGTTGCAGTTTAGTATTTTCTTTTATTTGTTAAACTAAATTAAATATTTTAAAAACATTAATACGAAATAATTTAGAATGATATATAAGTATTCAAGGAGAATAAGAAACTTTTACTAGAATTTCAGCATTCTTCATTCATATCCACTTCATTATGAGTTTAGAGTTTACAGATGTTCCTTTGAGACTAAAATTTATAAAGGCAATTCACTAAAAATTTATAAATGCAATTAAAAATACAATAATAATTATTGTAAAAACGCACAATTAGAACTGACCAAAAAATAAAATAAAGAAGCAAAAAAAAAAGACATAGACTTAAAAGCCTTTAAAATTCACTATTAAAATTGCAAAGTCCACAAAAACTCAACAAGTTAACGTAGTACTAAAAATTTATTGCAACTATAAATTTCAAACAGAAACTCGTAAATTTAGAAAATCTAATAAAAATTAAAAAGATATATAAACACGTTGAATGAATCTTAATTAGAAGGCTAAAATCTTAAAAAATAAGTTTAACTTAAAAATAAAACTGGTTAAAATTTTAAAAGTCTCAAAAAATTACAAAAACAAAATTCAAATTTTATATTTAGCATACAATCAATAGATCTTAAATTCTAATAAAAAATGTGAAACATACCTAGAAACAAACTGCACTATTTATATAATAATAAAATAGATTTAAATTATACTTTATCAAATTGGTATAAAGATTTTGTCATAAAACACATTTCAAACTTATTTTATTTTAATGAACATGGCCATAAAATTTTGAATAAAATTTATCTAAACATTTAAATATGATTAAATGTCGAATAGAAATTGAAAAATGATAATTGATATTTATGTAGTTCAATCTAAAATGCATTTTGTTTGCAATTACTAACATAATAATTTTAATAGTGTGTATGTTTTTTATAGTGTACAAAAAGGATAAAAAACATAAAGTAAAATTAAAAAAAATTAATAAGAAATTTGTTTAGGGGCAAAAACGTAAGGGAATTTTTTTTTATTTTTTTTACCCCATTTTAAAATTTAATTACTTTTTTTAATTAAAAGTAAATATACAATTATATTATTTTAAGGCTACAGCAAAACCAATTACCAATTCCAAAATATCTAAATAATGATAAATGTTTCATTTTTCCTTTAGTTGAACAATAAATCATTTGTTACGAAAAACTCAGAAATTGAAAATAGACAAAATAAACTCTGAACAAAGCAATATTAAAATGTTTTGGTTTCACTGCACTTGTCAAACGAAACGTTTTACAAATTATTGTGATTTAAAGCATTTTGCATTGTTATTATTATTTTTTTTAAGTACAAAAAATAACAAAGAAAAACATAAAATCCGATTTTCTTCATATGAAATACTTTACATACATAGAACATAGAAATAAAACTATTAATGGATGTTGTAGTATACATGTACATATTTGCAAAAGATAATAGTGCACATTGGGACCGATCCGAAAAAAAAGTAATCAAAACTTAAATTTCAAATAATAATAATAATATATTTAAACAAAAAAATATCCTTCTTTATAATGAAATAGTTTGCAATTAATTAACATCAATTATGCATTAATAATATGGATTTGTCAACTGATTAGGAAGAATTGTGATTTGTGGTTGTCATTTGTAACTAAACTTTAGTAAAAATAGTTATGAAATGAAAAATAACTTCTTCCTACTTGCTCAACGTTTTGACCAATTATATTCTTTAAGGCAACTGACATCGTTTTATGTTTATTATTAACAATAACAGGGGGCTAATTCTCGCATTCGTATGCGATCGAAATCTTACTCGAACGTTCGAGTTTTTAACCTTTCGGGATTCCCTCATTCGTTAACGAATAAGTTGCATCGAAATTCCTAATAATGGCATTCGATAACGGACCATCATTCGAATACAACCTTGCGAGTTTTTACTCGCAAGCAAAACAGCTTTCGAAATAACGATTCTCAGCAAACAAGTTAAGGAAAATGCAAGAAACATTTGGATGTATTCAACAACAAAAAAAAATAATAATAATAATAATAATATAATTATTTTTAGGTCAAAAATAACAAACTTCTTCATGGCAGAACATACAGATTTAGCAAAATGTCTGTTACCAAATAGTTCTCAAGGAAAAGCAAAGGCAAACAAATTATGGGAAAACCTTACAGGCAAACTCAATGCTTCCGGTCCACCAATAAAAGATTCCAAAATGTGGCGCAAGGTAATAACACACACATAAATCTATCTTCCCTCAATCATGTATTTTATTAGGGTTACGCTGATCAAAAACAAATGGTCAAAAGAAAGGTTTCATTTAATAAAGCATAAAAAAAAAGAACTGGTGGAGGCCCCTATTAAGAAAAAGTTCTTTCCCTAGTAGAGGAGCTGATATTGATTGCAGCGGGAATTGAAGTTTCTATTGAGGGTCTAAAAAATGTGAAAATCTTCGGGGCAGTTTTGCAAAAGAATGTGTCACAAAACCAAAATTTTGAAAATGACACCTTAACATCAGCACCACACCTCAATATATTTTCCTGATGTCAGAGAAGAAAACTATATTGAGCACAACTTTTCTTCCATTATAGAATCTGATAGTGATGATCAAGCAGAAAAATCCGAGCCAATTCCACCAATATATAAAAAATTACCAAAAATTAGCAAAAGGCAAAAAGAAAACAAAACACATTTATTAAAAAAAATATTATGTCCACCGAGTTGTACGGAAATGTTACTCAGATTTGATAAACTTATAGAAATAAAAATTAAAAAATTGGAATTAAAAGGCAAGGAGGTGGAACTTACAAAGGAATTATTAGATATAAAAAAGAAAACCTTTAAAATGTGGGAAATGGAACAGGCACTAAACACAAAAATAAAAACTATGGAGTTACAGATACGAGAAAAAGAATTGAAAATTTAAATATGGGTATTTAAACTAACAAAATGAATTAACTTTGTTGTTTTTGTTGTTTTATGTTTTTTTATTATAAATGGATTAAATCTTTATAAATAAATGTTTGTTTTCTATTATCAAATGTTTGACAAACTTATTTTAATATTATCGCGGATTTGTTTCCCAATTTTGGTAACATTTTTTTCGCTTCCGTCGTCTATGGCAATAATTGAGTACGTACCAGACGTTTCCTCATAGTTTGGGACTTTAAAATGTATGTACTTATTGTGTAATGCAGCACATACATTTGAGAATTGCCCGACCTTTTGGCATACAATTTTTCATCGTGCTTTTAAAATACCAATTGTTCTTTCGACAATACATCTGGCCTTCGAATGAATTTCATTAAAATTTGATTCCATGGAGTTTTCCAGCGGATTTCGATATGGTGTTATTAACCATGGTTCACATGGATATTCCGAATCAACTATTTATACATATGTTTAATATATGTTTAAAAAAAATCCGAAAATTTAAATATTTCTTACAAAATCTTAAAATGTTCTTACCTAAGAGCCAAAAATTTCTTAACTTATTATTGTATTCCTGCTCAAGAAGATTTCTTTCATCTGAATTATTCCAAACAAAAGAGTCGAGTGCCGCTCCTTCATATTTGGAATTAATCGTTAAATTGTTGTGCTTGTGGTCGCATATCTTCAAAAAATGGTACTCTAATTTAAACAATTAAACCTTTCAATAACACTTACTTACGATCATGGAATTAAGACTATGGAAACCCTTTCTGTTGAAGAACATGTGTCCGTTTGGAGGCTTCTGCAGACCAAAATGTGTTCCATCTACACAACCTACAACTGTAAAAGGTTGCTAATAAATAATTCAATAAACATGTATTTGCTTTATTTTCTTATTCCCTGGATTGTTGTAATGTGCCGTGAAAAACTCTTTACAGTCGTCACTATTTCTGGGATTGAATTGTATGAATTGGCTGCAAATCTTACGCTCCACCTCATCAACCACACGCCTTGTGATTTTACAGATAGAACTCTGACTTGTGCCAATTAAAAAATCATTCCCAACGCAATGTTGGAAACCTCCCGACGCTAAAAGTGAAAGCGTAGATTCCAGTTGAATTTTTGGTGGAACGGTGGTAGAAAGGGTCCCCTCGAGCTCTAGCTCCCCAAGAACATAATTAAATGCTTCCTTGGTAAGCCTAAAGTGTTTTTTTAATTCTGAAAAGAAATACAATTAGTTTTATTTAATAACAAAAACGTATAGTACTTACTCCTTGTTTGGCAAAGTTAAGGGATCGGCACTACTTCTTATCTTTTGCCTTATAAGGTTCACGCTTTCATTCTCATCTGAATCAGATGAAGAATAAAAAAACATTGCTGGGTCAATAATTAATAATAATTTAATTTTATTTAAAAAATTTTACTTTTATTTGAGCTTCTTTTTGTATAAACATGTGATTTTTATTTACATTTTATTCAGTGTTGTAAAACGTATTTATTTATCTCTTTTACAATACTGAAACATTGAATCGATTCGATTCGTATCGAGTCCCATCATAAGAAAATTTTGAGCAACCGAAATTAATTTCGATACGAGTATAATTCCGATCACGAATGCGAGAATTAGCACCAGATTTTTATATGATGTGAAATAGTTCTTTATAAGGAGTTTGAAGAGATGAACGCGCAGTATAGTTTCAAACACAGTGTTGGATATTTGATGAAGTTCGTTTGGCACATATAATTGCGATCTACCGTGTCTAAATACTTTTAAGGGTTTCGTGCACATACCGTAAAAACTTAATCCTATTGTTTTCTTTACAATATCTTTTCGTCCGTCCGAATATATGTCAGTCTTTCCGTCTGCCACAACCATCGATCTCTAACAATTGTAACCGGCTTTTATAATTTTCGCAGAAATGTGATAGGCAGATACGTCAGTAAAATTAAGTGCGCCATACCAATAAGTAGAAAAAATTAAATTTTCAATAAAAGGTTTTTCCAAGACTGGTGTAATTTTTTTCATATGGCTTTAGTTTTTTAATCATAGCAGGCAGACATTTAGAATTCACACAAAGTTTAAGCAAATATGTTCGCTTTAAAATGAGTTTTAAATAATAAATATAAAATTTAAATTATCTTTGCAAGAGGCCGTGAATTTGGCGATTATCACATTTATGGCCTTATTTTTAGAGCCTTGATATGATGAGACTATAAATTTACGCAGAGTATGTATGGCTAACTCGATATAAAAATTGCGGACAGAACTAAAATGGCGCCAACTTATTCATTAAATTTCATACAATGTTGCCACTTTCTTTGAATTGTGAACGAAATAAATTAAAAATGAAACTATATTGGATGGTACGCGGAGAAAAGATTTTTTCTTATAATTTAGTTAGTGAATTCTTTTAAACATTTAACAAATGCAAATTTTTTTTGACATGAAATAGCTATATATAACCTTTTTATTTATCGAATCAATTCGTATGTAATTCAACACTTATAAAAGCAAATCTTTAAACATCATTTTTGGTTTAACACCTTTACTACCTAATACGAATATCTCTTTGACAATAATAAATTTTAATACGCTTATTTAAAAATTTAAGAATAAATATAAAGTGACAGAAATCTCTATAAAAATCTTGAACTTTAACAAAAAGTCTAATGAATATTTACACTGATATATTTTCATGATAAAATATTGTTTTAAGCAAATCGTACAGTTTTGTACCTTTGCTCCCATCTATATTTCACCAAACCACTTAAACATGTCGAATTGGTCTTGTGTTCGCAACATTGTTTTGTCAGAGATATTGAAATTCAATTATGTGCTATCCATTAGTATTGGAGGTTTGATCAAGAAAATAAATTTATTCTACAGTTTTTCAAAAAAGACATACATAATTTTGTTGTAATTAAATTTTCAAGATCAAAAAATATTTATAAAAAACATCAATTAAAAAAAATTAAAAAAGGGAAAATTAAAACACTTTCATCAGGTTAACTCTAAACTTATTATTTTAAAGTCAGTTCTATAAAAAACCTTGCATAATTTATTTGAAATTAATACTAACTCTACTTTATTCTTAATTAAGTTATCTAAATTTATGCAGTTGATTTCTCTATATTATTTTAATAAACTATTTCCAAAAAAAGGAAGTTGAAATAGATTGCTGCAATCTATTTCATATATATATATATATATATATATATATATATATATATATATATATATATATATATATATATATATATATATATATATATATATATATATATATATATATATATGTATATATAGAAGAATGAAGATATTTGGGGTAAAATTGAGGTGCTTATGTATCACCTTGGCGTTTGCTGAATCTATTGATATATAAGCGCGAAAGGCAAGTAAGCTAAACGTTTGCTGAAAGGAATATTCTGAAGATGTCAGATATTTGGTTTTCAGCTTCACTTGTACAATAACAATATAAAAGATGACTCATTAGTGTAAATGTGTTTTTTTTTGCGATATGGTTTTCAGAAAACTTAAATAGTTGATAGTAGTTAGTTATTTTTTGTGCATTTTCGGTTTTAAATGAAATTTAACATTTTTTTGCAAGAATTAAAATTTTTGATGAAATATGATATGGGGTATTAAGAAAACTTTTAAATTATTGATAGCTTTAGGTTATTTTTTGTACATTTTTGGTTTTAAATGAAATTTAAAGTTTTTTATTGCAAGTAAAGAATTTCACGAAAAATTTAAAAGTTTTTGTGAAATTTTCGTAAAAATAAATATTTTGATGAAATTTTAATCGTTTAGTAAAATTTCAATTTTTTGTTTAATTTTCAGTTTTTATTTCAAAACAATTTTTTTAGCAAAGTTTAATATTTTTAGTGAAAAGTTCAAAATAAATATAATGGTTTAAGCATTTTTAAAAAATTTTAGTAACTCGGAAAATATAGGGGTCAGAAATGGATAATGCGCTTTTTGCGGATTTTCAACTTTTGCGGTGAAGGGTATAAAATTAGGTACTACATATATGTGGCTGCTGTAGTCAAGGTGGCAAGCACGTTGAGTACAAGCCTGGTTGGCCAGGGTTCAACCCCTGCGGCAAACAAAAAATAAAAATGTTTTTTTTCGGTTTAGTTGTATAAATACATATTTAGAATTAACAATAAACATGCAGCCTCCTTCGTCGGTACTTCTTCATTAGCATATTCTTCGGTGAAGTAAAATATCTAATAAAACGGCTATATAAATCTTTCTCCTTTCACCACCTGTCTTATCAAAGGTAATCTTTTTGTTGTGTAGAACCACCAAAACCGCCACGGCCACGGCCTCGACCACCGCCACGGGAACTCCCAAAACCACCACGATCACTACCAAAGCCTCCACATTCTCTTCCACCACCGTCACAACAACGTCCTTTGCCGCCACCAAAACCACCACGTCCTTGATCACCTTTCTCCAATCCACCAAATGACTTGCGATCACCAAACTCTTTATAACCACCACAATTAGCAAAACCGCTATTATAGTTGTCTTCCGTATCCTAAATTTAAACATAAAAAAGGAAAGAGGAAATTATAAACACAGATAAGACTTTATTTTATTTGAATTTATTAAAAAAATTTTTTGGAGTAATTTTTCTAATTTGCCAAAGTAAGTGCCTCAATATGTTTAAAGTTCCTTTTTCTTTTTTACATTTAATTAGTAATTTATTTTTCTTTAAAAATCAATATTTTATCGAGTTTTTTTCAAACATTTTGGCTTCGAAATACATGTCTTCAACTTTTTCATCAATTTCAACCTCTTCATCACACACCCGTCTAAACGGAACGTTTTTCTTTTTGTCGCTAGATTGTGAAGTCACTTTCTTATTTCACTTTCACTGTTTTGGTTATTTTTGTTAGCGGGAGTTAAAGTAAACCCATCTTGCTGCTTAGGTTATTTATTAAAGACAGAGTATTAAGTGAATTTCGCCATGTTAATATATTATATAATGGCTATTGCGATAACAGAAAATTAAAAAAATATGAAAAAAAAAAATTAACTACTATATAAAATTTTACATAAAAATGTTACCGGTTCTTAATGGGTTAAGCATTTATAAGCATTATTTATCATTAAACTGCAAACTGTTTTTTTTAGAAACATGATTTCAAACGATACATTCACTAACATTAAATAATAAATAAATAACAATTACCTTTGCTTCGCCTGATTTGACAAAATTGTTGTATTTATTATTGGGTGTCTTTCCGTTTGCTTTGCCAAATTTTCGCATTTGATTGGGTTTGGGTGGAGATGGCTCTGGTTCTCATCGCTGGAGCTATAATTGGATTTATGAGCTGGCATTACAGCAACTGATTTTATATATATGTACATGTGGTTATAAATATATGGTGAAGTGTATATAAGAATATAGCACTCTTACTTGTTTTAATGACTTTTGCTTAAGATTTTATAACTCAAAAACTATCTCGATCAATGGCAAAATATCTTACGTGTGTCACCCTTCTTTTTAGAATGGCAAAAGTGACAACCAGAAAATCTGGTTCTGCAGCCTTACAGCTTCTTAATTATATCTTTTCTTTTTAAGAATGAAGATATTTGGGGTAAAGTTGAGGTGCTTATGTATCACCTTGGCGTTTGCTGAATCTATTGATATTGAATCTATTAATATATAAGCGCGAAAGGCAAGTCTCTTAGTAAGCTAAACGTTTGCAGAAAGGAATATTCTGAAGATGTCAGATATTTGGTTTTCAGCTTTACTTGTACAATAACAATATAAAAGATGACTGAATAGTGTAAATGTGTTTTCTTTGCGAATATGGTTTTATGAAAACTTAAATAGTTGATAGTGGTTAGTTATTTTTTGTGCATTATCGGTTTTAAATAAAATTTCAAATTTCTTATTGCAAGTACACTTTTGTGCAAAAATTAAAATTTTTGGTGAAAAATGACTCAATAATGTAAATGTATGTTTTTTATTGCGAATATGGAGTTTTCAGAAAAGTTTTAAATTGTTGATAGTGGTTAGTTATTTTTTGTGCATTTTCGGTTTTAAACGAAATTTCAAATTTCTTATTGCAAGTAAAGTTTTCTGCAAAAATTAAAATTTTTGATGAAAAAAGACTCAATAATGTAAATGTGTGTTTTTTGTTGCGAATATGCGGTTTTCCGAAAATTTTTAAATTGTTGATAGTGTTATCTTATTTTTGTGCATTTTCGGCTTTAAATGGAATTTCAAATTTTTTATTGCAAGTACAATTTTTTGCAAAAATTAAAATCAGGGTGAAATTTTCGAATTTTGGTTGCTTATGTTTCACCTTGGCGTCCGCTCTGCACTCTCCCTCATTAAAGAATCTATTGATATATAAGCGCGAAAGGCAAGGCTCTTAGTAAGCTGAACGTTCCCCGAAAGGAATATTCTGAAGATGTCAGATATTTGGTTTCAGCTACAATTATAATATAAAAAATGAGTTTTTTAGAAAACTTTTATATTGTAGATAGTAGTTAGTTATTTTTGTCCATATTCGGTTTCAAATCAAATTTCATATTTTTTATTAAAAGTAGAGTTTTTTGAAAGAATTAAAATTTTTGGTGAAATATGATATGGGGTATTCAGAAAACTTTTAAATTATTGATAGCGTTAGGTCATTTTTTTTGCATTATTGAATAAAATTAATAATTTTTTATTGCAAGTAAAGAATTTCACGCAAAATTTAAAAGTTTTTGAGAAATTTTCGTAAAAGTTAATATTTTGGTGAAATTTTTTTCGTTTAGTAAAATTCCAATTTTTTGGTAATCTAGAGCTTTTTTGTTGAATTTTCAGTTTTTATTTCAAAACAAATTTTTTGGCAAAGTTTAATATTTTTTAGTGAAAAGTTCTAAATAAAATTTTATATAAAAATATCAACGGCTCTTAATGGTTTAACCATTTAAAAAATTTTAGTAAGTCGGAAAATACAGGGGTCAGAAATGGATATTGTAGAAATTACAAGCAAAATAACGAACTTAGTTACACCCTTTTTCCACTTTTTGCGGTGAAGGGTATAAAATTAAGTACTACATATATGTGGCTGCTGTAGTCAAGGTGGCAAGCACGTTGAGTACAAACCTGGTTGGCCAGGGTTCAACCCCTGCGGCAAACCAAAAATAAGAATGTTTTTTTCTGTTTCATGGTATAAATACATATTCAGAATTAACATTAAACATGCAGCCTCCTTCGTCGGTACATCTTCATTAGCATATTCGCCGGCGAAGTAAAATAACTAAAAAACGGCTATATCTATCTTTCTCCTCTCACCACCTATTTTATCAAAGGTAATCTTTTTGTTGTGTAGAACCACCAAAACCGCCACGGCTTCGACCTCATTCACCACCACCACGGCAACTCCCAAAACCACCATGATCTTTAAAGCAGCCCGATCTCTACCAAAGCCACCACGACCTCTTCCACCACCGTCACAGCAACGTCCTTTACCGCCACAAAAACCACCACGTCCATGATCACCTTTTTCCAATTCACCAAATGGCTTGCGATCACCATACTCTTTAAAACCACCGAGATTAGCAACACCGCTATTATCGTTGTCTTCCGTATCCTAAATTTAAACATAAAAAAGAAAAACGGAAATTATAAACACAGATAAGATTTTATTTTATTTGAATTTATAAAAAAATTTTTTGGAATAATTTTTCTAATTTACCAAAGTAAGTGCCTTAATACGTTTAAAGTTCCTTCTTCTTTTTTTTACGTTTAATTGGTAATTTATTTTTCTTTAGAAATCAATATTTTATCGATATTTTTGCAAACATTTTATTTCCTGCTTTCTGTGTTTTTAAGGAGCTTACCTTGGCTTCGTAAGACATGTCTTCAACTCGTTCATCAATTTTAACCTTTCCATCACGCACCCATCTAAACGGAACGTCTTTCTTTTTGCCGCTGGATTGTGGAGTCACTTCCTTTTTTAGGAACTTCCACTGTTTTGGTTATTTTTGTAAGCGGGAGTTTAGGCAATCCCATCCTGCTGCTTAAAAAGGTTAGTTATTAAAGAATTTCGCCATATTAATATATAATATTAGCCATTTGGTACTAGATTACTCAATAAGTGGAACAATATTAAAAAAATCTTTTATATCTTTATATCCCCATCACCATGTATATAAATCTAGTTTAGTGAAGTAAATCTAAACAAACAAAAAAAAAAACAAATATTGAAATAACAGAAAATTAAAAAAATAAGAAAAAATGTAACTTCTATCTAAAATTTTACATAAAAAAGTTACCGGCTCTTAATGAGTTAAGGATTTATAAAAAATTTTGTTTTTAGTTATTTATCATTAAACCGCAAACTGTTTTTTTTAAGAAACATCTTAAACGCTAGATTCACTAACATTAAATAATAAATAAATAACAATTACCTTTTCTTCGCTTGATTTGACAAAATTTGTTATAGTAGCAGCTGTTGTGGTGAACTAAAAGTTAAACACATACGTGGATTGGCCAGACTGTTGGCGGCGCAGGTATGCTGGCGAATGCTGCACCTGTCACTCTCCGTCTTGGGGTTGTTCTCTGCCAACCAATCTGCTTTACACAGCTATCACAAAAAAAAATCATAAGCACTAATGAGGCCCGAAGCAAATCATTGCTGGCTGGTGGACTGCCAGGACGGAAACTCTCCCGCTTGGGATTAATAAAACCTCACCGTGACATCGTAATCATCCCCATGACGCTTATAGATGTCCCAAAAACGTACCCTGTAAAAATTTAAAATTTCATTTTAAACATATATTAGAGTACATCAGATTTTATTTATATCAATAGAAAAGTAAAAGCAAAATTAAAGGAAAAAAATTTTCTTTCTTTTTGGTTATTTACATTAAATGAAATGAATTATAATAAAGATGTAATTTATTTATATTAAAAGTAATTCATTACAATAAAACCCCAATATTAGTGTTATTAGCTTATCTAACAAAATATTGTTGGCACCGAAGGTAACATAATACCGTCCGTCCGTGATGTGTCCGGAGTACCCATCGGTCATATATGTGAGTTAATAACACCAATAAATGTATATATATTTTCTTTAACTGTTAATGTAAATCTACCTTGTTTTTACTTTCTAGGTAAAGCAAACATTAGAAACAAACAATGTACGCGAAACGACCCTAGGTTAGAGCTCTATCCTATATAGCGCGCACTCAGGACCCAGGAAAAAAATCGACTGAGGACAGTAACTTGATACGTAAACTAATGTTTCCTCTAAACAAAAAATTAAATAAATATACATACATATGTATTTGTTTATAGATAGTCCATAAGCCGTTCGTCCACAGTAGTCTGTCACTGGCGAAATACCTGGCTGTTGGAGTATTGTGAAACCAACAAAAAATAAAATGTTGCTGCGACTCTTCCCCTTAGCTCACTTCAGCTCCAAAACTTCTCTCCCTCTTGATGTAGGCAACTTCGAACTTCCGCCCAACACCAGCTTGTGTTTCTTCTATTATTATTTTTTTTTTTGATTTTCACGTTCGGCTTTATTGGTTTCGTCTTTTCGTTGGAGGTTTATTGAAATGTCATTTTCTTCTGTGCTTATGTTAACTTTTATTTGTTTACTTGTAATCTAAGTTATTATTATTGGTGTGTTCATTTTTCGAAAATTTTAAACACATGAAGTACATGTATGTGGTTTGTCTATTGTAGACTTTGTTCGTTTGTTTTGGTTATAAAAATTTTGAATTAAATGTTTTGTTTATTTGCGGTGTGTTCTTGCTAGGCTTATTGGTATTGTTTTTTTTCTTTTGTTTTATTTAAACTCTTTACTTAAATGTTTTTGCTGTATCTTTAAGACAAAATTTTTGTTCTTTATTGTTTTTTTTTAACATTTTAATTTTATGTAAAAATTTTACGTTTTGGTTGTGTCTATGCTAGACTTATTTGTTTGTTTTGTTTATGAAAACTTTGATTTAAATGTTTTATTTATATGCTGTGTGTCTGTATTAGATTTATTGGTTTGATTTTTTTTTGTTTTATTGGAAAAACTTTACCTTAAATCTTCTATGTTTTGTTGAGTGTCTCTGTTAGATTGATTTGTTCATCTCCCTTTTTTTTTGAAAGTTTTTAACATAAATGTTTTAAGTTATGGTTATGTTAGACTAATTTGTCTGGCTTTCTTTTGTAAATATTTTGAAATATATGTATGTTTTATTAACTTGCTGTAAGGCTTATTTTGTTCACATCACTATTAATTTTATTTTTTTAATATGTTTTTAATTCAAATTTAAATTTTACTCCTCTTTGATATTAATATTGCACAGCACTTTGTTACCGCGTATTTATATTTTTCATTTTCCACTAGTAAATGTTATTAACAATATTATTATTTTAACTTTTATATTTAATAAATAATTTTTTTACGTTATTATTTGTATAATTTTGTTGTTTTTTTTTCTCTAACGTTTGTAACGCTTTTCTATTTTGTAACCTTTACTGGTTTTAGCAAAAGCGGCTGTTGTTGGAATTTCACTTGTTGGTATCTTTTTAAAATTTTTTTATTATTAAATCACGTCACTTCTTCGTTTGATTATTTTGCATTTTACACTAGTTTTATAAAGTGTTTCTTCTTGACTGGTGGTTAAAATAAGATTGTCCTTTTTTTAAAATGTTCAATCTGAGGGTTGTATTGTGCCATTTTTTTATGATTTAGATCTTAAGCGACAATTTAGATAAGATGTTCTTTCTTTAAATTCTTCTTCATTAATTTTTTTCAATAAAAGAACCACCAAATGTATTCAGAACGAACTATAATTCCACGCCAAATAAAAAAAAACGTCTGTACAGCAATCAAAATGATACCAACTTCTCGAAACTTCTCTTTTTTTTTTTTTTTCTTCCTACCAGTCCAACAATTGCTATTCAGCCATTCCCCCAATACAATTTTTATAACTTGGAACCATTTTTTATTTTCCTTTTCTTTTTATTCCACATTTGCAGCTATGCTGCCAGATGATAATATTTAGCGTTGCCAGAACCGACACAGGGTGCACACGACAAATTGTTGTATTTATTATTGGGAGTCTTTCCGTTTGCTTCGTCAAATTTTCGCTTTTGACCGTGTTTGGAATATTGAGCTCAATAATGGATATTATTGAGAAAAGCTGAATATTGAATAATGTCTGAGCAGGCTATACACATGTCAATATCAATAACTTAAACATATAAGAAAAACTAATCTCTCACTTTCATTAACAACATATTAGTTTTTACTTTTAAAAACTATTAATCAGACTGTTATGTTAATGTTTTTTTATGTAAGACCCAAATTTTTAATATCTCTATGAAAATTTCAGTTCCAAAGAAATATTTACTTATGACCTGTATAAGTTCTTAGAAAAGTAAGCTAGCTAACCGTTACTAAAAAGCAAGGCGAAACGATAACAAGTGAATTTTGTCAATGCAATTTTTAAAGTAATGTAGTCATCTAATATGAATTTGCATTAAAAGAAAATTAGACTAGCAACTATCCTAAAATATTAAAAAAAGTTTACTTAACTTTGACGATTTTTTTTTTTTGAAAATTTCAATCTGGCTGCTAAATTAACTGTATGCTGTGTATTGTCATTTTTAATCTAATTCACCTTTCTTGATAGAATGTATAAAAAAATAATAATATCTAGTTTTTTTACTACTTTTTTTCCTTGTACGATGTTTCTACTTTATGCAACTCTGTAAAAAGTATGTGGCAAGAGTATGTTTTCTGCATGACGATAAAATACTCTGAGAAATGGGAAACTTTTTTAACAGAGTTGTAAAAAAAGAATTATTTTTGTTGTTCAAAAGAATAATGTAAACGAAATTTGTCAAAAATAAAAGCTTTTACAAGCGGCCACAGTTCGTCCATTTGTAATAGATTGTAAAATAAAAAGCTCTAAGCTTGCAAAATCAGATTTAAAAGAAAAGATATAATTAAGAAGCTGTAAGGCTGCGAAACCAGAATTTCTGGTTGTCACTTTTGCCATTTTAAAAAGAATGTTGAAACACGTAAGATATTTTGCCATTGATCGAGATAGTTTTTATAAAATCTTAAGCAAAAGTCATTAAAAACAAGTAAGAGTGCTAAGTGCTATATTCAGCTTTGCCGAATCTTATATACACTTCACCATATATTTATAACAACATGTTTATATATATTTATAGAAGAATGAAGATATTTGGGGTAAAGTTAAGGTGCTTATGAATCCCTTGGCGTTTGCTGAATCTATTGATATATAAGCGCGAAAGGCAAGTCTCTTAGTAAGCTAAACGTTTGCCGAAAGGAATATTCTGAATATGTCAGATATTTGGTTTTCAGCTTCACTTTTACAATAACAATATCAAAGATGACTCAATAGTGTAAATGTATTTTTTTTTGCGAATATCATTTTCAGAAAACTTAAATAGTTGATAGTGGTTAGTTATTTTTTGTGCATTTTCGGTTTTTTTTTTTTTGCAAGTAGAATTTTTTGCACAAATTAAATTTTGGGTGAAATTTTCAAATTTTGGTTGCTTATGTATCACCTTGGCGTTTGATCTGCACTCTCCTTCATTAACCCTTTGAGGACCATACATTTTCCGCTGAAGCGATGTACAATTTCGTTCTATTTCCATAATATAGAGCCTAATAATAGTGACGAAAAAAAATTGTCATCCTGGGCGTCCTCTTTATGCTCCATTTCGCTTGGCAAACATAGTTGCCTGTAGGTTCAAACGGAATTTTTTATCCCAATTTATTTTTCTCAGAAAAACATTTTTTTTTTAACTTTTATTAAAAATATATACAAAAATACAATGGAAATCAAAAGTTAAACTATTATTGATCGTAATAGCTTCCAAAGCAATCACGAGACGTAGTAAAACAAAGGAACACATTGCATTTAGCGCGGAAAACATTTGTTCGATTATACACCCTATTGGAAGTGCAATAAAAACAGCGTCTCCAGTTATCAACCTTTTCTATTCTGTGAATAGATTTAGGCTTGTTTATAAAATATGTTCCGGTTCTGGTTGTCTCTGGAAAGGCTCGTTTTCTTGAATTGAAATCACTGATCAAGTCTTTAGCTAAAGCTGCCCGAAAATCAATGGATGATACCTTTACTGAGACATTATTAGCCAATAAGAATTTCTGAAATATTACGTAGCTATTATGAACGCATAATTCGAAAAGGTCGAAATACAAACGTAAATAAAACCTCCACTTGCTTCTATGATCATATTGATAGTACACTTTTTTCTGATCCATCAAATCAACAGCTCCCATTCCTTTATTATATTTTTGTATAATAAGTGGGCAATCAATGTCTATTTTATCAGCCTGTCCAACTACGCGTCGTTTAACTTTGATCACCGCTGTCGGATCAATGAAATTTGAAGCAAGGTAAACAGCACGATTGTCCATCCATTTGACAACTGAAATGCTGCCCGAGGTGAAGTAACTTATGTCTCCTCTTTTCATATCTTTATCGGCAGGAAAATTGTTTGGCATGTGCTTTCTATTGCTTCGAATTGTTCCACAGGCCATTATGTCATTTTGAGAGAGAATATTAATTAAGTTCAGACTTGAAAATAAGTTATCAAAGTAAACTTCAATCCCTTTCTTTGTCAGTGGCTCACATAACTGCAAGACAACCGATTCACCAAGACCGTGTTCAACATATAGTTTCTTTCCGGTGTATATGTCAACATTGTATAAGAAACCAGTTTCTGCTTCACATAGGCACCAAAGTTTGAATCCCCATGAAATCGGTTTGTCCTTCATGTACTGCTTCATGGCATTATGTCCCTTAAATTTGTCCATATGTTCATCGATTGATAGTTTTTTGGAATAAGTGTATGCGCTCGGCATAGCCTTGTTAATATGATCTATAATTGGCCGTATTTTATAGCCACGATCACTTACATCAGATTTGTAGTTGTCACAGAAATGAAGATTAGCTGTAATTTCTTCAAAGCGAACACGTGGCATAACATTTGCAATTTGAGGCTGGGAAAACGTTAGATCAGTAGACCAATACAAACGTATTTTGGGGGGTTTCACTAGACTCATACGTATAATAATACCCATATAGGCTTTAAACTCAGCCACACTCAAAGTAAAAGTACGACCTTTTTGTAAAGCATATAGACTGGACTGCTCCACTATCATGAGGCATAGTTCTAAAACAGAAGTCAACGCCAAATTAATGTTAGTTCAATATGGATATCGAAATATTTTAGGATAATTACCCTCAAAATTACAAACACTTTGGAATACCTCATAGGCAGTTGGGACTTCCTCATTTTTATGTAAAACAGGCTTTAAAATTTTGGAGTGCTCGTATGTACAATCCTTGAAATAAATAGAATTATCAATCTTCTCCCGGGGCATGGATGATTTCGGATCCCTTTCCTCATTTATATTTTTTAAATTCGCTACAATTGGAACTTTTTGTTTGGTACCTTCAATTGCAACTTCTATAATTTCATCGTTCATTTCCATAACATAATTTTCAAGAAAGACCATATCTTCTGTATCCAATTTTGTCGTCGTCACTGAAATCGCAGAGTAAAATTTGTTCAATTTCATTTGGCCGAAGTAAAAACAAACGATCTCGGGTTGATCCACTCATTTTTTAGTTTTATTCTTGTTTTCTTTTGAGCTTTTTATGGCGATTGTCAAAAACATATTATTTATTTCAAAAATTCTGTCAACGTTTTTATTTGTACAAATCAACTTTGTTTTTCCCCCTTTTCTTTTTTTCAATAGAAAACAGAACAATAAACACAGTTGTATTTTGGAAGTGTTGAACGTTAAATTAAATAAAAAGCGCTTTGAAATAAAAACAAGTTTTAATATTTTTTTATTTTGGAGGTAATTATATTTCAACTTTCCGGGACGTTTTTTTTTTTTGTTTGAACCCACAGGCAAAAATATTTTCCCACCAAATATTGATATCATGTAGGAACAGTGTACATTGCATAAACTCTTTGTAAATTTTTTAGCATAGCTAAGAGTAAGATACAACACAAAATTGACCATCAACCACTTGTGCCTCATTGTAACACCTCTGCGGCCCCCTGAACAAGTTAAGTTTTTTGCCAACTTTGGAACTCCTGAACTCGAAAGTGGTGTCAGATAGAGACTCGCACTGAACTACTTTATTGTAGCCGATACCTTCTTGTACCAATCTCTCCTGGAAACATTTTCCCTATCTCCTACCTTTATAAATATATCACCAAAAAACCCACGGGCAAACATACTTACCTATGGTCCTCAAAGGGTTAAAGAATCAATTGATATATAAGCACGAAAGGCAAGGCTCTTAGTAAGCTGAACGTTCTCTGAAAGGAATATTCTGAAGATGTCAGATATTTAGTTTTCAACTACAATTATAATATAAAAAATGAGTTTTTTTAGAAAACTTTTATATTGTAGAGAGTGGTTAGTTATTTTTTTCCATATTCGATTTTAAATCAAATTTCAAATTTTTTATTAAAAGTAGAGTTTTTCGCAAGAATTAAAATTTTTGGTGAAGTATGATATGGGGTATTCAGAAAACTTTTAAATTATTGATAGCGTTAGGTTATTTTTTGTGCATTTTTGGTTTTAAATTAAATTTAAAATTTTTTATTGCAAGTAAAGAATTTCACGAAAAATTAGAAGTTTTTGTGAAATTTTCGTAAAAATAAATATTTTGGTGAAATTTTCGTAAAAATAAATATTTTGGTGAAATTTTAATCGTTTTGTAAAATTCCAATTTTTTGTTGAATTTTCAGTTTTTATTTCAAAACAGTTTTTTTTTTTAGCAAAGTTTAATATTTTTAGTGAAAAGTTCTAAATAAAATTTTACATAAAAATATCAGCTGCTGTAAATGGTTTAGGCATTTTTAAAAAAAATTTAGTAACTCGGAAAATATAGGGGTTAGAAATGGATATTGCGCTTTTTGCGGACTTTCCACTTTTTGCGGTGAAGGGTATAAAATTAAGTAGTACATATATGTGGCTGCTGTAGTCAAGATGGCAAGCACGTTGAGTACAAACCTGGTTGGCCAGGGTTCAACCCCTGCGGCAAACAAAAAATAAAAATGTTTTTTTCTGTTTAGTGGTATAAATACATATTCAGAATTAACATTAAACATGCAGCCTCCTTCGTCAGTACTTCTTCATTAGCATATTCGTCGGTGAAGTATAATAACTATTAAAACGGCTATATCTATCTTTCTTCTTTCACCACCTGTCTTATTAAACTAATCTTCTTGTTGTGTAGAACCACTAAAGCCGCCACGACCAGGGTCACCGCCTCGACCACGGTCACCACCACCCCGGCAACTCCCAAAACCACCACGATCACTACCAAAGTCACCACGACTTCTTCCACCACCGTCACAACAACGTCCTTTGCCACCACCAAAACCACCACGTCCTCGATCACCTTTCTCCAATCCACCAAATGACTTGCGATCACCAAACTCTTTATAACCACCACCATTAGCAAAACCGCTATTATTGTTGTCTTCCGTATCCTAAATTTAAACATAAAAAAGGAAAAAGGAAATTATAAACACAGATAAGAGTTTATTTTATTTGAATTTATTAAAAAAAATTTTTTGAGTTATTTTTCTAATTTACCAAAGTACCTCAATATGTTAAAACTTCCTTCTTCTTTTTTACATTTAATTGGTAACTTATTTTTCTTAAAAAATCAATATTTTATCGAGTTTTTTTCAAAAATTGTATTTCCTGGTTTCTGTTTTTTTTTTGAGCCGCTTACTCTGTCTTAGAAAGACATATCTTCAACTTTTTCATCAATTTCAACCTCTTCATCAGGCACCCGTCTGAACGGAATATTTTTCTTTTTGCCGCTAGATTGTGAAGTCACTTTCTTATTTTGGAAACTTCCACTTTTTAGTTATTTTTGTAAGCGGGAGTTTAAGCAAACCCATCCAAAAGGTTATTTATTAAAGACAGAGTATTAAGTGAATTTCGCCATGTTAATATCTAATATTGGCTATTTTGCACTAGATTAATAAGTGAAACAATATTAAAATATATCACCATGTATATAAATCTAGTTTAGTGAAGTAACTCTAAACAAAAAACAAAAAAAAAAAAAAAAAAATTAACTGCAAACTGGTTTTTTAGAAACATGATTTTAAACGATAGATATACTAACAGTAAATAATTAATAAATAACAATTAACTTTGCTTCGCCTGATTTGACAAAATTGTTGTATTTATTATTGGGTGTCTTTCCGTTTGCTTCGCTGAATTTATCGCTTTTGACCGGGTTTGGGTAGAGATGGCTCTGGTTCTTCATCGCTGAAGCTATCATTGGATTTACGAGTTGCAGCCCTTTTAGCTGGCTTTACAGCAACTGATTTTCTATAGGCTTGTCATCTTCATCCTACAAACTTTCGCTTTAACTATCTGATTTAAGTTTTGGCTTGGTAGCAGCAATAACATGTGTGTTGTTGGCTGAAGACTCATCATCAGAATTCGAAAAATCTTCGTCAGAGCTAGATGGGACTTTTTTAACGGTAACTGGAGTGGCTGGCTTTGATTTAACAGCCGGTTTTTTTGGCTTCTCTGCTTTGTCAGATAAAAGAGTCATCAGAGGAATCGGGATTTCTTTTTAGCAGGCGTAGCGATTGGCTTAGCGGCTACAGCAGGAATTCGGCGGCTGGCTTATCATTATCTTCGGATGAAGAATCACCACCAGCTTTCTTAACCAAAGGTTTAACATAAGGCTTATTAATTTTTTCTTCACTAAAAGAATCATCACTGCTCAACTTTGCTTTAGCAGCAACTTGCGTCTCTTTCTTGGCAAGGGTAGTTGCTTTTCGTTTTCAGGACTATCTTCGCTGCTAGAGGAATCGGCCTTTTTAGCAGCATCAGGTAATTTTTCTGGTGTGGTTAAGCTAGGGTAACAGCAGATTTAGCTACTGGCTTAGCAGCAGGCGTTTGCTTGACACTACTAACGTCGGAGGAGCTATCAGATGAATCAGCTTTTTTAACTACTGCAGGTTAAGCAGCAGAAGCCTTGGTTTTTGGTTTAGCGGAAGTGGCCTTGGTTGCTGTTTTAGTAGCAGGTTTTTCGTCTCACTATTATCTGAGGAATCTTCAGAAGGCTCTTGTTTTTATTGCACCTAAAGGCTTAGCTGCTGTAGCTTTAGCCAGAGTCTTGTCTTCATCGTCAATATGGTCTGAAGTGTCTTCAAATTATTCTAGCTTTTTAACAACAGCTGGCTTAGCAGCGCTTGGTTAAGCTACTCCATTCATCTTTGTAGGAGCTAGCTTCTCTTCGTCCCTACTATCATCAGATGAATCTGAAGAACTTGATGCTTTTTTAACAGCAGATTTAGTATTCATCATTTGCAGCCTTTACAGGAGGAATTTTTCTTTTACTATTTTTACATAGTACTTCAAAATATTTTCTTGACGCCATATTAGAATTGGGAATGAAATAAATTAAAAATGAATCTAAAACGCACACAGAAAATTAGAATTTTCTTTCAATTTGTTTTAGTTTTGAATGCTTTCAACCATTTAATAAATTACAATTTTTTCACTAGAAGTAGCAATATATAACCACTTTTAGTATCAGATCAATTCGTATGCTATTAAACACTTAGAAAAGCAAATATTTGAACGTCAGTTTCACTGTAACACCTTTACTACCTTATAATACACATGCTATTTGACAAAAGTGAATTTTTATAAATTTTTATAAGTTTTTATAAGTTTATAAGTTTAAGAAAGCTCTAAATATAAAGTTGGGGAAATATCTCTAAATGTCTTAGTTTTTTTCATTTTTTGTACTTGTGCTCCCATTAATTTTTTATTTTACCAAACCACTTAAACATGAACTGGTCTTCGCAACATTGTGTTGTGTCAGAGATATTGAAATTCAATTCTGTGTTATCCATTCGTATTGGAGACTTTTATCAAGAAAATAAATTTATTTTAAATTTTTGCAAAAAAAAATTAATTTTACAAACTGTCGAACTTAAAGTCAGTGGCAAAGGCGCAACACAAAAACAAAATACAGGTAAAAGGTAATGCCTTCACCTGGCATTATTGCGCCATGGTACCATAAAACAACCTTGCAATTTCTATTTGAATGAAATATGCCGTTCACACTTATGTTTTTATGACGTGTTTAAGCGAGATGTTTAACAAACTAAACACAACCGTTCACACTATAATTATAGTATTTTAGCTTGAGATTTGGAAGAAAAAAGGAACTTTAATAGGATACGTTGTGCCTTAATTAAAAATAGAATGGATTTAAGAATGGAGCAACAGAAACTGCTGTTAATGTTGGCAGAGCATTCTTCCGGTTTTATTAATGAAAAAAGATTGTGACAATTGGTACTGTATACGATGGTTACTATTATGCGACTAATTAATTTTATTGTTTTTAGGCACGCTCAAAATCATTTTGGAAGTTCGATTGCTAAATACTAAGTGAAGAAGTGTTTGAAAAAAAATTTTCAGGTAAACCGACAAACATTTCAAGTATTCTGCAATAAATTGAGATGTTTGCAAAAAGATCAAACGCAATTTTAGACGACAATATCACTCGAAAAAATAGTTGCTTTTGCTTTATATTCTTTAGATGGATGTCACATTGAAGTTCATCCTAGAAGTGCCAATGCTGTTGATTATATTAATTACAAGGGTTGGTATTCTATTTGCTTTGGTTGATTACAGGTATGTGCATAAAATTTACATTAATTTTGTTTATAAAAACTTAAACTATTTATATATCAATGTTAGAAGTTCTGGAAGTTGCAATGATTCACAGGTTTTTGAGATGTCATTACTAAAGAAAAACCTTGATGAATTGCCACTATTGGCAGAAATGTCAAAAAGATTGTCAGACATTGAAGTTCCAGTGGAACCACTGCATATCGATGCACTGCATATCGATGCAAAAAAGCAGGACAACACGGCGAAAAGAAGTGGCGATTGGTTGTAGATTTTAGAAAACTGAACGAAGCGACAGTAAAACAGGTTTTCCCAATACCAAGAATCGATGAGGTTTTAGACCAATTAGGATGGAGCAGGTATTTCTCTACTCTCGATTTAGCAAGTGGATACCATCAAGTATTAATGGATCCTAATGACAAGCAAAAAACCGCCTTTAGTACCAACTTAGGGCACTATTAATTTAACCGTATGCCTTTCGGATTGACGGGTGCACCAGCTACTTTTCAAAGAATAATGAATTCAATACTAACCGGGCTACAAGGAATTGACTGTTTCGTTTATTTGGACGATATTGCTATATATGGCAGAAAATTTATGGACCATAATTCACGTTTAACAAAAGTTTTGGAGGTCTTGAGAAAATACAACCTAAAATTACACCTCGAAAAATGTCATTTCCTGCAGAGAGAAATTATATATCTTGGCCACCAGTGCTCAGAAAAAGGGGTTCTGCCAGACCCAAATAAGACTATGGCAGTGAAAGATATACCTCCCCCTAAAAAGATCAAGGAGCTACAAGCATTTTTGGGGCTGATGAATTACTACAGAAAGTTCATTCCAAACTTGGCACGAATTTCTTTACCTCTTAACAAAATGTTGAGAACGGATACAAAATTAGAGTGGACACAAGAGTGCCAGGAAGCAATGGACAAGTTGAAGGATGCTGTGACAAACCCTCCTCTCCTCCAATATCCTGATTTTAGCAAGTCTTTAATTTTGGCAACAGACGCCAGTAGTGGAGCTCTAGGAGCAATTCTTTCTCAAGGAGAGCCAGGAAGTGACCTAACAATTTATTTCGCTAGCAGAGTATTAAGCGATACAGAAAAACGATACTCCACAATAGAGAGAGGGTTTCTGGCCATTGTATGGGTCACAAAAACGTTTCGACCTTATTTGCTCGGCAGATATTTCACGGTATTCACTGACTACAAACCCTTGAAAGGTATAGCTAACCTAAGGGATCAGGAAGGTAGATTGGGTCTTTTAAGACTGAAATTGTTAGACTACAATTTTGAGATTCGCTACAAACCAGGCAAGACGAATCAAAAAAAAAAAGAAGGTAATTACAACGTTCCATGACACGCCATTGGGAGGCCACCAAGGTGCGCTAAAAACTTATTTCCGTATTAGGGCATAATACAAATGGGCTGGAATGCAAAGTCAAATTAAAAAGTATGTAGCCTCCTGCAAGATTTGCCAGCAAAATAAAAGCTCGAGGATAGAGAGGATGCCAATGGCCTGACCACAACCCCCAATATGCCTTTTGAAAGAATTTTCATGGATATTGTTGGGCCCTTACCCGAATCATCAAGTGGTAACAAATATATAGTAACCTTTTTGGACGATTTTTCAAAATACTTAGCTTGCGCAGCTATCCCAGACATGGAAGCGGCAACGCTAGCAAGGCAGTTCTTTAGAGAAATAATTGCCCAATTTTTATCCCCAAAGTTCTCGTGACAGATAATGGAAGCAACTTCAATTCGCAATTGTTCAAGGAAGTTTGCAAATTGCTTGGAGTAAAAAAGATATATACAACTCCATATCATCCTCAATCCAATGGATCTCTGGAAAGGACCCATAGACCTCTTGCAGAGTATTTAAGAAGTTTTGTGAAACTTGACGGAACTAATTGGGATGATTGGCTGCATCATGCCATGCATGTACATAATAACACAAGACATTCGTCTACTAAGCAAGCACCCAACAAGGTACTGTACGGATTCGAATTTGAAATACCTGTCAGGTTAAAAAAGCAGCCAGTACCTCTCTATAACCTAGATGACTACAGCAAAATCCTTAAATACCAAATTCAACGAAGTTATGAAGTGGTGAGACAGAACTAGGTTAGGGTAAAAGAAAAATCAAAAAAATATTATGACAAAGGCACAAAGACTAGACAGTTTAAGACCGGACAAATGGTGTGGCTAAAAAATCAGGCGCAAAAAAATAAATTTTCATCTATATGGTTGGGTCCCTATGAAGTCACGGGAATACCCACACCTGTCAATGTAAGAATACGACAAAAGAACTCCGACAAGGTTTATCATAATAATTTAATAAAACCAAGAAAATAAAGAATTTATAAAAGGTGGCAGGGTGCAAAGGGTTAGATTGCGAATAATTAAAAAGGGTAATATTTTGTAGGGATTTTTTTTTCTTCTGTTGGGTTTAAAGAGTATCAGTTAGTTAGTTCATTAGTTAGGAGTGGCAGCATCTCGCGACGAAGCTCACTTGAGCACAAACGAATGGCCCGTTGTGATACCACAAAGAAGGTGGCATGACTCCCATTACCCAGCCGAGAACCATGAGGATTCACGGATGAACTTCGCTATGTCCCTTATAGAGTGGGATGATAGCTTCGTAAGAGTTCCAAAGAAAGGAGAGCCCAGAATTCTTAGTCTTCTTCGAGCCAGGGATGGGCAGTGGCACAGGAGGTGCAGTACGGTCTCTTCCTCATCCTCCGAGCCACAGCTGCGGTAGAAATCATTAAAAGGCAGACCAAGTCTTTCAGCATGCCTACCGATTAGACAGTGTCCAGTAAGTACCGAGACCGTGATACTTATGGATTTTCTGTCCAGTCTGAGCAGCTGCCTGGTCCGCTTGAGGTCCAGTGTAGTCCACAGTTGTCTGGAGACACAGCAGGAACTTTCATCTACCCATAATTTGCGAGCCAAATTTAGATAGTGGTTCTTTATGGCCATTTTCACCGTTGCCAGAGGAATTCCAACGTCTGGTAGCGGGGGGACATTAGGAAGCAATGTGCCCCGTTTTGCGAGATCAGCGGCCTCACAGTTACCCTGGATATCCCTGTGACCAGGGACCCAAAACAGGTCAATCTGTGATCGCTCCGATAAAGTGTTCAGTAATGAGCGACAACTCAGTACTGGCTTAGATGTACTATATGCACCAGCAAGCGCCCTGATTGCCGCCTGACTGTCCGAAAATATCCGAATAGCATGACCAGAAAGATCGTCCCTGAGCGCTATTTCGGTTGTTTTCAGAATGGCCATTACCTCGGCTTAAACTGGAGCCGTTCCCACAGGGTTTCACCCCGGTGCTACTAGGTCCAGAAGCCATAACCACCAGCCCAAGTCAAACAAAACGTGCCGAAAAATTGGAAGAAAGTTCCTTGGACAGAAAAAGGTCGTGCCAGGGGGGGGGGGTATAGATCATTTAGCGTTACCCAGGATGCACTACGTGGAAGCGATCTATGTTACATCGCAAGAGTATCAGTTACTCCGTTTATTTTCTGGTTATAATGGCTCGAAACTAAAGCTACAAAGGATTTAAGCGAAAGTACAAGTGAGTTACTCATAAAACACTGATTTAGTTACTTTACAACACCGCCATCGGTAATTTGCCTGAAACATTGAACTTAGTGCGAAAATTCGATACGATTTCAACTGACGGCAAGTACCATGGGGTATGTGAAGAAACATTTCGAGGTAAAATATGAAAGGGTAGCAACAAATAGGCAAAATTGAACAAAGGTTGATGAGATTAAAGAGAAAAAACGGTAATATAGTAAAAGAAAATCGTATAATACGCTACAAATCGTATCAGCCAACCAATTTCTGATCCTAGATACTTTGGCTCGAAACCAAATCTACGGGACGAAAGTGGGATATGAGGGCGATAAAAATGAAATATGTAAGTAAATAGAAAGGAGGAAAAAGACCAGAGGGTCATATAAGGGAAATAATAGGAGAATATTGACGAACATGAGAAAAAAATGAATAGTATGAAAATATATAGTCAGAAAGGGGAAAAAAATAAGGAATTATAAAATAAAAAAAAGTGTGAAGAAACATAAAGGAAAATAAGTAAAAATAACGGTAGGAGAATATGTTAAAAAAGGGAAAAATCAGAAGGGTTATAAGATTAAAGTTTAAGAAAATATCGAAATTTTCAGCAAAAAATTATAATATGAACAAAATAAAGAAAATAAAGGGACACAAAAAGAAGGTTAAAATTTTAAATTGAAGTCTAAATACGCACCCTGCACTAAAGTTTTTTAAAGGGAGGAGTTCCTGACTAAGGAAAATTTACATCAAAAAATTATTTGTTAGCACAAAACTGCTACAAATGTCGTAAAAACAGTAATATATAATGGCCTATTATGAATGGATGAAGTTAGTTCTAACGTAGATACAATTTCAGCTAAAGGTAAATATTGCGAAAAAACTAAAAAAAGGCAGTAAAAGATAATAATAGCAAACTGAATTAAAATGAAAAAACGCATTAAAATGTTTAAAGAAATAAATTCGAAATATACATGCCTGGTCCGTCTGATTATCTGATTAAACTCCTTTTTTCAGCCCGTATATGTCAGATTGCTGATACTGCTCAGCAGCCCTGGAATTCGCCAGGAACTTTATATGGAAAAACTTGAATTACGAAATGGTTTCACGGAAATTCATATGGGCACAGTCCAGCTGTTAAAAAAGTATGACTATATCATCCACGTGATTGATCTGGAGGACATCGGTATTGTGATAAAACAATTTCGTCACAATCTGGACATTATGCAGGACCTAACACACCGCGACATAGCTAGATCCCAACTATATGATATGGAAGACGCCCTGCATACCCTATTGCCTCGACGGAAAACCAGAGAGTTGGTAAACGCCGGTGGAGCCCTCATGAAGATAGACAAAATATTGAGGAGCAGCAAAGAGTGATTACAGAGAACAACCACCAGTTAATAGAAGGTTTAAATCAACAGATAATTATTAACGACAATTTCAACAAATCTATACATACACGGAAGGCCGCCATACTGACAGATAGGCAGGAAATAAAGTATAGGATTAACAAAGTTATTGACCTGAGCCAAAACCTAATCAAAGAAAATTTTGCAACCCTGCAACTGTTTAAGATCGACATACTTAAGAGAAATATAGAAAACCTAAAACAAACAGTGGCATCCGCGAGACTGAGAATTTTTTCACCTGCCTTGTTGACAAAGGAGGAAATAGAGACATTCAAAATAGATGTCGAAAAATTGAAAGACATAAAAATTGGTGTGGTAACATGTCAAAGCAGGACTATAAGCCTAATTATCAAGGTGCCACTGGAAAAAATTTCACTTGCAAAGTCTCGCGTGTCTAACGGGGAAAACCTTCAAATAGACGAAGACATGGAAAGTATAGTTTGAATAGGGGACCGAACCCTTGCTTACGTAAAGGGAAACGCGCTTTTCGAGTTAAAGGAGTCTGGGAGCTGTGTGGTCAGACAACCGTGCAAAATGGTAAAAAAAACTAAGTCGAGACATAATCCAGATAGACGATAGTGAGTTAATCGTTATTAACACAAATCTCACTAACTTTAAAAGCACTTGTGACAGCCGTGGGTTCAGGCTGAAGGGTTACTACTATATTCAATTCAACAATTGTACTATCAAGATGGGTAACTTAACATTCACTAACAGATGGACGAAATACCAGCAGAGCTTCGCGTTGCCCCCTAGGGAAACCAATTTTGACACAGAAAGCCCACTAATGTTTGAGGTTATAGCCCTCCACCAGGAAGAAAATATCAAAAAGATACATGAGCTACATATCCACAAAATAGTAACAACAACAATGGGCATAACAACCCTTACATTATTATTAGGACTGACGGTCACAGTGATTGTCTTATGCAAGCGACAGGGACGGGTGAGCGTTAAGATAGCGCAAAATAGAATAATAAAAGGGACAGCGAGGAATTCACAGATAAGGCGAAACCTCGCCGAAGACCTGGCCGCTGAAGTTTAGATATTATCAGTCAACCCTCCTATATATTTTAATGACGACTATACAATTTTTTTTTTTAATTTATGTTTATTTTTGAAAATTGCAGAATTAAACAAAAACTGACTAGACAGTTTATTACATTAGCTGTTGAATATTGGACGAAGCAAGGCGGTGCACAATATCAACCTTTAAAGATGAATCTAAACTTTTGCAAATACAGACACAACAACAAGGACTTGGAGCTGACTTGTTACGAATACAAGGTCCTAAAATCCAACGGCTGGTTGAGCGACCAACATCTTGATGTGTTTTTGTGGTTGGTGCTTGCCACGAATCTTGCGCCAGCAAGAGCTGAGAAGGTCCATGTATTCAATTCCCAATTCTACGCGGCGCTCTGGCAGTGGGACCTCGAATCAACAAACGGATTAAATGTTGGGAGAATGAGGAGGGCGACCAGAATGGGCGGATCTACCAAACAAGGCGGTTGTGTTGATACCAGTGATGGAGCTAAACCACTTGACAATGGCGATGGTGGAGAAGGGAGAAATAACAATTTTCGACTCCCTTAAGCCGCATGATTTGGAGGTAACCGCAGGGGCTATAAGACGTCTGTATAGTTCCATAATGAGCCCCTTGAAGCCCTCCCCTTTGATATAAGCCAACTGCCCGCAGCAAAATAACACAATAGACTGTGGTGTTTACACAATTAGAGACGCAGAATATTGTTTGAGGCAGTTCGGCAAATGGTTGGAAATCCAGAGATCACGGGGCTATAACGAGACGAAGGCCAGTCGAATCACACGGAGTTTTTTAATAAAGATAATGGAGCGTTGGTCAAGAAGAAACAACGCCCAGACCCCAACTGTACAGGACCAGGCCGTGGCTGAAAGGGAATTATCGGGTATGGGGGCTGCGTGGAAGCGGGGTAAATATATGAGGAAGGACCTGGAATTGGGCCGAAGAACATACCGAATCAGCATCGGCACAATAGGAAAGACAAACATAAAGCTGTTGTAAGACTTTTGCATTAATTTTTTAATTTTCAAAAACACACTTGTTTTTAAACAGTGAGTTTTGGAATGCAAATATTTTAAAGTACTTACTTCATAACAGCATCAAATTTGCTGAAAAAGTAGAGTAAAGTCTTTGCCATTTTCGGTCATTTTATTGAATTGTTAAGAGAAAAAATATATTCTGCAAAATTTTTATGCACCTGTATTTTCACATTCTTTTTTTTGCAAATGTTTTGAATTAAATTTGAGTCTTCTTGAAAAATACGCCTTTAATTTTTGAAATTAAATTACATTTTTACAAAATCTCACTTGGAATATTTCAAATTCTAACGTTTAAGCACCACATTTTGTGCTTTACTTTTGATATTTCAATGCAAATGTTTTAAAGTACTTATTTTATAGCGTGAAGTTTGTTTTAAAGAAAAAAAATATTCTTTGTTTACCATTCTTAAACAATGATTTATTTTAAGCAGCAAATGTTTTGTTTATTTGAAATTTGAGTAAAAATGTATTTTTTGTTTAAAATTTTAGTGTCTAATTTCTTGTGCATTTTTTTTATTCTTGCTGTTGTTTTGTAAATTATTCACTCCATTTTTGCACACGCAACACTCTTTTTTGTGTCACTAGCCTGACGATAATAATTTTAAACAAAAAAAAAAAGATTAATATTTTCAAAAGTGCTACACATGCTATTTGACAAAAGTGAATTTTTATAAATTTTTATAAGTTTTTATAAGTTTATAAGTTTAAGAAAGCTCTAAATATAAAGTTGGGGAAATATCTCTAAATGTCTTAGTTTTTTTCATTTTTTGTACTTGTGCTCCCATTAATTTTTTATTTTACCAAACCACTTAAACATGAACTGGTCTTCGCAACATTGTGTTGTGTCAGAGATATTGAAATTCAATTCTGTGTTATCCATTCGTATTGGAGACTTTTATCAAGAAAATAAATTTATTTTAAATTTTTGCAAAAAAAAATTAATTTTACAAACTGTCGAACTTAAAGTCAGTGGCAAAGGCGCAACACAAAAACAAAATACAGGTAAAAGGTAATGCCTTCACCTGGCATTATTGCGCCATGGTACCATAAAACAACCTTGCAATTTCTATTTGAATGAAATATGCCGTTCACACTTATGTTTTTATGACGTGTTTAAGCGAGATGTTTAACAAACTAAACACAACCGTTCACACTATAATTATAGTATTTTAGCTTGAGATTTGGAAGAAAAAAGGAACTTTAATAGGATACGTTGTGCCTTAATTAAAAATAGAATGGATTTAAGAATGGAGCAACAGAAACTGCTGTTAATGTTGGCAGAGCATTCTTCCGGTTTTATTAATGAAAAAAGATTGTGACAATTGGTACTGTATACGATGGTTACTATTATGCGACTAATTAATTTTATTGTTTTTAGGCACGCTCAAAATCATTTTGGAAGTTCGATTGCTAAATACTAAGTGAAGAAGTGTTTGAAAAAAAATTTTCAGGTAAACCGACAAACATTTCAAGTATTCTGCAATAAATTGAGATGTTTGCAAAAAGATCAAACGCAATTTTAGACGACAATATCACTCGAAAAAATAGTTGCTTTTGCTTTATATTCTTTAGATGGATGTCACATTGAAGTTCATCCTAGAAGTGCCAATGCTGTTGATTATATTAATTACAAGGGTTGGTATTCTATTTGCTTTGGTTGATTACAGGTATGTGCATAAAATTTACATTAATTTTGTTTATAAAAACTTAAACTATTTATATATCAATGTTAGAAGTTCTGGAAGTTGCAATGATTCACAGGTTTTTGAGATGTCATTACTAAAGAAAAACCTTGATGAATTGCCACTATTGGCAGAAATGTCAAAAAGATTGTCAGACATTGAAGTTCCAGTGGAACCACTGCATATCGATGCACTGCATATCGATGCAAAAAAGCAGGACAACACGGCGAAAAGAAGTGGCGATTGGTTGTAGATTTTAGAAAACTGAACGAAGCGACAGTAAAACAGGTTTTCCCAATACCAAGAATCGATGAGGTTTTAGACCAATTAGGATGGAGCAGGTATTTCTCTACTCTCGATTTAGCAAGTGGATACCATCAAGTATTAATGGATCCTAATGACAAGCAAAAAACCGCCTTTAGTACCAACTTAGGGCACTATTAATTTAACCGTATGCCTTTCGGATTGACGGGTGCACCAGCTACTTTTCAAAGAATAATGAATTCAATACTAACCGGGCTACAAGGAATTGACTGTTTCGTTTATTTGGACGATATTGCTATATATGGCAGAAAATTTATGGACCATAATTCACGTTTAACAAAAGTTTTGGAGGTCTTGAGAAAATACAACCTAAAATTACACCTCGAAAAATGTCATTTCCTGCAGAGAGAAATTATATATCTTGGCCACCAGTGCTCAGAAAAAGGGGTTCTGCCAGACCCAAATAAGACTATGGCAGTGAAAGATATACCTCCCCCTAAAAAGATCAAGGAGCTACAAGCATTTTTGGGGCTGATGAATTACTACAGAAAGTTCATTCCAAACTTGGCACGAATTTCTTTACCTCTTAACAAAATGTTGAGAACGGATACAAAATTAGAGTGGACACAAGAGTGCCAGGAAGCAATGGACAAGTTGAAGGATGCTGTGACAAACCCTCCTCTCCTCCAATATCCTGATTTTAGCAAGTCTTTAATTTTGGCAACAGACGCCAGTAGTGGAGCTCTAGGAGCAATTCTTTCTCAAGGAGAGCCAGGAAGTGACCTAACAATTTATTTCGCTAGCAGAGTATTAAGCGATACAGAAAAACGATACTCCACAATAGAGAGAGGGTTTCTGGCCATTGTATGGGTCACAAAAACGTTTCGACCTTATTTGCTCGGCAGATATTTCACGGTATTCACTGACTACAAACCCTTGAAAGGTATAGCTAACCTAAGGGATCAGGAAGGTAGATTGGGTCTTTTAAGACTGAAATTGTTAGACTACAATTTTGAGATTCGCTACAAACCAGGCAAGACGAATCAAAAAAAAAAAGAAGGTAATTACAACGTTCCATGACACGCCATTGGGAGGCCACCAAGGTGCGCTAAAAACTTATTTCCGTATTAGGGCATAATACAAATGGGCTGGAATGCAAAGTCAAATTAAAAAGTATGTAGCCTCCTGCAAGATTTGCCAGCAAAATAAAAGCTCGAGGATAGAGAGGATGCCAATGGCCTGACCACAACCCCCAATATGCCTTTTGAAAGAATTTTCATGGATATTGTTGGGCCCTTACCCGAATCATCAAGTGGTAACAAATATATAGTAACCTTTTTGGACGATTTTTCAAAATACTTAGCTTGCGCAGCTATCCCAGACATGGAAGCGGCAACGCTAGCAAGGCAGTTCTTTAGAGAAATAATTGCCCAATTTTTATCCCCAAAGTTCTCGTGACAGATAATGGAAGCAACTTCAATTCGCAATTGTTCAAGGAAGTTTGCAAATTGCTTGGAGTAAAAAAGATATATACAACTCCATATCATCCTCAATCCAATGGATCTCTGGAAAGGACCCATAGACCTCTTGCAGAGTATTTAAGAAGTTTTGTGAAACTTGACGGAACTAATTGGGATGATTGGCTGCATCATGCCATGCATGTACATAATAACACAAGACATTCGTCTACTAAGCAAGCACCCAACAAGGTACTGTACGGATTCGAATTTGAAATACCTGTCAGGTTAAAAAAGCAGCCAGTACCTCTCTATAACCTAGATGACTACAGCAAAATCCTTAAATACCAAATTCAACGAAGTTATGAAGTGGTGAGACAGAACTAGGTTAGGGTAAAAGAAAAATCAAAAAAATATTATGACAAAGGCACAAAGACTAGACAGTTTAAGACCGGACAAATGGTGTGGCTAAAAAATCAGGCGCAAAAAAATAAATTTTCATCTATATGGTTGGGTCCCTATGAAGTCACGGGAATACCCACACCTGTCAATGTAAGAATACGACAAAAGAACTCCGACAAGGTTTATCATAATAATTTAATAAAACCAAGAAAATAAAGAATTTATAAAAGGTGGCAGGGTGCAAAGGGTTAGATTGCGAATAATTAAAAAGGGTAATATTTTGTAGGGATTTTTTTTTCTTCTGTTGGGTTTAAAGAGTATCAGTTAGTTAGTTCATTAGTTAGGAGTGGCAGCATCTCGCGACGAAGCTCACTTGAGCACAAACGAATGGCCCGTTGTGATACCACAAAGAAGGTGGCATGACTCCCATTACCCAGCCGAGAACCATGAGGATTCACGGATGAACTTCGCTATGTCCCTTATAGAGTGGGATGATAGCTTCGTAAGAGTTCCAAAGAAAGGAGAGCCCAGAATTCTTAGTCTTCTTCGAGCCAGGGATGGGCAGTGGCACAGGAGGTGCAGTACGGTCTCTTCCTCATCCTCCGAGCCACAGCTGCGGTAGAAATCATTAAAAGGCAGACCAAGTCTTTCAGCATGCCTACCGATTAGACAGTGTCCAGTAAGTACCGAGACCGTGATACTTATGGATTTTCTGTCCAGTCTGAGCAGCTGCCTGGTCCGCTTGAGGTCCAGTGTAGTCCACAGTTGTCTGGAGACACAGCAGGAACTTTCATCTACCCATAATTTGCGAGCCAAATTTAGATAGTGGTTCTTTATGGCCATTTTCACCATTGCCAGAGGAATTCCAACGTCTGGTAGCGGGGGGACATTAGGAAGCAATGTGCCCCGTTTTGCGAGATCAGCGGCCTCACAGTTACCCTGGATATCCCTGTGACCAGGGACCCAAAACAGGTCAATCTGTGATCGCTCCGATAAAGTGTTCAGTAATGAGCGACAACTCAGTACTGGCTTAGATGTACTATATGCACCAGCAAGCGCCCTGATTGCCGCCTGACTGTCCGAAAATATCCGAATAGCATGACCAGAAAGATCGTCCCTGAGCGCTATTTCGGTTGTTTTCAGAATGGCCATTACCTCGGCTTAAACTGGAGCCGTTCCCACAGGGTTTCACCCCGGTGCTACTAGGTCCAGAAGCCATAACCACCAGCCCAAGTCAAACAAAACGTGCCGAAAAATTGGAAGAAAGTTCCTTGGACAGAAAAAGGTCGTGCCAGGGGGGGGGGGGGGTATAGATCATTTAGCGTTACCCAGGATGCACTACGTGGAAGCGATCTATGTTACATCGCAAGAGTATCAGTTACTCCGTTTATTTTCTGGTTATAATGGCTCGAAACTAAAGCTACAAAGGATTTAAGCGAAAGTACAAGTGAGTTACTCATAAAACACTGATTTAGTTACTTTACAACACCGCCATCGGTAATTTGCCTGAAACATTGAACTTAGTGCGAAAATTCGATACGATTTCAACTGACGGCAAGTACCATGGGGTATGTGAAGAAACATTTCGAGGTAAAATATGAAAGGGTAGCAACAAATAGGCAAAATTGAACAAAGGTTGATGAGATTAAAGAGAAAAAACGGTAATATAGTAAAAGAAAATCGTATAATACGCTACAAATCGTATCAGCCAACCAATTTCTGATCCTAGATACTTTGGCTCGAAACCAAATCTACGGGACGAAAGTGGGATATGAGGGCGATAAAAATGAAATATGTAAGTAAATAGAAAGGAGGAAAAAGACCAGAGGGTCATATAAGGGAAATAATAGGAGAATATTGACGAACATGAGAAAAAAATGAATAGTATGAAAATATATAGTCAGAAAGGGGAAAAAAATAAGGAATTATAAAATAAAAAAAAGTGTGAAGAAACATAAAGGAAAATAAGTAAAAATAACGGTAGGAGAATATGTTAAAAAAGGGAAAAATCAGAAGGGTTATAAGATTAAAGTTTAAGAAAATATCGAAATTTTCAGCAAAAAATTATAATATGAACAAAATAAAGAAAATAAAGGGACACAAAAAGAAGGTTAAAATTTTAAATTGAAGTCTAAATACGCACCCTGCACTAAAGTTTTTTAAAGGGAGGAGTTCCTGACTAAGGAAAATTTACATCAAAAAATTATTTGTTAGCACAAAACTGCTACAAATGTCGTAAAAACAGTAATATATAATGGCCTATTATGAATGGATGAAGTTAGTTCTAACGTAGATACAATTTCAGCTAAAGGTAAATATTGCGAAAAAACTAAAAAAAGGCAGTAAAAGATAATAATAGCAAACTGAATTAAAATGAAAAAACGCATTAAAATGTTTAAAGAAATAAATTCGAAATATACATGCCTGGTCCGTCTGATTATCTGATTAAACTCCTTTTTTCAGCCCGTATATGTCAGATTGCTGATACTGCTCAGCAGCCCTGGAATTCGCCAGGAACTTTATATGGAAAAACTTGAATTACGAAATGGTTTCACGGAAATTCATATGGGCACAGTCCAGCTGTTAAAAAAGTATGACTATATCATCCACGTGATTGATCTGGAGGACATCGGTATTGTGATAAAACAATTTCGTCACAATCTGGACATTATGCAGGACCTAACACACCGCGACATAGCTAGATCCCAACTATATGATATGGAAGACGCCCTGCATACCCTATTGCCTCGACGGAAAACCAGAGAGTTGGTAAACGCCGGTGGAGCCCTCATGAAGATAGACAAAATATTGAGGAGCAGCAAAGAGTGATTACAGAGAACAACCACCAGTTAATAGAAGGTTTAAATCAACAGATAATTATTAACGACAATTTCAACAAATCTATACATACACGGAAGGCCGCCATACTGACAGATAGGCAGGAAATAAAGTATAGGATTAACAAAGTTATTGACCTGAGCCAAAACCTAATCAAAGAAAATTTTGCAACCCTGCAACTGTTTAAGATCGACATACTTAAGAGAAATATAGAAAACCTAAAACAAACAGTGGCATCCGCGAGACTGAGAATTTTTTCACCTGCCTTGTTGACAAAGGAGGAAATAGAGACATTCAAAATAGATGTCGAAAAATTGAAAGACATAAAAATTGGTGTGGTAACATGTCAAAGCAGGACTATAAGCCTAATTATCAAGGTGCCACTGGAAAAAATTTCACTTGCAAAGTCTCGCGTGTCTAACGGGGAAAACCTTCAAATAGACGAAGACATGGAAAGTATAGTTTGAATAGGGGACCGAACCCTTGCTTACGTAAAGGGAAACGCGCTTTTCGAGTTAAAGGAGTCTGGGAGCTGTGTGGTCAGACAACCGTGCAAAATGGTAAAAAAAACTAAGTCGAGACATAATCCAGATAGACGATAGTGAGTTAATCGTTATTAACACAAATCTCACTAACTTTAAAAGCACTTGTGACAGCCGTGGGTTCAGGCTGAAGGGTTACTACTATATTCAATTCAACAATTGTACTATCAAGATGGGTAACTTAACATTCACTAACAGATGGACGAAATACCAGCAGAGCTTCGCGTTGCCCCCTAGGGAAACCAATTTTGACACAGAAAGCCCACTAATGTTTGAGGTTATAGCCCTCCACCAGGAAGAAAATATCAAAAAGATACATGAGCTACATATCCACAAAATAGTAACAACAACAATGGGCATAACAACCCTTACATTATTATTAGGACTGACGGTCACAGTGATTGTCTTATGCAAGCGACAGGGACGGGTGAGCGTTAAGATAGCGCAAAATAGAATAATAAAAGGGACAGCGAGGAATTCACAGATAAGGCGAAACCTCGCCGAAGACCTGGCCGCTGAAGTTTAGATATTATCAGTCAACCCTCCTATATATTTTAATGACGACTATACAATTTTTTTTTTTAATTTATGTTTATTTTTGAAAATTGCAGAATTAAACAAAAACTGACTAGACAGTTTATTACATTAGCTGTTGAATATTGGACGAAGCAAGGCGGTGCACAATATCAACCTTTAAAGATGAATCTAAACTTTTGCAAATACAGACACAACAACAAGGACTTGGAGCTGACTTGTTACGAATACAAGGTCCTAAAATCCAACGGCTGGTTGAGCGACCAACATCTTGATGTGTTTTTGTGGTTGGTGCTTGCCACGAATCTTGCGCCAGCAAGAGCTGAGAAGGTCCATGTATTCAATTCCCAATTCTACGCGGCGCTCTGGCAGTGGGACCTCGAATCAACAAACGGATTAAATGTTGGGAGAATGAGGAGGGCGACCAGAATGGGCGGATCTACCAAACAAGGCGGTTGTGTTGATACCAGTGATGGAGCTAAACCACTTGACAATGGCGATGGTGGAGAAGGGAGAAATAACAATTTTCGACTCCCTTAAGCCGCATGATTTGGAGGTAACCGCAGGGGCTATAAGACGTCTGTATAGTTCCATAATGAGCCCCTTGAAGCCCTCCCCTTTGATATAAGCCAACTGCCCGCAGCAAAATAACACAATAGACTGTGGTGTTTACACAATTAGAGACGCAGAATATTGTTTGAGGCAGTTCGGCAAATGGTTGGAAATCCAGAGATCACGGGGCTATAACGAGACGAAGGCCAGTCGAATCACACGGAGTTTTTTAATAAAGATAATGGAGCGTTGGTCAAGAAGAAACAACGCCCAGACCCCAACTGTACAGGACCAGGCCGTGGCTGAAAGGGAATTATCGGGTATGGGGGCTGCGTGGAAGCGGGGTAAATATATGAGGAAGGACCTGGAATTGGGCCGAAGAACATACCGAATCAGCATCGGCACAATAGGAAAGACAAACATAAAGCTGTTGTAAGACTTTTGCATTAATTTTTTAATTTTCAAAAACACACTTGTTTTTAAACAGTGAGTTTTGGAATGCAAATATTTTAAAGTACTTACTTCATAACAGCATCAAATTTGCTGAAAAAGTAGAGTAAAGTCTTTGCCATTTTCGGTCATTTTATTGAATTGTTAAGAGAAAAAATATATTCTGCAAAATTTTTATGCACCTGTATTTTCACATTCTTTTTTTTGCAAATGTTTTGAATTAAATTTGAGTCTTCTTGAAAAATACGCCTTTAATTTTTGAAATTAAATTACATTTTTACAAAATCTCACTTGGAATATTTCAAATTCTAACGTTTAAGCACCACATTTTGTGCTTTACTTTTGATATTTCAATGCAAATGTTTTAAAGTACTTATTTTATAGCGTGAAGTTTGTTTTAAAGAAAAAAAATATTCTTTGTTTACCATTCTTAAACAATGATTTATTTTAAGCAGCAAATGTTTTGTTTATTTGAAATTTGAGTAAAAATGTATTTTTTGTTTAAAATTTTAGTGTCTAATTTCTTGTGCATTTTTTTTATTCTTGCTGTTGTTTTGTAAATTATTCACTCCATTTTTGCACACGCAACACTCTTTTTTGTGTCACTAGCCTGACGATAATAATTTTAAACAAAAAAAAAAAGATTAATATTTTCAAAAGTGCTACTCTCAGCATTAAACGTAAACATTATAGCATATATATATATATATATATATATATATATATATATATATATATATATATATATATATATATATATATGTATATATATGTATATACAATTATTAACATACTTTTGTGTTTGTTTTGGGTTTTTTGTGTTTCACCATACAAACATTAAGTTAAAACTTTCTTAAAATAGATAATATTATAAATAAATATATATATATATATATATATATATATATATATATATATATATATATATATATATATGTATACACATATATATGTGTTGTATGTTTATATGTATGCTCGTATATTTGTGTTTATATGTAAGTTAACACAAAATATATTTAAACATAAACATTTATTAAATATTTGTTCGTTCCCACCAAATGTGCTGAGTTAACACAAAATAAGTTTAAACACAAACATTTATTAAATATTTGTTCGTTCCTATCAAATGCGCTGACACTATGTCTGAGTGTCGCATTTCTTTATTGCATTCCAAAATTTAGTTCTTTTCAAAGGTGTAAAACGAGCCAGAATAAAGCGGCGTGATCATTAAAATCTAAAGCTATGAGTTAGGGTAGATTATAAGAAACAAATAACTGTTGATTTCACTTTCAAATAAAGAGGTTGAGCTGTCTCTTAAAAGACGTTCAACATAAAAAAATATATATTTTTTAAAAATACAATTTACGTGTTCTTAGTTGGAGCCCGAGCAGGGACCCTTCGAAAAGGTCCTTCGGAAAAACGGTAAATCACAGTCAAGCCTTGGCAGGTTCCTCAGTAGTTTAATTACAAACCGGGTTGCGCGTAACGCCAACGCCTGCTAAGCTCGCGAAAGCGAAACCTAGTTTAGATAAACAGAACTTGTGAAAAAATAAAAAATAAAAATAAAAAAGAAATAAGATTTGTGAAAAAAAGTTAAATAAACTGTTAAAAAGAAACTTTAAATAAAAAAATTTATAAATAAATGCTGTTAAAGAATTAAAAATTAATAAGAAACTTTAAGTGGAAGTGAATAATTGAAGTAAGGATTAAATAAACAGAAATAGATTATTAAAATAATAATAATAATAATAATAATAATAATAATAATAAGAAATCAGCTAAAGTGAAATTATCTGTAACTTAAGTGTCTAATTGAAGAAAAAATTAAATAAACAGAATTTGTGAAGCAATAAGAAATTAGTTAAAGTGAAGAATAATCTAAGTGGTGCATTGAAGAAAAATTTTTTTTTTAGCTAAACAGAACTAAATAGAGAAAAGAACTAAAATTTAATAAACAAGTTGTTTATATGTGCATGACTACAATTGAAATTAAAATAATAAAAAGAACATCTTGAATTATAGCTAAACAAAACTAAATAAAGAAATGATCTAAAATTATTAAAACAAAAAAAAATCTAAAGAAATTTTTTACATGTGTGTGACTACAAATAAAATCAAAATAAAAGAACATCTTGAATTATACGCTAAAAATTTAAATAAAGAACAAAACCAACAGACAGAAGTTATATAAGAGAACCTATACATCAGAAGATGAAGATGCTGATGCTGCTAGAGTAAGTTAATTTTAAGGAAATTTTATAAAATTAAGAAAAATACATTTTGAAATTTAAAAAAAAAAAAATTCTTAATTAAGTTTTATAAAAAGTGTGTTTATCGCTGCGTCTCAGTGATATAAAAATTTAAATTTTTTCTATCCTTCAATATCCTTTAAGTATAACTTAAAAAACAAATTTTTATAAAATAAAAAAATATATACATTTTAAAATTTTAATCAAGAAAAATAAATTTTATAACACAGAGACTCAATAGGGCTCTTACAATGACGCAAACAAACGGATCTTCTGGTTCGACCGGATCTTCCGGTCTAAATAAGACGCAAAAGAAACAGATTAAATAAATAGTTGAGGATATGCTTAGGAAAAGAAATGACAGTATCGTGGAGGAAGGCACTCACCAACCAGTAGGTAGAGTCAGTGCTAATTTAGAAGAGGTTAGCAAAGTCCCAGATATTGTAGGATCAATAAGAGAGTTCTCTGGGAAAACAGGAGAATTCAACTCTTGGAGGAAATCTGTTGACAGAGTTTTACCACTTTTTTAAACGCTTCGCGGTACTGGACGATACTACGCAATTCTGCACGTAATCCGCACCAAAATAACAGGTGATGCGGACACATCTTTAGAATCATACGGGACACCGCTAGACTGGGGCAGAATTAGAAAATGTCTGATGATGCACTACTCAGACAAGCGAGATATTGGGACTCTAGAGTACCAAATGACTTCTCTATGTCAAGGAAATAAAACAGTTAACGATTTCTATCAAACAGTTTACCAACATCTCTCTTTAATCCTTGACAAAGTCGCTTGCCTCGACGTTAGCGAGGAGACTTTGCGCGTTATGACAAATACTTATAGGGAAAAGGCATTGGACACTTTCGTGAGGGGTCTTAATGGGGACCTTTCCCGACTTTTAAGTATCAGAGAGCCGACTTCATTACCACAGGCTCTACACATCTGCCTTAAGTTAGATAACATGACTTATAGGAAAAATTACGCTCAAGTTCAAAGCTCAAAATTGAACGGACAAAAGATACCAACTCCGTCTAGTGGACGAGCATTTTATCCCGAACTCGTTTATACAGGATTTATGAGACCACCGGTACCACCGCGATACCGCCCTGCAATAAATTATAATAGCCAGAATCAAAATTTTATGCGTCCAAATTGGAATCCTCCCAGACCTCAGTTTAATCAAAATGGATTTACAGGACAACCATACCGAAACGAAAATAACAACTATCGAAAAATCCCAGGAATAGATCCGATGGATATCGATCGATCGATCCAAACGAGACAAGTTAATTATATGAACCAACCAGCAATAAACCAAAACCCAAAACGATCCGCGGGTGCCTCTTTTCAAGGACCCGTCAACAAGATGCAAAGAAATTTTCATATAGACGCCGACTATATACCAGAGGATGAGTGGTATGGATGGACAAGTTATCCACCTGAAGGAAATGAAGTCGATATACAACCAGCGAATAATGAAGCAGACAACGTTCAAGAATATTTACAAAATATTCCTGAAGAAAATGAGGTTGCAGTGGAAATTCAGAAGGATCAAGCAGACGATGTTCAGCTTGCCGTTAATTTTTTAGGTTAAATTGTTCCTCATTGCCGTATTTCGAGGCAAAAATGAGGGACGGTGATATACTTTCATTTTTACTAGATACAGGAAGCAACAAAAACTACATTAGACCGGAAATAGTAGAAAAACCAATAGATAACAACCAAATCTTTTATGCAAAATCTGCCAGTGGTGGAATTAGGATAACACAACATACACTTTTGACATTTTCAGGATTTGAGGATACTCCGCTTAAATTTTATTTACTACCAGGTTTTGACTCATTCGATGCAATATTAGGGAATGACAGTTTAAAAGAATTGTCAGCCGTCATTCACATTGCCGAAAATTATTTTACTATAGGAAATGGACAAAGAATAAATATAAAACAGCATATTTCACAAAGTGTGAACAACATCGAATTACGGACTCAACATTTAAGCGAAAACCAAAAGCTTTCACTCAGGAAAATTGTGCAGCACCATAGTCAATTATTCGCAGAACCAGATGAGAAACTAACCTATTCCACTGTAGTGGAAGCAGATATAAGGACGGAAAACAACACACCAATATACGCCAAAAGCTACCCCTATCCGATGGCATTGAGAGACGTCGTGGAAGAAGAAATAAATCGGCTTTTACGAGATGGTATCATAAGACCATCACGATCTCCGTATAATTCTCCTATCTGGGTGGTTCCAAAAAAGGAAGACCATCCAGGAAAAAGGAAATTTAGAATGGTAGTGGACTTTAGAAGATTAAATGCGGTAACAATCGCAGATAAATACCCCATTCCAGACATTAATGACGTTTTGGCTAATTTGGGTGGAAACCAATACTTTACTGTACTAGATCTTAAAAGTGGTTTTCACCAGATTAATCTTAAAAAGGAAGACAGGGAAAAAACAGCTTTTTCCATCAATAATGGTAAATATGAATTTACCAGGCTGCCTTTTGGCTTGAAAAATGCCCCGTCTATTTTCCAAAGGGCACTCGATGACATATTGCGAAAATTTATAGGAAAAATGTGCTATGTTTATGTGGACGATATTATAGTTTTCAGTAAGGACGAACAATCACATTTAGAACATGTGAATCAAGTATTCGAAACATTAAAACGGGCACATATGAAGATCCAACTAGATAAATGTGAATTCTTTAAACGGGAAGTAGAATTTCTCGGATTTATCGTGGCAAAAGAGGGAATAAAAACAAATCCGAAGAAAGTTGAAACGATATTAAAATTCGATTACCCTAAGACACTAAAAGAACTTCGCTCATTCTTAGGCCTATCAGGATACTACAGGCGTTCTATTAAAGGGTACGCTGATATTGCAAAACCACTTACAGTTCTCTTACGAGGAAAAGAAGGAAGAGTATCGAAAATATCATCCTCCCAAACTAAAATCAATTTAGATTATACGGCTAAAAAGGCTTTTGACGACCTAAAAATGCTTTAATTTCACGAGAGGTAATACTAGCATATCCTGACTTTAACAAGGACTTTCAATTAACAACCGACGCATCAAACTACGCTATTGGAGCGGTGCTCAGCCAAGATAATAAGCCCATTAGTTTTATCTCCAGGACACTTACCAAAACTGAGGAAAGTTATGCAGCAAATGAAAAAGAAATGCTTGCAATTATATGGTCACTAACTTCACTTAGGAATTACCTTTATGGCTCAAAAAAGGTAATAATTTATACTGACCATCACCCACTTACGTACGCTCTCAGTAATAATAATAGTAACTCCAAAATGAAAAGATGGTAATGTATTCTGGAGGAATATAATTATGAACTAAGATATAAGCCAGGTAGAACTAACGTAGTGGCCGACGCATTATCTAGAAATCTCTCAGGTTTAAACATCCTTCAAGGTCAATCAAGCCTTCCACTATGACTCAACACATTGCTGAAAGCTCAGGTGAAAATCTTATACCAAGCGCTGAAACTCCAGTTAGCGTATTCAAAAACCAATTATTTATAAGCACAGGAGAAGTACCATCATATCAATTCAAAATAATCTTCCCAGATTATCATCGACATCTTATAACGGAAGCAAGTTATGACGAACAGAAACTAATAACAATTCTTAAAAGATACCTTAATCCATCGGTAATAAATGACATTAAAACTCCAGAACCGATAATGGGTAAAATTCAAAGCATTTATGCGGATCATTTCTCAGATTATAAATGTAGGTTTACACAGGTAGTAGTCGAAGACATAACGTCCGAGAACGACCAAGAGAATATCATTGTGGAAGAACATTCTAGGGCTCATCGTAATGAAAAGAAAATAGAACCCAAATTATGGAAAAATATTATTTGCCATCTATGGCACGAAAAATAAAAAGAATAATAAAATTGTGCTCAATTTGCAGAAAAAATAAATACGAAAGACATCCAAATAGACCGGAACTTGGGGAAACACCGATACCAACATATCCTGGTCATACAATTCACATAGACATGTTTTCAACCGATAAAAAACTGATACTGACTTCTTTCGACAAGTTTTCAAAATACTTTCAAGTAAAACAACTTAGTGGCAGATCAATTGAGGCCGTTAGAAGACCTCTTAGGGAACTTTTGTTTTTCTACGGGGTACCAAAAAATGTAGTAATGGACAACGAACCTTCATTGAACTTCCCTTCTATAATATTAATGATGAAAGACGACCTAAAAATAAATATTTTTACTAACCCTTCCTATAAAAGTGAACCAAATGGACAAATAGAACGTTTCCACTCGACTTTGGCAGAAGTAATGAGATGCCTGAAGGAAAAGGGAACATCTAGAGATTTTGAAGAGTTATTGGAAAGATCTGTGAATGAATACATTCATTCTATTCATTCTACTACGAATAGGAAACCAGTGGACTTATTCTTTGGACGAACAGTTGATTTTCGCCACAAGACTATGAGACAACAAGGATCTCAAATGTTGAACGACTTAAGCGCAAACAAGAAAAGGACCTCGTTTACCACAATAAAAACAAAAAGCCGACTAAAGAATACGTTCCCGGACAATTAGTTTACGTAAAGACCAATAAAAGATTACGTACTAAATTAAGTAACAGGTTTAAAGAAGAAATAGTAAAAAAAAACCGCGGTACAACTATCGTTACAGAAAGTGGTCGGGTTATTCATAAAAGCCATATAAGCAATTAATGAAGGAAAAGAAAGTAAACAGTTATAATTTTCTTTCAAACATATTTTAAGATTATTGTTGGTGACCGTTATGGCCGACCTTAGTATTCTCGACTACTCTAACACGAGACTTGTAACAATTCATACTGGAATAGCAAGACGACAAAGTGGAACATTTAAAGTTGTACATACAATCAACCTCGATCAGTACCGAGATTTGTTAGAAAATCTGGAGTCCGCATTGAATAATGGTATTACATATGGTCATCCGATCCGTCCGTTTTTAATACAACAAACACTTTATTATAAAGGGCCTTCTGAAACGCCTAAGTCCGAAAAAAATAAAAAGATCAATTGATGCCATTGGCATCGCATGAAAGTGGATTGCGGGTACACCCGACAGTCATGATTTCGAAATTTTGACACAAAAAATGACAAACCTCCTGGAAAACAATAATAGACAAATGATAGTTAATGAGCTGACTATCAATAGAATCAAAAAGGTATCTAACATTAATAATGAAATATTGAAAGTTAGAAAAGAAGATTGGAATACCGAACTAACAATTAGCTTTGAACACAAACTAAACATTATTGAAAAAGAATTGCAGAATATTGAATACCCCATACAATGGGCAAAAGTTAATATTGTAAATTCGTTTATTTTATCTAAAACAGAAATTGAAGCCTTAAATAATGTGTTAATAAATTATAAAATTCCAATATTTAACGTAGATGAATTACTTACTTTCGGAAATGTAAAAATTGTAACCAACAATAAGGAAATTTTATATATATTAAGCATTCCAATCACTAATAACGATACCTGTGAAACATATTTAACAAAACTTATAAAGTTTGGAAATTTAATAGATAAAATTGAATTTGATAAAATATTAAATTGTAATAACGATTTGTTTGCCACCAAAGGAAAATGTGATAGTTATAATGATACAACCATATGTAATAAAAACGATATAGTAGAACTAAGAGATGATTATTGTATAACTAGCTTATTTACGAACAGAGTAGGTAACTGCACCCAGGTGAATAATGATCACGTACCCACTATAGAAGAAATTGGAAGCGATCTTATATTACTAAATCAATACAACGGAGAGGTCACAGCAAATGACGAGGAGATACAATTAAATGGAATTTATTTTATAAAATACTTTAATACAACTATAAAAATAGATGAACAAGAATATTTTGCACCCGAAATAAGTGGCAGTAAACCCCTTCCAGCCTTCCTACAACCAAATGCAATAAGCGGCAGGATAGAGGAGGTACTTTCCTTAGAAAGGCTTCAGAAAATAAACATAAAAAATATCAAACGATTGGAACTTCTAGAAACCAAAAGCAAAACAAAAACAACAATCTTAGCAGTTGTTTTTCTTGCGGCTGCTGGAACCATTACAAGTACTAAAATTTGGAATAAATGTTATCATCAAGAAAAAGAAACAGAAGAAATAGAAGCAATTTCAGAAATAACATAAACATCCAATACAGAACCAAAAAATGTTAAAAAACAGTCAAGCATTTACAATCTTCACATAGTTTATGTATGTTTAAACATAAACATTTATTAAATATTTGTTCGTTCCCATCAAATGTGCTGAGTTAACACAAAACAAGTTTAAACACAAACATTTATTAAATATTTGTTCGTTCCCATCAAATGCGCTGACACTATGTCTGAGGGTCGCATTTCTTTATTGCATTCCAAAATTTAGTTCTCATCAAAGGTGTAACACGAGCCAGAATAAAGTGGCGTGATCTTTAAAATCTAAAGCTATGAGTTAGGGTAGATTATAAGAAACAAATTACTGTTGATTTCACTTTCAAATAAAGAGGTTGAGCTGTCTCTTAAAAGACTCTCAACATAAAAAAATATATTTTTAAAAAAATACAATTTACGTGTTTTTAATATGTATACACATATATAGGTGTATAAAGATATATATTGGAAAACGCCTGATTCAGAGGTTTGGATTATTGTTTTCAAAATCCAATATATATGAACAAGCTCAATAGGCATTTAAAATGCTTGCTTGGTAACAAAAAAAAAAAAAAAAAAACAAAAAACAAAAAAAAACAAAATATATATATATATATATATATATATATATATATATATATATATAAAGATTCATAAATACTTACAACAAGTTTTTTATGTTGTTTTAGAGGTAAAAAAAAAAGAAAAAAAAATGTTTGTAAGAGTAGCAAACAAAGGAAGAATAATGTTTTTAAAGTTTAAATTATAGCACTAAAATACCAAAACCCTTATATATTATTGTAAATAATTTAATATAGAGTTTTTTTTTAACAATTTTAAATTAAGACGTTTTTTGTTTTGGTTAACAATTTGAAAGAGATGGGTTTTGGGAATTTTAGTATTTTTTAGTTTTAGAATTTTAAAATAAACTGGGATTTCGTGTGAAGATTTCCGAGTTGAGAAAAACAAATCATATACAACATAGCTCCACCAATTTATACAAATCCAGTTAGTGTTCCGGAATGAAGGTGAAATAACACAAAACAACGCACCTAAGATAAGCAGCAAAAGACGCATCCTTCACATACGAACGTTAGCTCTCCATTTGCAGCAACATCAACACCACACGCAGGGTCGCAGTTTCCGATAAGGGGGAGGGATGTTGAGAGGCACCCTCGTATTTTTTAACTCTAGTTATAAGTTAATCAAAATTAATAAATGTGTACTAATGTAATATAAATTTTTTTGGCAGTCAGCACTTTATTTAGTTAAACTTTGTTTATAAGTTAATTTAAAATTAATGTACTATTGAAATATGACTCTTTAGCAAGTCAGCAATTTAATTATTTTGTAGTATATTATGCTTTAAAAACGTTAAGGCTATAATAACTACGATGGCAACACCTAATAAACATATTGGAAATGTAAAATACGAAGTTCGGTACAAAAGAGAAAAGAATTTAATAAAGATTGACACTTGAATTAAAACTACCACATCAAATGTTTCTTCTTCTTGACAATCATTTTGAGGTTGGATTTAATAAACGTGACAAATCTGGCGACGAGGAAAAGAAAAAGTTTTAAAATAGATTCTCGGTGATTAAATTGGTGGTATATACATACCTACATAAATTAAAAGTTAATTGCTCATAAGAAAAAAAAATGTCGCTATCAACTCAAAACGTTAATGTTCCTCCGAATTGGAGTGCTGCAAATCAACGTGCCGTTTTTCGATCCGGAAAAGAATCAATGGTCGGTGTTTGAAAAACAATTGAGTCAGTTTTTCATAGCGAATGGCGTAACCGAGGGCATTAAAAGGAAAGCCATAATGCTGACGTCATTAATTTCTATGAAAAATAGAATATTTAATTGCATTAAATCGAAAGGTGGTCTAATAAATTATTAAAAGATTTTCTTTTATTGTTTTTGTTAAATAAATAAATGAAGTTTTTGTTTAGTCTTTGTTATACAAAGAATTTTTTGCATTTGTGCTATACAATTTGAACGCTTAAATATGCTAAATATATAAATGTAAGCAATTTTGATAACGGTATTTGTAATTCCTGAGAGTTTTGTGTAAAATGAGCTCAATTTTGAAAAGAGAACATATTAATAAAGTTTACACAAAGAGATGAAAATTATAGCATGCCCTGTTAAAATTTTATGAATTAATAATTTACAGATTAGCAAATGTGCTATTATTTATGAACGTACTGTACGTGATAAGTTTGTTATGGGGCTGGAAAAGGGTCCAAGTCGGGATAAAATATTTTTGGAACCAAGTACGGTCGCTTTCCAACGTGTATTAGAAATCGCAAACATAGCAGCTTATATTCAAGAACAGCATGTCGAAGTTGAGGTTAAGGACGAACCTCTTAATTACATACATAAAAAGCAACGTGGAAATAAGGGGCAAGTGGCAGAGCAGAAACAGAGCAGTCACCGTAAGCAGCAAAAAGGCCGAGCAGAGCAGCAGCAGCAGCCATGTAAGGTTTGTGGGTATTCAAATCATACCGCAGAAAACTGTAAGTTTAAACATTACAAATGCAATAAATGTAAGCAGCGAGGCCATCTGAAAAAAATGTGTAATATTTAATTAATTAATTATTGTAACAATAGGGAAGTTAGTTTATTTTCAATGAATAGCGCTAAGGATAAACCGATTAAAGTTAAAGTTTTCATAAATAAAAAACCCTTTTTTATGGAATTAGATACGGGTTCAGAAAATAATGTCATTTCAAAAAATACTTATGAAAACTTTTTCTTTAATTACAAATTGCGGGAAGAAACAACCTTGTTGAAGGCTTATAATGGTGCACCAATCCATCACATCGGTACATGTGATGTAAATGTCTGTTTTAAAAATAAATGTAAAATTATGCCTTTTGTTGTTATTAAATCCGGAGGTCCACCGCTACTTGGTAGGAATTTTTTAATATCTTTTGATATAAAATTTTCAAATCTAAACTACACTGCACAAAACTCGACTTGTAAAAATATTGATTCAATTTTAGAAAAATATAAAGATCTTTTTAATGGTTCATTGGGTTTGTTTAAAAATTTAAAGCTACGTTGCATTTAAAAGAGGGTTCATGCCCAAAGTTTTTTCGTCCCAGGCCACTACCGTTTGCAATAAAGGATGCAGTAGAAAAAGAGATCGAAAAGTTGATTTCGCTAAAGGTTTTAGAACCAGTATCTTACAGCGATTGGGGTACTCCCATTGTGCCGATAATGAAAAAGGATGGGAGTGTTCGCCTTTGCGGCGATTTCAAGGTAACCTTAAATCCACAATTGCAGATTGAAAAATATCCTTTACCCCGCATTGAAGAAATGTTTTCTAAACTACAAGGTGGTAAAGAATTTACAAAGTTAGACTTAAGCACAGCTTACCAACAGATTGAATTAGATGAAGCATCACGTAAATTAACTACTATTTCAACTTCCAAAGGCTTGCTTCAATACACTCGTTTAATTTATGGATTGGCTTCGGCGCCAGCTATGTTTCAAAAAATTATGGATTCCCTTTTAATGAAAATTAAAGGAGTAGTGGTTTTCCTTGATGATATTTTAATTACTGCACCTGATAGGAAATCGCATGTAGAAGTTTTTTCCGTTTTGCATAATGCCGGTTTTAAATTATCCAAACTAAAATTTGAATTTTTGCGTAAGTAAATAAAATATTTGGGACATGTTATAGATGAAAAAGGTTTACACATGAACCCCGAGAAGATTAAAGAAATTATTAATTTAAAGGAACCCACAAACGTTAAGGAACTGCAATCTGTGCTAGGTATGATAAATTTTTATAGAAAATTTTTGCCGGAAATGTCCATGGTGCTAGGTCCGTTGTAAAAATTGTTAAAAAATAATGAAAAATTCATTTGGTCTAAGAGTTGTTCAAATGCTTGGAGTCAAATAAAGAAAACACTAGCTTCCAAAATTTGGTTAACACATTTTAATCAAAATTTGAAAACGAAGCTGACAGTGGATGCTAGTCCCGTAGGTGTCGGCGCAGTGTTATCTCAGGTGGATGACAAAGGCGTTGAAAGACCAATTGAATTTGCTTCAAGGTCATTAAGTGACACAGAGCGTAAATATGCTCAAATTGATCGTGAAGCAGTTGCTATTCAATTTGGTGTGATAAAGTTTCACCAATATTTGCTTGGTCGAAAATTTATTTTAGTGACGGACAATAAACCGCTAAAGTATATTTTTGGTCCTAAGAAAGGCATTCCGGCCATGACATCGAACCGTGTACAACGCTTAGCGTTAACATTGACGGGATATCAGTTTGATGTGGAGAGCGTTAAATCGGAAGATAATGTAGCGGATTTTGTTTCACGAAATCCTAGCAATGTAGATACACAACAAACCGAATCTGATTTGCCTTCACAAATCTATTTAAATTACGTGGAGAAGTGCAATAAGAAGGGTGGAATGCTCAACCTTGAAACTATTAGAGCTGAATCAAGAAAAGATTTCATGTTGCAAAAAGTTAAGAAACTTATAGTTCAGGGTTGGCCAAAAACATGTGATGATGCAGATCTGCTGCCTTATTTTAGAAGAAGGTTAGAAATTTTCGAAGAAGACGGTTGTTTATTCTGGGGATACAGAATAATTGTTCCAAAAAGTCTGCAGGCAGCGATAGTTAATTTTTTGCATTTTTCCCATATGGGCATAGTGAAAATGAAGGCAATGAGCAGAGAATGTTGTTGGTGGCCAAATCAAAGCAAAGATTTGGAAGAGGCCGTAAAGAAATGTGATTCGTGCATGCTAACTCGTCCAAGTCCGCCAAAACAAGAGCTCATTCCGTGGAAATGGACAGACGAAGTGTGGTCACGCATACATATAGATTTTTTTGGTACTTTTCTAAAGCGATGGTGTTTGATTATTGTGGATAGCACAAGCAAGTGGGTAGAGTGCATAGAAATGGGCACCAATACAACAAGTCGAGCAGTTGTGTCAGTGTTAAGGGAAATGTTTGCCCGTTATGGCATACCAAAAGTAATCGTATCCGATAACGGTACGGCGTTTTTATTGAAAGAGTTTAAATTGTTTTTAGAATTGAATGGCATTAAGCACATAACTTCTGCGGTCGGCCACCCTGCAACAAATGGACTGGCTGAAAACGCAGTGAAAACAATTAAAGGGGCTTTAAAAAGAAATTTACGTGATGCACCAGTATCAGATTTTAACAATGTTTTAAATAGATTTTTATTAGATTACCGCAATACAATTCATGGCAGTACAGGAGTTTCTCCAGCTTACATAATGTTTAACAGGCGAAAATTGAGATGTAGACTAGATTTGATAAATGAAAAACGAAAAATTAAATGTCAGAGTAAGGTTCATATTAAAAATCAGATACAAAAGCAACAAGATAATCAGAAAAGGTATTATAAAGGTTCAAAAAAGAATTCTTTTGATGTGAATGATAGTGTTCTGGTTAAGGATTATTCTAAGCCAGGGAATGTATCATGGATAAAAGCAGTAATTTTAGAAAAAATAGGTAAACAATTGTATATTGTAAAAACTAGTAGAGGCGCTGTCTAGAAAAGACACGCTAATAACTTTAAGATTTAAGAATTTTACTAACATTGTAAACCCAAGTGTGTTAACAGATCCTTTGCAAAGATTGAACGTGGCGGAGAATTTGGTAAATAATGATAACGTTGTAGATGATAATACTTCTACACTTAAAGAAAATGATAACTCCCAGCGAAATGAAATTGAAAACAAAGAATTTGAAACAGACATGGGTAGGTATAATCTAAGACCTAGAAAATAAGAACAAAGAGGTGAATGCAAATTAGGTTGGGGGTATTGTAGTATATTATGCTTTAAAAACGTTAAAGCTATAATAACTACGATGGCAACACCTAATAAACATATTGGAAATGTAAAATACGAAGTTCAGTACAAAAGAGAAAAGAATTTGATAAAGATTGACACTTGAATTAAAACTACCAAATCAAATGTTTCTTTTTCTTGACAACCATTTTGAGGTTGGATTTAATAAACGTGACAATTTAAATTATTTATTTTTAAGAAATGCTGTTTCTGTGTAATCAGCATTTTTAGCGTTAAGAATTTAGTATAAATAGTGATGATTAATTATTAAAAGAGAGAGTTGTAAACTAGAAGTAAGAACAAACACTTATAACCTGAAATCTCTACGGGACCCTGCAGGCTATATAAATAAATAAAATTATAAAATAAAGAAATCAAAGTGTTTTTCTTGTTTACAAAACAACTCCAACACTATTTTAGCTTTTACCTCTTAGGTCACGTATGTGTTCAGCCAAGATTTCTACTACCAACTCTTCTTTCTTGGCTGTCCATTGTTATTTTCTTTTTTGTGTTCCATCTTTTCCGACGTGTTATCCTGCAATTATAAAAATATATCACTTATCCAAACCATAAAAAATAATAAAACAAAAATCACATACCTTCTTATTAAAACAGCAATGCTAAAAGAGATTTTAAAATAACTATGTCATTACACCACAGAGCACAACTACACGATTAAAAATGCACTAATTTCCCTTTTCTGATTGCAAATTAATTAATTTCAAAACATGTTTGATTATACCTACTTTGTTTACACTTTTTGACAGGACGCTTAATTTATAATTTGCCGCCATTTAAAATCATGTTCAGTTAAACACCAAAATCCAAAAAAAAAAAAAAAATACGAGTATATCTGAACCCTGAAATTTAAGTGTTTTGATACGTGTTCAAATCAAAAACACGTCAATTTGAAGTGTTATGCATGACAAGTAAATGTATGGGAAGACATCTCAAAAACAACTTGTTTTCGATGTTAATCTTGCTTAAACACATAATTGTGAACGCCATATAACATCAACTCTACTTTATTCGTGATTAAATCATCCAAACTTATGAAGTTGATTCTCTATAGTATTTTTATAAACTATTTCCAAAATAACAAGTTAAAGTAGATTGGTGCAAAGAAAACACAATATGGCTATACTAGTACTTAACAAATGCACATAGATTTTATAAATTCATTGGCCCTTTAGGCCAATAAAATATATATTACATACGAAAGAACAGTTACTAACATAATTACAATAATATTACAAAAAAGTAACTATTACTTAAAAATAAAAATAAAATTAATTCCTCTGCCCAGCCAGAAATATAATGATCAAAAATATCTGTTTTTAACAAAATGCCCAAAAAAATTTTCTTTTAACAAAATTTCAAATTCCTGTAATATGATTCCACTAACTTATTTTAAAGTTCTTGTATTTTAAGTTCTTGAAAAATAATTATTATATTATATTGCATTCTTGTAAATTTAGTTTTAAACTAAATATAATTATAAATACAAAAAGCAACCAAAAATGTATAACATAGACTATTCCAAAATTATACAAATAAACTCAGTTTTATTGGGGCTATTGGAATATTCTATAGCAAATCGCCCTCTCGTAAACACTTTTCAGAATCTTACTTATAACATTATTTTTTTGTCTATTAAAACATAGCAGTAGCTTAAAACTTAATCGAATATGAGAAATAATACAACTTTGTATTGTTTGTTTTAAAACATCAAGAAATCTACACGTACATTTATTTGATATTACAACAGTCAAAAAAATTTTATAACAAGCGAAACTTTTAAATTACGACATCAAGTAATAGTATGTTCATGCAACCACTTTTATTGAGTCAATATTCTGTTTATTGACAAAATATAATAACGTGTTCATACATGCACTTTTATTGGGTCAATATTCGTGTATTGAATAAATTAGTTTGGTTTGGCCAAAATTGGTTTGTGTCTGAAGATTAATTCCAAAATTTAACGTAGTTCAGACGCAATTGGTTTGTGTCTGAGGTTCAATTTTAAAATTTTGCTTAGTTTAGATGCAATTGGCTTGTGTCTGAGGTATAAATATCGAAATTTTGCTTCACACACATCTTCTGAACATTGTTGTAATATTATAACAATTTCGTACTTGTTGCAAAATAGATAATTAAGATTCTGTATGGAATATTGAGCTCAGTAATGGATTTTATTGAGAAAAGCTGAATATTAAACAATGTCTGAACAGGCTATAAACATGTCAATATCATTAACTTAAGCATATAATTAAAACTAATCTCTCACTTTCATTAACAACATGTTAGTTTTTACTTTTAAAAACTGATAATCAGACTCTTATGTTAATGTTTTTTTAGGTTAGACCGAAATTTTTAATATCTCTATAAAATTACAGTTCCAAAGAAATATTTACTTATGGCCTGTAGAAGTTCTTAGAAAAGTAAGCTTTCTAACCGTTACTAAAAAGCAAGGCGAAACGACAACAAGGGAATTTTGTCAAAACAAGTAAAAGTGCTATATTTGCCGAATATATATATATATATATATATATATATATATATATATATATATATATATATATATATAAGGAAACTGATAGCTTTAAAAGCTTAATAAATTTTACGCAAGGAATGCACAATAACTCACAAAAATTGCATATATAAGCGAATACCTAAACCTTATCTTAAAGATCAAAGCCGGAAGATGGATAAGGCGCAATAAATAATTAGTTAGATCCTTCTATTAAGAAACGTGGTGATTTGGAAAAGATTTGTATAAGTACAAAGTCATTGTTAAAATCAGTGATCGGAGGTTATAGACATGAAAGCTTGGTTAATGAAACGTTTAGTGGGTTTGCTTCAAACATTAGTCGTTTGCCTGCTTTAAAGATTCCCAAAATTAGTGGAAAATATGCTGACTATAGAAACTTTATTTCGTCATTTAATAGTTTACTGCATAACGATCCTTCTCTTTCCGCGATTCACAAATTCAATCATCTAATATCTTGTCTAACGGATGATGCACTGAGAACTATAAATGCATTTCAAATTAATGAAGAAAATTACAAAAGCGCTTTAGATAGGTTAGCAGAAGGGTTTGACAACAAATGTTTAATTTTTCAGGACCATGTAAATGCACTGTTTAATATAGAAAAAATTTTCAAGGCAAATGCTTCTGCTCTTCGTCAAGTGGTTGATTTTCTTTTGTAAAGAAAAATGGTTTTTGCATAAATTGTTTAAGAAAGCGACATATGGTGTCAACATGCAAAGATCCAAAGTGTAAGGTTTGTTTGTATGAGGCTAGCCAACCTGGTGTAGGTTTGAAGGCCACTCGTCAAACGATGGCTCAAAACGGAGAACAGAATATTTATTCAAATTATGGTGTTAGGTTTTCGGACAATGATGGACCAAACTGTAGAAATGCATCAATAACTTTAGTAGCGCATGAATGCTCCCTTCAACATACAAAGTATGCATATGTGTTTACATTCTCACCAATTACTACTCGCTACTGCGGTAGTGTTAGTAAAAAATCGATATGGTCAGTATTAGCTAGCTAGAGTTTTATTAGATTCGTGTTCACAACTGAATCTAATATCTGAAGAATTTGCGCAAAAGGTAAAACTAAAAAAAGAGCCATGTTATCTATACATTGTTGGTGCTAATGATACGAATGCCAAAATAAGCCATAAGTACCTACGTCAAATCAAGAGTTGTTGACTTTGAATTTTTTGTGGAGTTTTGTATTATAAAATCAGTCTCCAGTAATCAACCGGCATATGCCATTTCGAAAGATAGGATTTCCATCCCATCAAATATTCAATTAGCAGATCGCTTGTTTGACAAAACTGGAAAAATGGATATGTTGTTGGGATGTGAGTATTTTTTTTTGGATTTGTTGTCAGTAGGCCAAATAAAACTTGGACCCTCATTACCGAACTTACAGAAAACTCTATTAGGGTGGATAATATCCGGAAAGTACAATAGCAGTTTTTCCAACAATACGTTGCAGGTATGTAACAACCAAATTGTTGATTATGGTTCTCTCGACAAGATTGTTAAAAAATTTCTGGAATTAGAAGACGTTCTTCCGGGTCTTTAAATGACGGAAAAGCATAAAAATTGCGAAAAACACTTCATAACAGAGATTCAAATGGTTTCAAGGAGCAAGAAACGTCGGAACCGTCGTAACCATTCCCGACGGCAACATGCTACAACAGTTGTGGACGATGGCAGAAATTGTGGAAAAAAGTTGGGATGGAAAAGTTCGAATCGCGCAAATACAAAAAAAAACGGCGTTTTTAGAAGACCTATTCATAAGCTTGCCTTTTGCCAGCAGAAGATCAAAATGAATTGTCCCGCCATGAGGAGTTGCAGTGTGATCAACAGCCGTGCAAGGGGGCGGTGCTAACTAAAACTACTGTTCTCATGTTTTAAATCTTTTTAGAAACTTTTGAAATTTAACTTGTTAATTTGAATTATTTTGTGATTCAGTGTAAATTTTTAATTGCGCCTATATTTGCTGGATTAGCCATGTTTTTTTAAATTATTTGATGTAGACTTTTTATTATTGTTGTAAGAGAGAATAAGGTTACACAAACATTTAAAATCAAGCACTTGAATGAGTTCGCTGGCCGTATTCTGTAAGTCGCTTAAGCTTAATCTCCATCGATAAAAATATCTAAAATCAATTAAGAGATTTTTAGCTACAAATGCAATTCTGTAACGAACATTGCAAAAATTGGCTATCTCTTAAAAATTAAATTCGCCTTATTTTTTAGCGTTTGTTGGCATCGCTAAAATTCTCCTATTTTGCATTCTCTAACAACTAAACAGCTGTTGTTTGTCTCCTAAGTGCTTAAGTTTTAGCAATAAGTATTTTGTGCTGCTAAAAAGTAATTTAAATTTTGTTGAGAGTTTACCATGGAGGAAGTAAGCAAAAGAATAACAATTAACTGCTTTAATATATTTCTTTTTCTCATCTAGCCTTAAGTAGTTCAATGAAGTGTTAGTAATAAAATCATTTTGTTTTTACGTTTATGCTTTTGGTGTTTATTCATTGGCCTTAGTGGTTAAAAAAGTAATAAGAAAATTTTACGTTTAGAAAACCTTTCAATTTAAAAAAGTTCTAATTCTACTTTTCTATAATATATTTATACTTTTAATTATAAATAATTTACTTAACTACACAGGCTTTTAGCTCAGTAATAGAAATACAAATTATTTATTTTAAAAATCAGAAAAATATATTGAACCAGCAAATTTCTTGCTTGGAAACCATTTCTGTCAACCCTTATTTGAATGTCAATATTTCATCAATATTCAATTATCAATATTTTCAACATCATAAATTTCATGTGTATCATCGTTTATCTCATCCTCTGCCACTCCATGTTTAATGAGTATGTTATACTTCGCCGATAAAAGCCACTCTTATTGTTTAATACATTTTTTTTCTTTAATATTGTGATTACTTATATGACCACAAAAATATTTCCAGTGCCGCCAGATTGGCGATTTCTTGAAAAAATAATATGCGTAAATCATATACTATATTATTACCCGAACAAATATATTACAAAAAAAAACTAAATTTTGATTAATATATTCAAAATTACATTTATATGGAAAACAATATATAAAATTAGGTAACACTAATAACAAATGTCTTAAACGAGCTTCGTAAGTTTGTCTCTTTCTAACAGCATTATTGAAAATAGAAGGAAAAGAATAGACTTATTTTAGCAAATTAGCTACGGCGAAAAAAGTTAATTTTAGCTAAGAGATTAGAGTTACAGAATACAAATTTAGCGACATCGCTAAAGAGAAGAAGAGAGAGAAAATAACAAACTTTTTCCAACAAACTTTTTTTTAGCTGACAGCGAGAGAGAAAAAAAATCACTCAGTTGTGCAAAAAAATTAGTGTTTCTCATCTGCTTTGCAGAATGTGCTACCAGACCAGATAAATATTTTTACAGGTGCTACCAAATTAATGAAACGCTTACCAAAAATTAATTTTATATCTTCATGACGAAATTATCTTGACAAAACCTATGAGATGGTTTTATGAAGAAGCTTTATTGTATACCAACTTTTGCTAAGAAAATTAGGGTTTCAATATCATACGAATCATTATTGTGGATAAGTCAGAAAGGCTTATAGTAGAAAAGAAAATAAATTGAATAGTTTTATTTATTGTGAGCTTTTTTATTTATAGTTTTTTAATTCAATTAATGTCCAAAATAATAATATTACATATGAATTAAACCTGAGATAGATCTATATTTATACAATATTCAAATAAATAAAAAAAATAGATTTTGTAAAAATATTTAAGTTCTTGGTTTTCTATTTATCTAAATGTTTTCATATGGTACTTAAAAAAAATTTTTTTAAATATCTTGCATTATTTGCGTTTTTATTTTAAAGGAATTTTTTAAAGAATTTTTATTTTTTTAATATTTTATGTTATATTTATATTATTTAAAAATTCGCGCAGGTATTGAAAAAGTCCAAAAGTTGGTTGAAGATCGAAAAAAAAATGAAAATGAGGAAGTGTTGCCGTATAATGTGTCTATTTGACTAGGCATCACTTAAATTTCAGTCTGCAGATCCGAAAATACTCAATTCTGTCTGCACAAGAGAGTATTTTTTCGTTGCCTCTCTCTGCAAACTGAGTAAAAAAAGTTTGTTATCTTCACGGAGATATATCCACGTGAGAGAAAAAAACAAACTTTTTTAGCGATCGAGATAGAAAATTAGCTACGAGAATTACAGACTACAGCTGCTGATCACCTTTGATAGTAAAACGAAATTGTCGTGAATTTCTATTTTGTCTTTAGCTATTTTGCTATTTTAAAGTTTGCAAAATCATATTTGAGTTATTTAAAGTTGTTGAATTCGAACACAATTTAAAACTTCTAATTTTTCATAAAATATATTTGGAGGAAAACTCTTGTCCAACATGTACATTTATACTTTACTCAACAACACTTAACATCATACTAGAACAGCATCTATAGTGTTGTGAGGAAAAAGTATGATTGATTAAAAAACAAAAATTGCATTTCTTGGCCATATCGACGGTTGGCACGAAGCAAAAATAAATTTACAAGACGAGTTGCAGAGAGAACAACAAAGAAATGCTTTAAGTTGTGCTTGGACTTCGTCTTATTAAATTGATATTGATTAACTGGTTAAATAAATGATGTTAACAATTTAACAACCTAAGGTAGATAGATGCGAAGAATGCTGATGAAAGATGTAGCAACTATAAAATGCGGAATTTCAATTTGCTAGTGTCTAATTTTTGTTTTTTTTTTTTTTTTTGGAAAACATCCGCATACATTTGTAAATGTTTCTCTCTAAAAATTTTTAGAAATTAAGTTAAAAAATTAATCTAAGCTAAAAACAAGTAAATTTTAATTTATTTATAATATCCACGGTTTAAATCCTGATTGGGAAAACTATAAAAAATTAAAAAAATACAAAAGGCACAGCGCATGTACATTTATACATACTTAACTCAACAACAGTTAATAAAATACTAGAACAGCATCTAAAATGTTGTGAGAAACAAGTATAAATAATTAAAAAAAAATGCCTTTCGTGGCCATACCGAGATTGGCACGAAGCAAAAACAAATTTACAAGGCGAGTTGCAGAAAGAACAACGAAAAAATGCTTTTAGTTGTATATGGACATCGTCTTACCAATTTGATATTGATTAATTGGTGAAATACCTGATACTTACAATGTACACAACGTAAGGTAGATAGATGCGAGGAATGCTGATAAAGGATGCAGCGATCGAGAAAATGCGGCATTTCTTTCTGACAGTGTCTAATTTTCTTGTTTTCTTTAAAAAACTTTCGCATACATTTGTAAAAAAATTTTCTTTCTAAATATTTTTAGAAATTAAATTCAAATATGAACCTAAGCCAAAAAAAGAAATTTTAATTCATTTTTTTTAATTTGTTAAAACAACATGAATGTTTTTTGAGTTTTAAAAAATTATGAGAATGTATATGGATGTTTAAATATTTGAATTCTTTGTCTTTGGCAAATATTTTTTTCAATTTATTGTTATGTTTGTAAAACAACTAATGATTCATATTTTTTGTTTCCTGTTGCTGTGTGCCGATATATTGAAAATATAATAAACAATAATTTTATCTTAAAAATTTACCTAGTGCTTGAGTAATTCGAAAATATCGTTAATTATAAAGATAAAAAACATTTATATTTATCTAAGGTACAACAGTATAAGAATTAACTTAAAAGTACCTCAACTATTACAAACTACATCTTTGAATATAAGTTTTTAAAAAGACAGTTAGGTAAAAATTTATTTCAAAAAACCTTACACAAACTTAAGAGTTATAAAAGTTCTTGCTTTCAAAAGGATCTTAGAGATTGGTTGGTAAATTTCTTACAGTTTCAAAATTAAACGATCTGGATCTTACATTAAATCACAGCGTCAAGTCCCTTACAAATGATTTAATCATTTTGTGTTCAAAATTTGAATGTAGTAGATTTAATAATTTTATGTTCAAAATTTGAATGAAGTAAGTCAGAGGGGAATCTACAGGGAACGTTGTGTATTATTTTGAAGTTTTAGTTCGGTATGTTTTAAAGATTTTTATATGAGTTTTAGCATACCATACCAAACTTGGCAACCGTAAGTCAAGATCGGTCTGAAACACATTTTATACAACAATATTTTGTTTTTTGTTTTAAAAAAAAGAGAAGTAGCACTTCAGGCAATATTACCTATTTAGTTATTTTTGTAACCATGCTACATTCTTTAGGAAAGGGATAGATAAGAGATAAGACAGGTGGTGAAAGGAGAAAGATAAAGTTTATTAGTTATTTTACTTCGCCGGCAATTATGCTATGAAGAAGTACCGACGAAGGAGGCTGCATGTTTTAAGGTTAATTCTGAATATGTATGTTTTTTTACTATTATACAGAGAAAAAAAAACATTTTTATTTTTTGATTGCCGCAGGGGTTGAAACCTGGCCAACCAGGTTTGTAGTCAACGTGTTTACCATTTTGACTACAGCAGACTAGATCTCCTGTTTTGTAAAGGATACACTGTGCAACCACATCTTATTGATTTGTCACATATCTATTTAACATGTTGTTTAAACAAAAGTTTTTTATCGAAGATTATATCTAAATATTTAATATTTTCACTAATAGAAATGACATTCCCTTGTGAATACAAGTTTGGTGAAGGAATACGTTTTGGCGATTTGTTGTGTGGATACGATACCTTGTGTTTTGTTATCGATAACTTAGATTTTACATTTATTGAATATTTTTGGCTTGAGTTTATGGTCTGTTGCATTGATACCTTGCAGCAACATATAAAAGCGCTGTTGACAACATAAAAAGCTGCTTCTCGATTTCTGCGAATATTTATAGGCAACTTAGAAATAAATCTTGACCAAGGCTCATTTTTATCCCTGTTTATGTGGAAATTGGTAAGTCTGTTCAACTACTTTAGAATAATATTTAATTCGGTTTTATAGTTTGAATCTCCACATCTCAATTTAAGTGTAATAATAATAAAATAATTATTTCTTTGCAGTGTTAACATTTTACATGTATTGAATATTTCTCTCTAGCATGGATTTTTCTGCCCAACTGGAATCAAATTAAATACGTGTTGGCAATAGAACATAATGGCTGACTTTTAAAATGTACTAATACAAAGTTTGTGTACAGTTTTGATGCGGTATTTAGATCTAGTACATATACAAAGTTGCAAAACTGATGCGCCAATTGCTCGGTTGCAACGTTTTTAATACACAATACATTGTTTGAGTACAAAGCAACTGATGGTTTGAAGGTCAGCCAATCTGTCCCGTGCCAATTATATTTTACGGGGGTTATCATCGACTTGATCAATGTCCTGGCGCACTGTGGTCAATATTTTGAGATAGCGGCCAAAACTCATTTTGGTTTTTGTGCTCCGACTTTAAAGCTATTAGACTCGTATGAAAGTAGACAGTAGTAAACCTCGGGAACAGGGCGGTCCAAAATGGGCTTTTTCAGAATTTAGTAAATTTATGATATTTTTAGTTAATTTTTAAAGTTTAAATTATCATAACTTTTTTGTTTTTCATTATTTTTGGACGTTGTAACTTAACTTATTTCCTATTACTGGTAAAAAAAAATTGAAGCTCTACTGTTCTAAGAACAATTTAAATATTTTTTTTTTTAAAAAGGTCAAATTTCTCGGAGATTTCCTACTTCATAGAGCACAACTCCTGTGAGTCAAGCTGAGTCAAAACACAAATTTACTATTTTGTATTCATAGTAGACTTGTGCCATATAGTTCAGTTTAGTGATCGCTCTTTTTAGTTCAAAGTTTGAAAATAAACTAGTTCAAAATTTAGTTCAAAGGCTCTCTTTAGTTCAAAATTTCTCTTAGTTCAACTTTCAACTTTTCGTTCAAACGCTTACTTTCGTTCACAGATCTTTTAGTTTAAATTTTTTTTTTTAAATATGATGGCAACAATACTGTAGCATTGCCATCATGCATGTTTAATTAAATGTCGGAAATAGTCAACAAGAAAAAAAAGACTTGTATTCTAGTTTTTCTTGTCTGGTAGTTCAAATACAAAGTAAAGTTCAAAAATGAACTAGGTGTACTTATAAGTATGAACCAGTTTACTTAGTTCAATCGATGGAATCGTTTAAATACACTAGTTCGTTTATGAACTACACAAGTCTAATTCCTAGCTCTCCTCTACATTCCTATATATACATGACCATGCATCGGGACTGCGCTTTTTGAACTACAGCAATTTTTCTGACCCAAGGTAAGATATTCGGTACAAATGCACGTCATATTTTTTGAGAAGTTATTTGTATGTGAAAGTGGCTATTATGAATATATTTTGATGAAATTTTGTACAAGAGTTCTTGTTGACCCAAAAAATAATTCTGTTGAAATTAGGAGAAGTTGGCCCATATTTGGACCTAGTCCACACAGAAGGGTGTATCAAAATTTTGTCGAAAATGACAATAGAACTTTCAAATTATGTTGTATCTGGCAATTCATTTGGAAAAGGTAAAAAAATGATTTTATTGCCATCTAATATTACATAACTTAAATACCTGAAAATTGCAAATAAATTTAAAACCAACGGAAATAACTGGTAAATCCAAGTACCTGTTATATTATGTTTCAAAGAGGTAAAAAAGATCATGTTCAAACTTCGAGCAATAGTATATTAATCCATGCATTCATTTTTTTCTTCATTATTGTTTAAACAATGGCTTAATTCAGTTATTGTGTTCTATCTGATATATATTTTGAACGGAAAGATGAAAACGACATTATTTTACATATAATGAATAATCTATTCTATTCAAAATATGCGACAAACAAGAAATTAATATTCATAACTTAAAAATAAAAAAACTTTTTAAGTACTTTAAGAAAACGGTACAATCAATGTTCCAGAAACAAGAAACTGTTTTACTCACGCAACTAAGAATGGCTAAGAAATAAACTTATTTTTTAAAAGCCATCAGTAACTACCACGGAAACTGGAAAAGGTGGTCGACCAGCAAAGCCAATTGATAATTGTAGTGAAAGATCACGAAGACGCAAGCTTAAGCATATCAATGAAGAAGTTTCTTGTAGCATCATAAAGGATTCATTTCTGCATCAAATTCAACCATCGAAAACTAAAAAGAGTAAAATTGCTATTATTGAAAAAATAATGGAGGCAAGCCCCAGACGCACAAAAAGGATTTTAGAAAGTATGCCGACACCAATTGAAGAAAATAAATTTACTCCTGAAGAAGCATTTGCACTATTTTTGGATTTGAAAATAACTAAAAACCAATATACAGAATTGCAGAAGCGAACCAATGAAAAAAATTGTGGAATTTTTCCATCATATCGCGATATAGTTTCTGCCAAAAAAGATTGCTTACCTTCACCAACTGCTATTAGTGTAACTTCAAGTTCAGCAGAAATAAAATTGCAGGATCTTCTTGAGCACACTGCAGAACGATTATTAAAGACATTTCATGCTGACTATGTAAAGAAGTTTAAAAATTGCAGCATGACTTTAATTTCTAAATGGGGATGTGATGGGTTCTCTGGTGAGAAACAATACAAACAATGTAATGCGGAAAATTCATCAGATGCCAATTTATTCATGATTTCTTTCGTTCCATTACATTTAACAAATACTTATATTGGATCAGAGCCGTCAACTAGTAGAGCTGCAGAGATAGATTTATGGAAGAATGAAATTCCCTCGTCAACAAAATTTTGTAGACCAATAAACTTTGCTTACAAAAAAGAAACTAAAGATGTCATAACTGAAGAAGTTGGCAAACAAAGAGATGAAATTAAAGAACTTCAACCAGTGATATTTGAATTTAATGACCAATGCATCGAAGTTAACTTTAAAATGTCACTTACAATGACCGATGCAAAAGTTGCACAAGCTTTAACCGAAACAAAGTCTTCGTTAAGCTGCACCATATGCCAAAAAACATCAAGTCAATTGAGCTAACCACCAACACATGACGATAGTTTTAATGAAGCATATGAATTTGGGTTGTCACCTCTTCATGCCAGAATTCGTTTTATGAAGCACATTCTTAAATTGGGATACGATTTGGAATTTGGCCCGTTAGGCGAAACAGTGAGAAACAACAAAGAAAATTTGGAAAGAAGAAAGCAAAAAAAACATATTCAAGAAAAATACCGTGAGATAGGCCTTATAATTGACCAGCCAAAGCAAGGAGAAGGAAATTCTAATGATGGAAACACAGCAAGGAGATTTTTTTCCGATCCAGAAACTGAAGCTTCTATAACTGGAGTAGATTATGATTTAATACGACGGTTCCAAATCATATTAGAAGTTATAGCATGTAGCAAAAAGATATATGCAAAAAAATTTGGTCAGTATGCTCATGAGACAGCAACCCTTTATAACCAAAAATATTCTTGGAGACATATGCCAACCACAGTTCACAAAATTTTGTATGGGGAACAAATAATTCAGCACAATATGCTTCCAATTGGAGATCTCTCAGAAGAAGCGCAAAAAAAAGGAACAAAGACTACAGATTCTTTCGCGAGCACAATACAAGAAAAATTTCCAGATATTGTACTAATGAAGATCTTATTAATATTTTTGTTGTGCACATCAGACCCATATATGTCCAGTATTCGACAAAAATGGAAATCAACCTCATTAGAGTTAGATGAAGAAGCTAAAGAACTACTGCAAAATGAAAATCAAAGCTATTTGGAAAGATTATAATTTGTTTCTAATTTTAGTATAAATTTTTATTAATACATTTAAATAAAATATATGTGCACTTTAAATCAATAGTAAAAGTTTACTTAAAATTTTATCGATGTTGTGTTCTGTATATAATATACCCAAATGGTATTGATATTCTTAGGAATTTCAGTGTTATTTTTCAGTTTATTCCTTACAAGAATTAGCTTTCTTCCAAAAAAAAACAAACTTTGGCCTCTTTGAATATTGAGACTAAATAAATGTCAGGGGCCAAATGTTGGCATTTTCTGACCAAAATTAAGTTTAGGAATAATAAATAAGTATTGGTTGTAAAATACGATTGAAGAAAATAAGAAATTATAAAAAAATACCTATTTAAAATGTCAAAATATTCAACTTTTACATGGAAACTCAACAAAAAATTAAAATGCATATTTAACTCCACATTACTTACGTTTCTATCAGTCGATTTTTACGTTTGAACACGCAAATTGAAGCTTAAAGTCCCTCCTATTGAACAAAACAAATTGCGTAAAAAAATACCAATTCGGTCAAAAGTTATAGAGTTTTGACCGCTATCTCGCGAAATTGACCACTGTGTGGCGCCTTATTTCGCTTAAATGACTGGCCAATCAGACTGATTGTACAAAGAAACAGAAATTTTTTTTAATTGAAAGTGTCCATTGATAAAACACGAAATTGGAATATGGTCTGAATTCAAAATACTAAGATGGGATTCCAATGCTTAAAAATGTATACAGGAGTTCGTTAGTAAAATGTGTACTGTAGAAGGGTAAACATTTGTTTAATTTTTTAAATATTGTTTTTTGTTGTAATCTGTGGTGGCTTCGTTCTACTGACGTCTCACATTTTTTTTAATTTAAACTGTTGAAAAACGCCTTATGTAAAAATAATTTAATACGCAATAAACAAAAAACAATTTGATTGATAGTGCTGACATCCTGCGATGTTCCCTTAATCCTACGTAAATGTGATCTCTTAAAAATATAAAAGTAAGATTATTTAAATACTTTAGGTAATAATTAAAGTTTTTTACCATTGCTTCAGTAAAACCTAACTAAACTTCTATTTAACTCTTTATCGCAGGAAGGTTATGGAACGGGAGCATGCTAGAGACTTCATAAAACTTTAAGTCATAAGACCGCCAGTCAGCTGACAGACGGATTTCTAAACCTTTTTAATGGCTACATTACACTTCATCAAAATTTTTGACTGTGCATTCATTTCGGGTTTGGTTACAGTCTGGTAAAAATGGTTATTTTTAAAAAACGAGATAGTGAAACTGTCAATTTTTTATTATTTTAAGTTTTGAAGAAACGCGCAAGTATAATGTAGTATGAAAATTGTCTAGGTGTAAAGAGTTCAGCTATATTAAAATAGATACCAAACCGTCAAAATGCTTACTGATATTTTCGATAAAAAATGAATGCCTGACAAAAAATTTATAATTTTTTTAGTTTGATATTGACGTTTTCAGTTAAAAATGTTGCTAATCTATCGTTTTAAGTGTTAAATTAGCGATTTTGTGTTTTATTATAAATAAGAACAAGGCGATACTTAAAAATTAACCATATAAAAACAAAATAGATATTTAATTTCTAATTTAAATTAAATAAAATGCAGGATATTTTTATGGTTTTCGCTTTATTAAATAATCTAAATTTTATAAAGTGTGCTATAAATAGAAAAATAAAAAACTTTCATATCAGTGGCTGCTTCTCACGGAAGATGAAGGATTTGTTCACAAATTGTATAAAGAAATAGAAAGTGAGGACTCAAAAATATTTTAAGAATGACCCCTCATCAGTATGCAGATATTCTAAAAAGAGTAAGGCCATATACAGTGGCTCAAACGTATAATTGGACACAAGGTATGAGAATATTTAAATGTCAATTTTTTCACCTCAGCGAAATTAATTCCAAAAGCATTGATGCTGAGTTGTAGATCATTTAATAACCTTTAAAACAATGTGTAATTCTTAGCATATTTATTGAAAACCATTTTTAAAATAAAGAAACAAAATAAAACTAACAAATTTTAAGTCAAACACATAATTGGACACTTATTGTAAACGGTTCTTTGTACCGTTATTTTTCTGCTTAGTGAGTTTATGTTTGTTTTAATGCAAATGATGAAGCATTATGCAAGTGTAGTGTCAAAAGTGCAGATCAAAATTGTAATGGAGCAAAGAAAAAAGCAAACAACTTTGGAAACACGGCATTTGATTATAAGATTACATGGTGAGGGCAAATCAGTGCGTAAAATCGTGAAATTGTCGATCGATGCCCGTCCACAGTTCACGCTATTATTCAAAGATATGAAAAAAAATTTCAAGTGGAAAATAAAAGTCGTCTTGGCCAAGGAAAGAAATTAAATGATTATGATGAGCGGCAGATTTTGAGGGAAGTAAAAACAAAACCATTCATAACGGCAAATGAATTGAAAAACATGGTAAAAACGGATTTGAAAAAAGATGTTTGTGCCGAAACCATTCGAAACGTATTAAGGAAAAACTATTTTCATGGGCGAATAGCCAGAAAAAAGCCCTATATTAGTAAAAAAAATAAAATTGCACGGGTGAAATTTTGTAAGGAATACTTGTTAAAAGATTCCGAGTTTTGGAACACGGTAATTTTGCAAAAATTTTTAATTTGAATATTTTAAACCTTGTCACTTATTTTATAGGTACTTTTTACTGATGAAAGTAAGTTTAACCTCCATGGGTCAGATGGAAAGCAGTACGTTTGGCGTAAGCCAAATACTGAGTTTTTGCCTAATAATACTAGGGCTACAGTGAAGCATGGGGGAGGGTTAGTGATGGTGTGGGGATGTGTGTCCAGTGCAGGAGTAGGGAACATTCATTTTATAGAGGGTAAAATGAATCGATTCCAATATTTGGACATTTTAAAACAAAACGTGAAGCAAAGTGCCGATAAATTAAACATATTGGACACATTTGCTTTCTATCAGGACAACGATCCAAAGCACACTTCACACGTTGTGAAGATGTGGCTGATTCATAATTGTCCAAAATTACTGCAAACACCGGCACAGTCTCCAGATTTAAACATTATTGAGCATATTTGGGAACAACTTGCTCGTAAGCTCTATAAATCCACTTTCAACACAGTGGAACAGTTGAAGCAGGGAATAATACGTGAGTGGAACAATATAACTCCGGAATTTTGCGCAAATCTAGTGCAGTCGATGCCTCGACGTTTGGAAGCAGTGATAAAAGCAAAAGGTTTTGCTTCCAAGTACTAAAACCGTATTTTAAATTCGACTGTCCAATTATGTGTTTGACACGAAGTTTGTTACTTTTGTTTTGTTTCTTTATTTTAAAAATAATTTTCAATAATATATGCTAAGAATTACACATTGTTTTAAAGGTTATTAAATAATCTACAACTCCGCATCAATGTTTTTTGGAATTAATTTCACTAAAGTGAAGAAATCGGCATTTAAGTAATCTCATACTTTGTGTCCAATTATACGTTTGAGCCACTGTATACTAAACAAGACACACATTTTAGAAATTGTATCGGACCCGAAGAAAGACTACTTGTTACATTACGGTATTTAGCCACAGGTAATCATATATATATCATATATATTTTGTCAAAATTTTTTTTTTTATTTACAGGCGTGCGAAGTGGATTTTATGATGAACATGGCGGTGAGTCTAGAGCTGATAGCAACGGCAGAGATGTTTCGGGTGTCGCTGGTGACAGGGATGGCGGAAATGGCAGCGGAGCAGACTCTATATTTGAATAAGTGTTTTAAATAAACAAATAATAATAAATTTATGTTTTTTTTTTTTAATTCACTGCTTTGTGTTTTATACTTACTATCTAGGCTGTCAAAAACTAGACCCTGTGTCACACAATTTATTTTCCGTTTGTAAATAAACTCGCCATAGTTGTTTTGTAATGTAGTATATAAAAGAAAAATAGATTCAATTTTGCAGATCATCAAAAAGACGCGTGTTACTTTTTTACCACAGCAAATAAACGATTAATTATATTGGGTTTTTCCCCAATTTCATAAAAAAGACTCTACATCAGAGTTGCATTTATTACAGTGTTGCCTATTGCTTATTTTACAGTTGACACCTGTGTGTTATAACTTTTAAATGAAGTTAGTAGGTTCTCCATATCCTTATAAAGGTCCCACTCAAAGGGCGAACCACCGGTTGTTCCTATCATTTGTTTTTCTTTTCTGTAAATACATACATATAATATTATAATTAATTAAAAATCACGAATCATGGTCACGAATTTTAATAAACCCAAGTATGTTTAAATACCTTTTTAGCTCATCCGCGGAATAATTGAACCCTTGTCGTTTTAGTTCAGCAACCATTTCTTGAACTATGTGGTTGTTTTTCCGGCAGCCACGCAACTGGGGCATCTTTTCATCCCATATCTCTAGCCAAGCGCGCTCGCCAATCTGCTCCCATTTACTTGCACGTTTTCTGATCTCTTAAAATGATAAATATTTTAAAAAAATAACCTTTAGTATTCTTACTTACCTTTTTTTCCATTTTAAGCTAAATACAATCGTATACGCGCGCAATTTGTTATTATATACATACATAAATATGTATGCATGTATGCTTCCAAACAGTGCTGTCAAATCGAAACAGGAATGTGTCGTATAAACAGCATTATTCGCAATCTTGTTTAAGAGAGCGAAACAAGTGTTTTAAGTAGCCGTGGAAACATGGTATAACCAGTAAAATTTCGTGACGTATCGAATAACCGGATTGCGGCATTCGATAGCGTTCGAGTCGAAATTTGTTCAAAGTGTAAAAGATTTTTTTGCCTTGTAATAGAATAAAAACATATGATTCTTATAAATGTAAACAAAGAAATAATAAAATAAAGGAAGGTAAACGTAAAACTCCTGCAGCTTGAATAATTTGTTCTTCTGCTGGTGATAAGAGCACTTCTTCTTACGGTCCACCACCGGTTTTTCTTTTAGATTCCTTGTTAAAAGAAAGCTTCTTTTTAGCATCGGCATCGGACTTATGTCTTGTTAGTGTTATAAGTTGAGACAATGCTGTGCTCTCTCTGTTTTTATTGACATCAGCTTTGTGCTCATTTAATCTTGTCTCCAAACCTTTCTTATTGGATCCAATTGAAATAAGATTGTAGTTGTTGTTTTCATCTCCTTTACTTTCATAAACTACATTAATATGTTGTAGTATCGTTATTGGTATTTGGCAATAGAACATATTGGCTGCTTCCAAAATGTAGTAATACAAAGTTTGTGCACAGTTTTGATGCGGTATTTAGATCTTTTACGTATACAAAGTTGCGAAACAAAGCATCAATTTAGAAACTGATGCGCCAGTTGCTTGGTTGCAACGTTTCTAATACACAAACTTTGTTCGAGTACAAAGCAACTGATGGTTTGGAGGTCAGCCAATCTGTCCAGTGCCAAATCAATTTTATGAGGGTTATCATCGACTTGATCAATGCCGTGGCGCGTTCCTTACTCAGGCTTAAATACTGACCAATCAGATTGATTGTACAAAGGAACAGAAATTGTTTTTAATTGAAAGTGTCCATTGATAAAACAGGAGATTAGAATATGGTCTGGATTTAAAATATTTGGATGGGATTCCAATGCCGAAAAATTTACGCAGGAGTTCGTTAGTAAAATGTGTACTGTAGAAGGGTATACAGGTAAAAAATATTGACCAAAGCTGGTGAATGAATCTGAGTAAAGCCCTTATGACACTTAATTTTTCAAGTTTTGAAGAAAAGTGCAATAAATAAAATAATACATTTAATTTTTTATTAACTTTTTAAGTTTTGAAGAAAATTGACTAGGTGTAAAGAGTTCAGCTATATAAAAATAAATGACAAACCGTCAAAATGCCTACTGATATTGTCGGTAAAAAATAAATGCCTGTCAAAAACATTTATAATTTTTTAGTTTAATATTCACGTTTTCAGCTTAAAACGGTAAAGATCTTGCTAAGCTATCGTTTTAAGTATTAATTTTGCGATTTTGCGTTTTATTATAAATAAAAACAAGGCGATACGTAACACATAACAATATAAAAACAAAATAGTAAAAATTTAATTTCTTATTTAAATTACATAAAATGGAGGATATTATTATGGTTTTCGCTTTATTAAAAAACCAAAATTTAATAAAGTGTGCTATGAATAGAAAAATAAAAAACTGTACAAAATCTAAAAAAATTTTCATATTAGGGCTGCTTCTCACGGAAGATGATAGATTTGTTCACAAATTGTATAAAGAAATAGAAAGTGAGGACTCAAAGCTTTATAAAAATATTTCAAGAATGACCCCTCATCAGTTTGCAGAAGTTCTGGAAAGAGTAAGGCCGAAGAAAGACTACTTGTTACATTACGGTATTTCGCCACAGGTAATCATATATAAATATACTAATAACAAAATTATGCTATATTCACGTGCGCATATGGACATAGGAGAAGCACAAGTATCCTTGCAACTTCCTTTTCGAATACACCAATCAATCATTTGCAAAATTCTTAAAGCAACTATACCGGCTATATACAAAGCATTAAATTACGAATTTCTGAAATTTCCGCATTGCGAGAGCGATTGGTATTCAATTGCATCAGATTTTTTGAATTTGTGGGGCTTCCCTAATTGCTTAGGAACAATAGATAGTAACGTTTATTGCAAATTTTTATACACTAAACAAACATTAAATTATATAAAATATTTATAGGAAAGCATTGTAACATTATTAGGTGGAAAATATCTGGGGCCAAATCGTCGCATTCGTGATCGAGTAAGGTTTCGTATCCAGTAAAATTTCGTGACGTATTGAATAACCGGATTGCGGCATCCGATAGCGTTCGATTTGGTCTGCGTACACCTATAAATTTAAAAATGGGTTGAAGTTTATATTGAGTTTACAAAGTGTTATAAAAATAAACATACTTTTCGCCAAACCGACAAGTTTGCCCACAATTTGGTTTTAAATTTTTTTGCCAAGCTCGGGTGGCACACCATAAATTATGCCATGAGCTCTTTTTGATTGCTATTTATTTTATTTACATTTGTCCTTAACAAAAAGGTAATGATTTTGATATTAACCCTTATTCTGTATGGCGTCGGCAACATCGTCCTCAATTTTTAGGCAACATCACTTCAACACAACATCAATACATATTTGGTATTCCCTAACAGTTTAATGTCGACGTTGCCTGTTTACCGATAATGTCAATAAGAAATAATATCCATATCTAATTTTTGAGTCAGTTGATTTATTGGTTCGAAGACTTCTTAAGAAATCAAGAATCTTTCAGTTAACAGATGAAAAGTAAGTGATAAATTCAAAGTTATCCATTTTGAACTAATGCCTTGTTTCTATTCCTGTAATTTATCAATAAATGCAAGTAGACAACTTGGGACAACATGGCTTATCATTTCAATTGACTTAAACACGTTGTCTATGACTTCAGAAAGTTCTCATTCACTTGGGACTGAACCGCACCCTTAGGGTTGACTTGCTTTGGAACTGGAGAAGATTTGCCACAGCTTCTTTGAAAGTGCTTAGCATCTGCCGCTTAAATATACCACCTCCAGCAGTTTTACATTATATTTTGTTTGTAACCAACTTTAACTTTCAATCTTAAATCGCGCAAATCTGTAGAAATAACCATACCTTTTGCCATCCATCACTCGTTGTATTTGGGGGGCCAAAGGCGTTTAGAACAGTCGCAATACTTTCACACTGTTCCTTAAGAATTGAAAGAACAGTGCCTCTTCGAAAACTTCTGGCAAGTAATGGTTTTTTTTTGAAACTTTTTGACTATTTTGAAATTTGTTGGGGTTGGTAATCTTCAATTTGTTCATTTTTAAATATATTTCTACTTTTTTATAGCGTATTTAATTTTTTAACTTTTTTGCTTGTACACTTCACTTAAATCACCAATGACAATACAAGACATTATAAACGTCACATTTCGTTAGAAAATACCAAACTCATATTGCCAGTCATTCATATATGGCAATATTGCCAACGAGAAAACCGATTTCCAAAATACGACTAAAATTGTATTGCTAACGCCAAATAGAATATTATTCTTGTAAATAAAGTTTAATATGTAAACACTTACATTTGTTATTATTTATTTAAAGAAAAACTATTTATTAAATACTATGCAATTTTTATTTTGTTACAAAAAACATATGACTATGTTTACAATACCTCTAAGCCTATGGAATAACATTTCCAGTGAAGGTATTCGATCGACTACTCGTTATCGCATGCCATGATCTCAAATTTCGATACAAGCTATTCGATATCGGGTAGGGCGATCTCAAAATGTAAAATTTTGATCAAAGTTATTCGAGCCTTGGTTCGACATACTTTAATTATAAAGGATTTACTTCTATTATACTTATGGATATAGCAGATGCGAAGTATTGTTTTTATATGCCAACGTCGCTATGAATGGAAGATTAGGAGATGCTAGTGTTTGGATACGGTCTGATCTCAAGTAGAGACTAAAAAGGTTAACAATCCACCTCCACAAAATTTGCCTTCTTCTGATAGATTTACGCCGTTTACATTTTTATCAAATTATGCGTTTGCTCTTACCGATTACATGATAAAACCGTATTTTCACCAAAAGCTTAATGAAAAACAATTATATTTTAATACATCCAGGAATAGACGAGTCCAGGAATAGACGAGTAGTGGAAAATGCCTTTGGAAAATTAGCGAACACATTTAGAGTATTGTTTACCCCTACTCACAGAAAACCCGCAAAAGCTACTTAAATCGTATTAACATATGCTTGCCTTTATAATTTTTTAAGATCTTCAAATATAATTGACAAAAACAGTTTTGACGATCTATCAAGTGATGAAATCCATTAAAAAAATTACAATAGAAATATGTCATCCACAAGAAGAAAACCTCAAAGAAGTCGAGAAAAAATAAGAGATAATTTGGCAGATTATATGTGGGAAAACCAAATTATAATATAAACATTTTTATCTTTTAGTTCTAATATCTTATTTTAATAAAAAATTTTGTAATTTTTAAAATGTTTCTTAAAGGTCCGTTTAGTTTTTTAGATTGAATAATCAAATACGTTATAGAAAACGAAGCATTAAAAAATAATCATAAAGAAAATACCCATTTTAGTTCATAATAAAAAAATTAGCAATTTCCTTTTTATATACATTTGTATGTATTAATTACTTTTATTTTTCTTTAACACTACAGATTAGTTATTCTAAATAAAAATATTAAAATTTAGATACATATGTAGGTGTGTACATACATACAAATGCATAGAGTTCCAAATATTAATTTTGAATATAATTGTGTTAACAAGTTAAAATTTTAATAATAAGTTTAATTCGGAAGTGAAAGCTTTAAATTATGTCGTTGATCTCATACAAAAAGCCCTAACTCAAATTCTTATGAAATCGATTTATTTCCTGATTCTATATATTTCATATAATTACACCTCGCCAAAAAAGTTAAATGGACCTTCTACATGAGGCCAACGACATGTATGTATATATTTTAAAAAGAAGTAATTAGGTACATATGTGATAAAAACCGAGCAATTTCAGGACGCTTGTTTTGAAATTATATATATGTTTTCTTAATTTAGTCGTCATCTGCCTGAAGATCGTTTTGTCAAGTTATTAATTTCATTGACAACAAATGCTTCAATTGCAGCATTTGGTACATCGCTGGAGAGTTTCTCTTCAAGGACTTCAGTTAATTTTTCGGAACTCTCGCAAATTTCTTGTTGTCTTCATCCGCTTTTCTTTTCTTACGAGAGGTATGGGACGATTTTTGACTGCAACTTGCTGTTGATTCTAATTCCTATTAGCCCTGAATGTTAGAATTTATTTCATCTTCGTCTGATAAATATTCCATTTTTCAATATGAGATAAAACGATTCCTATATAAAATTGAGTTTAAAAATTCAAGATGGTTAAAAAAATATGCAGACGATCTGCAGGAAATTTTACTTACGTCTAGGCTTCTTTTATTGAAATTATTTACAGAAGCAGTTACCGTATTACTAGGAAGTAAAAGCTCCATTGATTGGATATATTTCAACATCATAAATCTTCCAAAACTTCAGCGCTTTCTCCACTTTTTTAACTTTAATGCCTTTGGCGATTTCTGCGTTATAATATGATTTTATGTTGTTCCACTTTCTAGAGACATTAGCTAATAAATACATGCATATGTACATATAAAGCTTTATAAATATTTATTTACATATATGCAATATGTTTACAAATCAAACCATTTTAAAATTTATTAGTACTTACCAGAATCGAAAGGAACTTTTGAACAAAAGCCTGTATTGAGTTTCATCGCTAACTCGTCTCAAAACTATTTTTTTTTTAATTTGCTTTTATAATCACCTTTATTCCGGTTCTCGTTTTCGAGTTGTCAATTAGTCGATTTTAAATTATGGTACTACGTTTGTCGATAGCCACAAAAATACAACCATGTTAATAAATCTATTACAAGTTGTGGTACCGCGAGCGTCGATTTTGACTGTCAAAACTTAAAAAAATTCTCGAGCTTTTTATTTCAAGTGAGAGTGATTTCTATTCAAATTATTATTAAAACTAAAAATGAAGGCTTCAAAATTGTAAGTTATTACTAATAATTTTTAGTAAATTATGTTTTTATTGATACTAAAAAATCACGACTGCCAAGCAGTCTGAGAAGATGGTAGAGTTGCTTGAGAAAAAACCAGAATTGGCGCAATCCTATCACAACAGCCTACACAAAATTGACACTAGAGGAGAATGGGGTGAAATTGCTGCAAAACTCAATTCCTTGGGGCCGCCTACTCACACGGGATCTGAATGGATGAAAGTTTGGGCAGATTACAAATGCAATTTGAAAAAGAAACTTTGGCACAACAAGACTGAGTGTCGGGCTACAGGAGGCGGAATAAATAAGCAATATACATTGACGCCTACAGAGGAAGCTGCCTCTGCTTTGTTGCAATTAAATAGCATATTAAATCCTGATGGAGAGGAAATAGGTCTTAACAGAAATTCTGCTAAAGAAACCGAATGCTTTCCTGATGATTTGGATATGATAGTTTCAGAAGAAAAGCTGTCAAAAATGTTCCTGACAAGAATAATTTAATTGAGCAGCAGCTGAAAGTTCAGACGGACTTATATAATGAGGTAAAGGAGGCTTTGAGACAAGTTGAAAGATATAGTCGCAAGCCGCGCAGAACTCACGAGGAGACCCAAAGCCTTTATAAAAGCGAAATAAAAATTAAGGAGAAATTTGAAATTTATAAAAAAGAATTTAAAAATAAGGAAAATCAGAAAAGACTATTGCTGAAGCTTAAAGAGGATGAAATAGAAATTCAAAAGCGTCGAATTGAAATCGAAGAATTTAAGCATGGATTCCATAATTAAACTGAAGTATTTTAAAAACTAGATTAGTACAAATATTAAATGTGAATTGATTTTTTTCTTTAACTTTAATGTTTTATCCAATACTATTTTAAGGGATAATTTAACTTGAAGAATTTTGAAATGGGTTAAATAACTGAATTTTAAACTTTCAAAAACTTTTTTTTACCAGTTTCGTACAAAAACGAAATGTGATTTTAAGTTTGTATGCCATATATATAATCCAATGAAATAAAATGTCTTTATTTTAATAAAAACTTAACTGCATATGTTTATTTTTATAATTCTAAATAGTTAACAATTCATCGATTGCATTATTTTAACTCTTATACTTGAAGCTATCTGGTCATCGTTTGTCTCAATACTCCAATTTTCATTTGTGTCATCTTCAGTGTTAATTTCAGGCAATTCCATTATTAAATCAAGACAAATATTGTGCAAGGTAGCACAAACATTTGTGATTATCTCTGCAGTTTTTGGTGAGTAATGTAACTGCCTTGCACCCAGTATGCACCGAAACCTGTTTTTGAGCCGATCCGGGATGATGAGATGATATGTACCTAATTTTCAATATATGGTCGCATACCTGCAAGAAATATATCAAACATAGTTAAGTAGGCATAAAAAGTTTAATAAGGCAATTTATGTTACCAAGGTTACATTGAGACTATAAAACCATTTTCTATTGTATTATTTAAATCGTTCCTCAATTCTAGGCGCTAATATTTTTACATGGGTGCCATCGATTGGTAACTGCCCTCTGCAAGTATGCGCATAGTTGCTGCCAGCTTTAGAACATTTGGAACTGACGATGATCTCTTTGCTTCAGCTAATTTTGGAGTTATTTTATCTAAAATATATTTAAAGGCTGCCTTGCTTAGCCTAAAATAGCTGACAAATCTGAAAATCGAAATTTTATTTATTGCAACAATTTTTTGTTTGTTTAAAACTTACTTGGAATTAGGCATGGCAAATATGTTTGATTTGTCCCTTATTTGTTTTCGAAGAAGATTCATCTCCGCAACTGTGTATTCATCTTCGTCATCAGAGGATGAATAAAGGGCAACACTTAGCATATTTTTTAAACACTTTTTAATTACAAATGAAATTAAATTTATTTTTAGCGGCAAGCATAAATAAACATTTGTTTTTATTTTTTGACAGTTCACTACAGGCTGGTTCATAATGATATATTTAATCTGTCACAAAAATCCTCAGAGTCGAAAAAATTACGTAGTTCCAAAAAATTTTAAATTCGACAAGCTGATCGACTGTAGTCGAAATTCGACTCCGACAACCGTAGTCAGGCCGATTGTAATGATTTTACGTCCCAAATATATGGCACTTGTTTTACTTAGTATATTAAATATAAAACGTCTTTTTTGATCACGTCTTACCATTTTAAAATACTAAATTAAATTTATGTTTAAATTATTTCTGTTTGTTACTGTTTTTGTTTTGAATTGTCAATTTTGAACAATAATTGTTTGCGTTTTTTATTTGTTCTTTCTAACATTGCTTCTTTCAATCCTATAACAATAAAAAATCAAGTGTCATAACGGCTTAGTATATATTATCTATACATATATAAAAATCAAATGCCGTTTGTTAATAGTTGCACACTTTAGAACGGCTAAACCAAGCCCCTCATTCCTTTTCTCAAATATTTGTTATATCCCAACTTAGGTTTTTATGTAAAAAAATTGACCACGCCTACTTTTACGCCCACTCTTTTCAATTAAAAATCTTAGTATAGTAAACGCGGCTGTACCGATCTCGATATATTTTTTTTCAAATGTTTGTTATAACCAAACTTAGGTTTTAATGTAAAAAAATTGACCACGCCTCCTTTTACGCCCACTTTTTTTTAATTTTAGTAGAGGTAAAGCGGCTGTACCAATCTCAACAATTTTTTTCTCAAATATTTTTTATACCCAAACTTAGGTTTTAATGTAAAAAAAATTGAATTCAGAATAACGAAAAAACGTCTGCTATTTTTGTTGTTGTTTTTAGCCACATAAAGTTATTGATATGTAAATGATTCAGCTTCACAAGCTAATAAGACCTAAAATGTTTTGTGAATTTTATGTTCACTTTCTCAAGGGGTTGTCTATTAAATTAAGAAGAAGACAAATTCAACAAAGTAACAAAGACAATTTACAAAATTATACATAAAAATTAAACTTACAATATGAACATCTGGTTACATTACTAACAAAAAACAGGATTCTTATTATTAACAACATACACAAAAATGAGCGTGAGCTTACAAACACAAAACTTATATGCTGGTCAAATTGTTGCGAGTTTATAACTGGCGCTTAAAATTTCTGTGTCCTCTTTGATGCTCATTGTTGTTAATTTTCTGTTGTATTCTTAAACTTTTAATTGTATATTTTTTTCTTTCGTTGTCTTCTTTGTCTAGTATTTTTATATTTTCAAAATCGTCCTTATGTCTTGTTTGTATTATATGTTGAGACAATGCTGTGCTTTCTCTGTTTTTATTGACATCAGCTTTGTGCACATTAAATCTTGTCTCCAAACCTCTGTGGATCCAATTTAAATAAGATTGCAGTTGTTGTTTTCATCTCCTTTACATTGGATTTCATAAAGCACATTAATTTATTGTGGTATCGTTATTGGTGTTTTTGTTTTTGTAAAAATTGCATTTAATATTTTGTGTGGCTTGTATGCAAAGCTTTTGTTGTTTTTTTATTGTTGTTTTTATGCTTTTATTGTCTGCACCTAAAATCTCTATAATTGTTTTTCGTTAACCACAGCCACTTCTCCGACCATATTATTTACCTTTGGATTACGTAATGGTAAAAGTGTAACTCTTATTGCAAAATAAAGAAAGAAATATGTAAGTGACACGTTTAATATTAGTTACTTGCACTCAAGATCATTTATGAAAGAAGTGTTAAATCACTGTCCGGTATAGCTGAAAAAATAAACTCATATTGCTTACTCTCAGTTTTTTGATTATGTCCTTTTTTGCGATTTCTTAAAAAACGTTTTTTAAGTTAAATTCCCATTTATGTGTTAATGTTCACTTATTTTCGAATTTTAACCAAATTGAACAGGTATAATAATTTGAATAAGTTTAAGTGACTACAAACATAAAGTGTTAAAAAAACTGTTTAAAAGTGACTCCATTTTAAGTTTCATTATACTGCTGTATTCTGAGTTATATAATGCCGTCAATAAGAAGGAGCAATTTAGGTCGAAATAGCATGTTCATATTACTAAACTTTAACGTGTTTAAGCAATTTTTTTAACAGTGTTAAACAACGTAGTTCACACGAGAATTATTGTGTTTGGGTTTGACATTTTGTCAAATTTTGCAACTGCTGATCGAGAATTAAAAAGTTTTGTAAACAAAAAAATGGATAAGAAAGAAATTATAAAAATTTGCGAATATTATTTAAATGATGTCAACAATGCTATCATAAATGTTGAAAATATATTATTTGAAACAAAAAAAGAATATTTTAAAAAACGTTGTGCTATGTTGAAAAATATAATTTATTGGAGAAAGGAGCAATTGAAGCTTTTATTGCTAATGGCAGAGCAATCAAATAATTTCAGTTTTGAAAACAGATTGTGGCAATTGGTAATAATTGTTAATAGTAAATATGAAAATATCTTACAATGCGTTTACAAACATAATCCTACAGGATCGTACAAAATCGTTTTGGGAAATGGATTGCCAGAGGCTTAGTGATGACGACTTCAAAAACAAATTTCGGATGAACCGCAAAACATTTAATTTGCTATGTAACAAACTGAGATGTTTGCAAAAAGAACAAACACATTTTCGGGAAACGATTCCGCTTGAAAAAAGGGTGGCTATTGCTCTTTATGCATTAGGATCCTCCGCAGAATACAGGAGCATTGAAAGTTTATTCGGTGTTGGAAAGTCTACTGTTTGTGTAATTTTAATAGAATTCTGTAAGACGGCTTGAAACGTATTATGTTCGGATTACTTAAATATTTTTCCGTTATGTCAAGAAAAAATAGAGGAATTAAAAAATGGATTTGAAAATTGGGATTTCCTCAATGCTTGGGTGCAATTGGTAGGTTGAGTATACTAAATTATAGGCATACTGATCATATGCTTCATAGCTCAAAAAATTAATGTTAAAACGTGTATGGAAACTAAATGTTTTTTGAGCTATGACGTTATTACAGGCAACTGCATTAAACAAACAAAATTTTCTTTATTAAGATGGATATCACATTGAAGTTCACCCCAACAGTGCAGATGCGGTAGGTTATTTCAACTACAAAGGATGGTATTCAACAATACTTTTTGCCTTGGTGGACTACAGGTTTATACATACTTATACTCATACATACATACATACATATGTAACTTTGTTTTAAACCATTATTGAGTGCAAAAACTATTTACAGGTACCGATTTTTGTATATTAATGTTGGCAGCCCAGGGCGGTGCAACGATTCACAAATTTTCTAAAGATCATTGCTAAAAAAGCGCCTTGAAGAGTGTCCGCTGTTAACTAAAATACCAAAATGATTATGTGGTGTTGACGTTCCAGTAGTAGTTCTGGGTGATTCTGCCTTCCGATTGTCAAGAATGGTTATGAAGCCATATCCGTTTAACGCGGACAATAACGCTGTTAAAAAACATTATAATTATGTATTGTCAAAGTGCAGAAGGGTTGTTGAAAACGCTTTTGGCCATTTAAAAGCTCGTTTTCAGAGAATTGGGAAAGGTGTGGATAATAAAATGAAGAACGTAAATACCATTATAAAAGCATGCTGTATTTTACATAACTTTGTAAACATCAATAATTATTCTTTTAATCGCCAATGGCTTCTAGAAATAAAAAATATTCAGAATCTAAACAATGAAATATTTATGACTGAAAGTGGAAACGAAGAAGAAATAAGACAAGCGATCGCTTCATATTTAGGTTATTACTTTATTAATTTGCAAATATTTCATTTTAAATGAGTTCAAATTATTTTAGAAAATATCTTTTACAGTCTTATTATTTGTAAAGTATTGTAGTTTTAGTTATTTAGATGCTTAACAATAGCGTTTTTAAATTCTTCTGAGCTTTTAACAAATCTTTCCATGAGCTCTGTTTTTTTTACTTCTAAATTGTAGTTTTTTTTCATCCAATTCTTTTAATTCTGCAGTTTGTAGCTCTATATTTTTTTCAATTTTGTCAAACCGTTTTAAAAGTTCATTTTGAAAATTCGTCTGCTTTCTTTTCTTTTCAGCAACTGGAGTTGATTGTAATGAAATGGTTGGATTCGAGAAAAGTGAATCGCTGTGATTCGAACTGAGTTGGTCTTCGTATTCTTCCAACATTTCAACTTGAAATGAGTTGCATATGTCAAAATGTAAATAAAATGCTAAAATTAATAATTTCATTGTTATTACTTACATACATACATACTTTGTTAAATACGTAAAAATATGTAAAATAAAATATGTAAAAATATATTTATTTACGTACCTTCAATGCTTTCTTCTACTAAATTTTCAACATTGTTTATTTTGAAGCTGCCAAGAATGTTGTGGACCTTGTGAAATAGGCTCCATGAAGATGGCGAGCCCCCTGATGGTCCCATTAAAGCTTTTTCTTTTCTGAAAATATACCAAACTTGATTTAAGTTATACATATCGTCATGCCAAAGTTTTCTTCACGTATCTCCAAATTTTTGTTTTTTGAGAATTTGAGTTCAAAGTTTCATAACTACATATGTACATACAATTATATTATATACAATAAAAAGATTTTTTAATATCTTAAAAATCATAAGAGATCGAGACCTGGGGACTGCACTGATCGATAGATTTTTAAAATTTACAGGAAGCGGTCTTATCTACTTTTTGCGTTTTGTATACGTGAAGATAACTTTGGAACAACAGTATGTGTGCTGTTTCTGTTTGTAAATAATCACCTATATCTTGTAGTCATATTATGTATTTTACTTTTAATCTCCAGCACACTTGCTTCACAGCCATGCTTTTGGAGCTGACACTTCATGTCTTCGTATACATGCCTGTTCCTACGCGCACCTCTCAGTTCACGTATGTGCTCAAACCAAACTTCCACCAGCAAATCTTCTTCTTGAGCTGTCCAAGGCTTTTTTTAATTTTTTCAACAGATTTTTCCATATTTCGTGCTTGGTGATTGTTAATAAACAAATAAAATGTTTATTTCTTTTTAAAACAAATAAATTTCTTGCACACACTTTAAAATTGTTGTTTTTTCACTAGCATTAACTTTTCATTTATGACAAGCAGCCATTAAAAAAATATGTTCAGTGAATTACCAAAATCCAAAATTCCACTGAACGTATCTTAAGACACTACACGAACCCTGCCTTTTATGTGTTTTTGAATGAGTTTAAATCTTAAACACGTTTTTTTTTTTGTGTTTATAAAACGAGTCAATGTATGGAAAAACGCGAAAGATTAACGTGTTTTACCGCTAAAATGCTGTTTAAACACGATAGTGTGAATTTACTTTAAGACTCGCAGTGCTACAAACTTCAGATCTAGTCAAACTGCAGAGCAACGTCAAGAGCGAAATTAAATAGAGCGCAATCGATTATCACAAGCAAGTTCGGCGCGCACACAAGAAGAAATAAAGTCTCAAACGAAATCGATATGCTTCGAATGAGACACGATCGTTCAGTGGAATCCTTCCGAGCGGTTACAAATGCAAGATGTAGACGAACAAATGCTGCGTCAGATATTTATCATTAATCCGCATTTCATTACAACAGGAGAACTGATTACAGTGCAGACCGTACCGTGGCTACAGAAACGATATCCGTTGTCAGTTCACAGCGTAAAGCATTAAAATATCCAAATGAAACTCCTGGATTGTGTTGTGCAAGTGGTAAAGTGAAATTAGCGCCGTTAATTCCATCACCGGATCCGTTGCGCACATTGGTGTCAGGAATAGTTAACATCCCAAACATTTTCTGACAAATATTTAGAAGTACAATTGTTTTCAAATGTCTTCTTTTGGAGCAACAAATGTCATTCGCGATAATTTTATGCCTACTTTCAAGGCTAATATAATATTATAACATGCAACAACAATGTTTCTTTCAAATACAAACATTTTAAATTATAGATTCAAGGCCAAATATATCAATGGGCGGGCTTACTTTTACCTCTTCCGGGTGCTGATTACAAATTTTTTTCAAATTATTGTCATGGGTAATATACCATAAGAAGTAGATCAGCGTTGTGCGCTTAACAATTCAGTTAAGAGAGTGACACCAAACATTTTTCAATCAACATAATCAATTTATTGCATTGTTCAAAACTGCACTTGACCACATGCCTTCTTATAATCATAAAGTTGTTATCAGAGCCGATAAGACAACTGTAGAAGAACACGCGTGACATTTCAATGCACTGACCATTGATGATGTCGCCATAATTGTTGTTGGTGAAAACTTGCACTCCCATGATATCGCTATCGAAATAATCAACTGCAACGTGTGCATGAAACACACTGGTTATATGAAGCGTTTCAATATTTCATATTTCGGCAAGCCTAAGACGGTTACCATTTCTCGATTAAAACGATAAATCCATTAACAAGTAAGCAACAAATCTACCTACATATGTACAAACGTATTTTTCCTTATAATATTAATTCAATGGATTGACACTACATTTAATTTTTAGGCCATGGAACTAACAAGAAGGTTACTTCGATAAACTACTCTTTACGTAGACTTATGGTTCGTGAAAACGAGGACAATCACATCTTAAATTATCGTCGCATTTCCCATCAGTACGCTGTCGATATGTATGTGTAAATTAAAATAGAACGATTGACATTCATTAAACTGAACCAGAAGAAACTTTGCTCTAAAGAGTATATTCACCTTCGATGGTGATTCTACCAGCGATGATGATTCTACCTGGAAGTCCACGACACATGCATGAATATGCCCAAGACGCAACCCACAGTGGATAGAAATACGTCGAGTTTTTTTTATTCGTCAGTTACCTATGCACCGCCATGATATCGCAGCTAGGGTCTTCAAACAAAAGTTAAAGTCATTGATAGACTTCATTGTGAAACACCAAGTACTTGGAGAAACGCGGTGTTGGATGTATTCAGTGGAGTGGAAAAAACGCGGTTCACCACACGCGCACATTTTTATTTGGTAATTGAAAAAAATAAGACTAAATGAAATTAATGATGTGATATCTGCAAAAGTTCCAGATCAAACGGAAGATCCAGGCTTGCATGAGATTGTTACTAAGACCATGATTCATGGTCCCTCCGGATTATTAAACTGTAATTTTCCGTGCATGGTTGACGGCCAATGTTCAAAGCGATTTCCAAGGCTATTTCTGAATTAAACAGTAACCGGAAATGATGCTCGCCTCTGTATCGACGCCGTTCAACTCAGAACAATGGGAGATCAACAATTGTGCAAGTCAATCAACAAAACACTGAAGTTGATAATCGTTAGATTATTTCGTATTCGCTACTACTTTTGAAAACTTTCAAAGCACATAGTAATGTCGAATCTTGCGTAAAATCAATTAAATACATATGCAAATATGTAAACAAAGGAAGTCATATGGCTATGATTCAAATTAGTGCGGAGAATTCTAACGATGAAGTCACGCAATTCCAAATGGGACGATATGTTAGCAGCAACGAAGCAATTTGGAGCTTTTCTTCATTCGCCATTCATGAAAGATATCCAAATGTTGTTTATTTAACCGCACATCTCGAAAAATGGAACGAGTGTGCTTAACTGCAGAAAACGCATAAGAACGAGCTTCTCGACCACCACATAAACATTGACCAACTTTTTTGAAATGTGCCAGAATGATAAATTTCCCGTACACTGCTATACTCGGAAGTGCTAAAATATGATACTTGGAATCCATTCTTTAAAAAATTTAAGCATCGAAAACAAGGAAATCCGGTTTTAGATTTCCTGGTGTATTTGCTACCGATACATTAGGTCCTACCTACTCAGTTCATCCAAGAAACGACGAGTACTTTTATTTGCGTTTACTTTTAATTAATGTTCGGGGCCAAACATCATTCCAAAATTTGCGAACCATAGAAGACTAGTTGTGTGACACGTATATGGATTCGTGTCAACGTTTGGGTTTGCTAGAGAATGACAATCCTTGGGATAACACCCTCGGAGATGCTGTACCTTCGTCAAGTGCTCACTAAGTACGTACATTATCTTTAATTATTATCTAGATATGCTTCCCATACAATTTTACTGATTTGTGGAGCAAATACAAAGATGCCATGTGCGATGGTATTTTGCGTCATATGCGTAGTATAACATTAAATCCAAATTTGCAACTAAATGAGGAAATTTACAAAGAGGCTTTGGTTTTAATTGGGAACATGTGTTTAATGATGTCAAACAAGGTGTTATGCGATTTAGGCATGACAGCCCCAAATCGTCCTACGCACGAAGCATTTAATCATGAGTTGCGACGGGAAAAACAATATGACTGCGACGTTTTGAAAGAATTAGTTCGAACGAAAGTTCCACTCTTGAATAGAGAACAGAAATATCCGTACGACACTATTATGAAAATTATGAATGAGGGACCTGGTGGGATGTTTGTTTTTTGACGCTCCCGCTGGAACTGGAAAAACTTCTTTGATCACTTTGATTTTGGAAAAATAATATTGCGCTTGCGTCATCTGGGATCTTAGCAACATTGTTGGAAGCCGGCTAAACTGCTCATTCAGCACTTAAGCTACCAATAAATATGCAACTTAATGAAAATCCAACGTGCAATATTTCTAAGAACAGTGCAATGGCTAAGGTTTTACAGCAAAGCAAACTGGTCGTTTGGGATGAGTGTGCAATGACACAAAAAAAGTCACTAGAGGCATTAGACGAAATGATGCAAGATTTACGAAAAACCAAAAGACAGTTCGGTGGTGTGATAATTTTGTTGGCCGGTGATTTTCGACAAACATTTCCAGTGATTCCACGGTCAACGCTTCCGATGAAATAAATGCATGTCTGGAGTCGTCTGTTTTATGGAAGTACTTCAAGACACTCAAACTTACTACAAACATACGTATCGAGTTGCAAGGCAGACAATCAGGAAAAGTATTTTCAAAGCAATTACTGTACATTGGAAACGGCAGCATCCCGTTGATATTTCCACCGGCTGTATTCAGATTCCTGCCGCGCTTTGCCAATTCACGGAATCAGAATTTAAGTAAATCGGAAAAGTGTTTCCAAACATTACACAAAATTACATTAGCTGCGAAAAACGTTAATGTTGGCGAACTAAATTTTCAGATCTTAAGTCAAATTGTTGGTAAAATAGTGACTTACAAATCCTTGCACTGTATCATTTTGGAAGACGACAGTGTCAACTTCCCAACTAAATTTTTAAACCCGCTGGACTTACCAGGACTACACCTCACAAACTGCAACTAAAAGTTGGATCTGTTATTATGTTGGTAAATATAAACCAACCACGCCGTTGCAATAAAAAAGTTGATGAGCAACGTTATTAAAGCAACAAACTTAATGGAAAGTATAAAAGAGAAATTGTCTGAACAACCCAAATGCCAATGGTTACATTCTACATATATATACATTTTATAGGCAAAACAACGTTTGCCGAGTCAGCAAGTAGTTAAATAATAGACAATGTTCATAAAGTACTTTATTAGCAAAGTTGCTTGAAACACAGTTTCAATGGTAGGCGTTTTAGTCAACAAATATAAGAAGTTAATTAAAGTATTAGTTAATTTTATTATTATTAGTTAATTTTAGTCAGACCTAAAGTTTTTAATGTACATTAGGTTATACGTAGAAGTAAAAATAACTAATCGTCTGTTTATGAAAACCTGTATTCAAATATTTTTAATATTTCGTGTTTTAATTTTAGGTAATAACTTATGACCTATATTACTTTTTACCGCTATTAGTACATCTCCTCCGTTAGTAAGCCGGTCTTCTCTGTATATTTTGTAGACTCCAAGTTAAGTTTATGATGTGTTGAGTCAAAAAATATCAACATTTTCGTTGAGTAAAAGAATATCAACATTTTTTTATGGAAAACTAGTTCGAGCTGCTGAATTTGTTGTTATGCCTTGAGCATTTGGATACCTGTTAAATTATATGGTATGTTTAAACATCATATCCAATACTCTTAATTTGTCACACTTGTTTTGACATTTTAAGTGCATCAGCAGCATCGAAGAATATTTCCATTAACCTTTCGTTGGAAATATTATCGTCATTGTAAACAAGGGGTTTGCTTTTAGAAACTTTGTTGCGAAAGCTTGAATCACGAATATAACCTTGATGTTCAAAAATTGATAACTGAGTAAAGTTTACCTAATCAACGTTAGAGCTTATGTAAATTGGTCGGTTATTAGTCGTAGTAGGTTTGGTCGTTACACGCTGGCGTATTTCTAAATACTCCTTGCGAAAAGGGCACTTTGGGTCATTAGCCCTGCGGTTAACGTTTCTTAGATGCTTTTTAGTGCAGTTATAACATTTGTACACAACACTTCCATCATGAGTGCTTTTGCTGAGCATACATTGAATCGGTTACAGTTCTTGGCACCGTGACCATACATTGAATATTTGGCACATTAGTAGGGCCTCTATTTCACCGAAATAGTATTTTTCCAATAAACAGATATGTTACAATAATGTCCTGTTTTCATAATTCCACGTTTTGACACATATTGTCAGTCAAACTCGATTAAATACAGCGCATCATCCTTATTAGATCGTTTGATTGTAATGTCATTAACACTTGCCGGCTTTATATTGTGCCTCTTAACGAATTTATCTTTAATTATTTCAGTTGTAAATCAAGGTCGACCACCTCTGCGACGGGCAGTCATCTTGACGTGATGCAGAGGCTTAAGTGCAGTGATCCGTGTAGGCCGTGCTGGTAGGGATACCCATGCCAGAGGGGCTCATGGTGAGTGCGAAACTAAGAACTGTCCCCCCCTCAGTGTCTGATAGCGTCTGTTTCCCCGATGGGGCGGCTATCAGCTACCCTGCACCGAATGTTTTCCCTTTCAATGAGACTGGGCATTCTGTCAGGGTACGTCCGTTTTTCTGGGTCAGCTAGATCCACGGTCCACTGTCCGAAATCCACGAGCGTCTGTTCACCATATTGGTGCGGCTTAGTGGTCTGCCTAGTCCACCCTAGGCAGCGTCTACATTCGCAGTATGTATAAAATGCAACAAAAACAAAACATGTAATAGAAAAGAAAAATACATGCCCCATGTATCCGGTCGGGGGCTTCATAATCTCCGGAAACCCTATTCCCGCGGTGTCGATTTCAGGCCGCGGTGAATCGAATGTGTCTGAGATCTAGGCTAGTCAGGTTGGAACGCCAGGCCTGACTGGTCTGCATACGTCTGGTGTCACAGGAAACGCAGGAGGAAACTCTGGGAAACCAGGGTCATCCAAATGCGCACGAACTGCACAAAATTGTGCACAAAAAGGCAGCGAAGTGCCTCTGGATTTCACTCCAAGCACTTCCAAAGCAGCCAAGGTCCGTGCCGTCAAGGCTAAAACCCCTGCTTCGGGCGCTGTAGGAACACAGCAAGGTTCCACAGCTAACCCAGTGCCGATTGTGAGCATTGGAACTGCGAACCAGATTTCGGGTACCAATGTCTCACCTCCCCCCGCCAGTAAGGTAACTGCGAACAAGACTTCGGGTTCCCAAGCTGTGCCTCCAGCCGTAAAAGGCAAAACAGTTCCCCCACGGCACGCCCCACCTGCCAGAAGGGCCTTTTTAAAACGGCGTGCTGCCGAGAAATGCGTGGATCAGTTAGGCAAAAAGCCATCTGAGTCCCTCACGAATGAGGAATCTTCCTCGCTAAACTGGGCAAGACTTCATCTAGCTGGCCTGCAAAAGCCCCCTTCTACATCTACGGATGGGCCTAAACGGCAAAGATCTGAGGAGGAGGCTCAAGTGCAGAGTCAGCAGCCCGCTACAAAGCGTCCAAAGTATAAATCTATGGACAGGAGCTTCAGTGAGGTTGCAAAAGGTAACCTGGTACGCGCCGTCATTGACAGGAATGACGCAGATAGTTCCATCTCCCATGCTAACTGGGAGGTGGTACGCAAGAAGTTGATGGGAGTGTTTTGGAGAGTCATTAAAGACAACCCAGGACCCTTTCCTCAATGCGATGATGCAGGTTGGTTTCGTGGACGTGTCAAACTCATGGCATGTTCAAACGAGCGTTCGGTTATACTGTTAAAGCAGGCCGTCGCTCTTTTGGAAGGCCTATGGGAAGGAGCGAAGCTTGACGTGGTACCTCTTGAAGAGATACCCCGCAGGCCTAGAGCCACGGCACGAATACCGGACGAACCTGCTGAACCTAAGGATATAATGGAGCTCATTCGGGGAGGAAATCCTGAACTACCAACCAGTGACTGGAAGGTTGCAAAGGTTTCTGAACCTGAGGTGTATCCAGACGGATTGTTGTCCTGTTGAGTCGGGAATCGCTGGCGCCGCTTCGGGAGAGACGAGGAAGGATCTATTACGGTTTCGAAACGATCCTTCTTCGTGTCTATCGAGGCGACGACAGGGGTAACCTGACTCCGGAGGATGATGAGCCTAATCCGGAAAATGTGATGAACGAGGAGACTGCCAGTCTGATCTCCGAGGAAGGCACCCTATCAAACTCTGAGTTTGTGGGTGAATTCTTTGAGAGAATGGACGAGGCAGTTGACGAGGACGCCCTCTTGGATTCGGACCAAGATGACGCCAACGTCACAATCGTATCCGCAAACAGGGATGGTGAAGGTGACTCAAGTAAACCTTCACCACTCTAAAGCAGCTTCACTACTTCTCCGCATCTCAGAGAGAGGGGAGGAGGTCGTTTTAGCCCAGGAACCATGGCTCCATCGAGACAGGGCTTGCGGGCTTGGTGTTAGAGGCTTTAAGCTGCTATATATGAATGGTCCAGGTAAGATCAGATCATGCATAGTGGCTAAGAGCAATTTGAATATCTTCATTCTCTCTGATTACAGTGATGAAGATACGGTAGCAGCTGCCTGGGAGACAAATGGTGGTACAGTTATAATAGTCTCCAGCTATATGGCGCATGAATGCGAAGCACCACCACCAATGTTTCGCAAGGTGGTCAATATGGCAGCCACACGGAACCTGCCGGTAATTATTGGAGCAGATGCCAATGCACACCATGTTGCGTGGGGTAGCTCGGATTCCAACGCAAGGGGTGAGTCTCTTTTTGATTTCATTCTTTGTAATAATTTAGACGTTGTAAACGTTGGGTCAGAGCCCACTTTTGTTGTAGCAAATAGAAAGGAGGTTCTTGACATCACGCTAGTTAGTGCTAAGCATTTAGATTTGATTAGGGCATGGAGGGTCTCTGGTGACTGCTCGTTCTCTGATCATAAGTATATTGAATTTGATGTGGTGATTCGGGTATATGGGGTTATTCCCCGACGGAACAGAAGGAAAACGGACTGGGAACGTCAACGCTCCCTTCTTTCTGGTTTTCTTTCGAGCCCACCGAAAATAGAAAATCGGCGGGACATTGAATCCGCGGTGAATGCACTTACCAGTGCGTTTGAGCGCGCGACTTCGGAATCTTGCAGATTAAATATCTGCCGTGGAAAGAGCAAACCACCCTGGTGGAGCTCGGATATTGCGGAGGCACGAAAAGTCTCCCGTAGGCTCTTCAATGAGGCTAAAAGATCAGGAAACTGGTCTGCTTATAAATCCTCAGTGAATAGGTTCAAAAATATGGTAAGAAATGCGAAGCAAAAGTCTTGGAGATCCTTCTGCAGTGTAGTAGAGGGCTCCTCCGAGACGAGCAGACTTCGTAGGATTCTATCGGCAACGCCCATTGTCCCTGGTTTCATTAAGAAACCATGTGGCAATTGGACCTTGAGTGCACAGGAGACCCTTGAGGTTGTCATGGAGACTCACTTTCCGGGCTGCGCTCCCTTTAGTGGAGAAAACTCAGCCTCTCTTGACTACCGTGCATCAGTTCCCTTCCCTATAAATAGGAAGGGACTCATGTGGGCCTTGGGTAGTTTTAACCCGTTTAAATCAGCGGGGCCTGACGGCATTATACCGGCTGATTTGAAGCATAATGCGGATATTGTTATACCATGGTTAATCCCGATATACACAGCATGTACCACATGGGCGTATATCCCTGAACCGTGGACTTTCTGCTCTGTAGTCTTCATTCCCAAGGGAGGGAAGACTTCACATACTGAACCGAAGGACTTTAGACCTATAAGTCTATCCTCCTTCCTTTTGAAAACTCTGGAACGGATAATTGACCTTTACTTGAGGATGACAATTAATCCGGACCGACTCTCCGCCTCTCAGCACGCGTATGTAAAGGGCAGATCTGTTGAGACGGCACTACACACGCTTGTGGGATGCATAGAGAAATCCCTAGAGCATAAGGAATATGCATTGGTTGCCTTTCTAGATATAGAAGGGGCCTTCAACAATGTGAAACCGGAGGCCATCAAAATGGCCCTGGAGGGACTGAACGTAAGTCGGTCGATTATAAACTTTGTATGGAATCTATTGACAAACAGGGTCATTACTTCCAGCATGGGGCTAGCTACCATATACAGGGTAGCTAAGCGTGGCACACCACAAGGGGGGGTATTATCTCCCCTTCTCTGGAACCTCGCCATGAATGCATTACTGACAGAAATGGACTGCAAGGGGTTCAGGACTGTGGCATATGCGGATGACGTAGCGGTTGCAGTGTCGGGAAAATATCCCGACACGCTATCGCAACGCCTACAATCGGCGCTGGGCTGCGTCAGTAGGTGGTGTACTGAGAGTGGGCTTAGCGCGAACGCTCGGAAAACGGAACTTGTGCTCTTCACGAGAAGAAACAAGATTCCGACCTTTCCGCTACCACTCCTTAATGGAGTGGAGCTTGGGTTGTCTGACAGAGCGAAGTATCTAGGTATTATCCTGGACTCGAAACTGTCATGGACCCCTAATGTCCGTTTTCAGGCGGATAGTGCCTCAGTGGCCTTGTATGTGTGTAGAAGGGCCATAGGCAAACACTGGGGTATTAATCCCAGGACGTCGCACTGGCTCTTTGACACGGTGATAAAACCCATATTGATGTATGGGGTCCTCGTATGGTGGACCGCAATGGGCAAACTGAAGAACTCCAGTATATTGAACAAGATACTGCGCACCTCGGCCTTGATGATCACTGGTGCAATACGCACCACCCCGTCGAGGGCCCTTTTTACAATGCTACACTGGCTACCGGTCGATCTTATGGCCAAGCAATTGGCCATAAACTCGGCGGTCAGACTGGATGCAGCGGCGGCGTGGAGGTCGGGAGACTTTGGACATGTGACCATCTTGGGCCATTCCTCGGTCATTCCCGACAACATCGATTACTGCGCTCCCACCCCCATGTCTGACATTGACTTTGTGGTATCAACGTCAGGCACGTCGAGTATGTCTCGTGGGGATGTGCTTGATGTCTATACTGACGGGTCAAAGTCGGACACGGGGGTCGGGGGGGGCGTCTTCATTCCTAGATTTCGGATCAGGATGAGGTTCAGGCTCAATGATCAATGTAGCGCGGTACAGGCTGAGATCTCAGCCATTAGAAGGGCGACTTGCTGGATGAGGTACCACAAGATATTCGGAGAGAATATCCGGATTTGTACTGACAGCAAGGCGGCGATTAACTCCCTATCAGGTGTCTATACGACATCCAGATTGGTTCGTGAATGCCGGACATCTCTCAACGAGATGGCGAGACATTCCAACCTGGAACTGTTTTGGGTGCCAGCTCATTCGGGCATACCCGGAAATATGGTTGCGGACGAACTTGCCAGACTTGGATCCCGGTTAGAAGACCGAGAAATAGATCCACTGGTGGGGGTCCCATTGAACTGCTGTAAGGCTTTACTTCAGCAGGAACTCTTTAGGGCTGCACAGTCTAGATGGTCTGAAGAGGTTACCTGCAGGGTCTCGAGGACACTGTGGCCTCAGTACGATAGTGGGAGATCCGTAAGTCTACTGAGGTTTCCTCGGGGGCAGCTGGGCACACTGGTGGCTGTGCTGACAGGGCACTGCGTCATTGGTGCCCACGCTAGAAGACTGAATCTTCCTCATCATGACTACTGTAGGAGTTGTCAAGATGAGGAAGAGGAGGAAACGGTGGAGCATTTGCTCTGCCACTGTCCGGCTTTTTCTAGGAATAGAGCGGCTATTTTTGGCAGTCCGAGACTGCTGAATCTTGCAGACTTGTCTGTCTGCGATGTTGCTAGGATAAACTCGTTTATCCGGTCCTCGGGATGGTTTGGATGTGGATCTTTTGATGGTGCCGTAGGGACCTCAATCTGATCCCAACACATCCTGTTTCCAGGCAACACAATGGGACCTTTGGGACCCAAGTGAGTCGGTCTCTCTTTTTGCACCGATGGCCTGTGCAACCTAACCTAACCTAAGGTCGACCAAATGAAACCATTTAAAAAATTCTTCTGTCCTTTATGTCATTAGTATAAAATCAGAACTTTTTGTCCTTAAGAATCTATATTGCTTTTTTTTAACATATAATTATCTATGTGTGAAATTTTTTCTTTTGTTGATATTTCTTCTTCATCTTCCTTGGCTAACAAATGAAATTTGTTGTTGCTGGTAGTAGGCGCATCGGATACCTTAGAGAACTTTTGTGTGGGGCTATTGCCCAAGTACTTTTATCTTTTCGAACTAATCAACTCCGAAAGAAAATAAAAAAACAGAAGTTTATGGATGGAGAAATTTAATTAACCTAAATTTTGTCACACTACTAAAAATTCATACGTTGTTTTCTTATTGAAAACAATGTGGTCAATGAAGTTCTATTGTGTCAACTGTATGTTCCTCCTCTTTCAAAGAAATCCTCAAAAGAAAGATCGTAATGTTTAGCAAGTGCTGTAACGAAAATTTTTTTAGCAAACATATTCACTTATAGCAAACATACTATAAAAAATTATACCTTACACTTTTTGAAAAAAAATTGTCTTTAAAATTCAATATAATTATATTTAATGAAGCGATAGGTAAACTTGCCTACTGTATATGTAAGTAGGTATATAATGTATACAAACAATCAATTTTCAAAATCTATAAACAATAAACATTTTTTTTTTTTAATGGGTTAATCACAATCTAGAATAGAAAAGCCCAATGCAAACGTGTCAACAATGTAGAAATTAATTCCTAGTAGACACTAATGATGATTCTAGTAATAATAACAGTAATTAATCTTATACTTAAAATCTATTTATTGCATAAAAGATCTCTGAGAAAAAAATACGTTAGTAGGGCAAATAACTTAGAAAAAATCTAAATCTTTTTTGGCTGGAACATAAATTCATTATTAATGGAATTTCAAGATATTCTATACAAAGCACTTATAAAAGAAAATTTTTTGAGTGTTATTACAGTATCTGAACATAGATACACCAATTAAAGAAGAAACCATTAAACATCATTTTTATAAACTTTTCACCTATCTGGAAGAAATTAAAGTTCTCTTTAACGTATATTATTATAGGCTTACGACAGGTTATACAACTGCAGCTGATGCAATTTTCATTGAATTAAAAAGTAGAATTTCAATACAAATATTTATTAAAGAAGAATCCGTTGAGGTACTGACAACTAAAATAATAAACATAAAACAAAACAGTAAGACCGCCAATGCATACTGTAGTGAAATAGAACTTCTTAAAAAATCATTGGAAACGGCTTACAAATGACCTAGCAACGCAAGTTGCAATAAAGGCTCTTTTTATCAACTGCCCCATCGATAAAGTAAAACTTATCATGGATGCTGGTCAATTCAACATCAAGAACGAAGCTGTTAGTAAATTTGTTAATAGTTGTACAGAAGCAACTGAACAACAGAACTCAATATAATACTATAAACAGTGTCGAAATAACGGAAATTATAAAAATTTCCGTGGAAATAAGTTCCATGGAAGAACCACTTATCCACGAAACAAACCAAGTAATAATTACAATAACAGAAATAGACAATGATTCAACAACGGCAGGCACAATAGAAACTTCGTTAGAACACAGAATAAAATGAAGATAATTCGGAAAACTCCGAAGTACCCATAAGATTAACACACTAAACAATAAAATATTTAATCTTAATCTTAACTTTTGTTATTTCATTCATATAAATGTCAATAGCAAGAATATTCCAATAACACTTTTAGTAGCCACTGGAGCCGATATTTCACTAATAAAAGAAAAAAAAAAAAAACAAAAAAGAAATTAACACCAAAAAAAGAACAACGTTAAGCAAAATAGGACAGGCTAAAATTAAATCAATTGGTAACACATTTTTCGAATTAAAAGTCAAAAACTTTCTAATACCTAATACTTTCAAGTAGTGAGACATGATGATGGACTTCTTTAAAAAGTACAATTGCATATTAGATTTCAGTGAAAATTACGATTACATTATCCGATTAATACAACACATCCAATAAAAATACGACTTACGAATAATTGCGGACATTATTTTGCCACCACGAGCAGAATTAATACGGCAATTTAAATGTATAAACAGCTTAAAACTAATAAAAATAAATGACGTCAGTAAATATTATAAACTAAAGATTCCTCCCCAAAGATGTTACAACAAAAAGGCAAAATCTGTAGTAAATAATATTCAAATTAATGATTTGTATACTAACGGGAACTTTGACTTAGGACAATTTCTATCTAGGCTCTAATATGTGGCCGGTAAACACATAATATATAAATTACCTAATGAGAAATGAGAAAATTTTCGAATATATCTCTTTGAACTTTAAAAATATGGGCAATACAGTATTGAATAAATTAAAAGGAGCGCTACTAACTGAGGTGACCCACGTTGATAACAAGAATGCCAAGGTAATTCTTGATATTATGCTGAAATATCATGATGACCCTACCGGAGGAGGTCACTGTGGAATATTTAGAACCACAGAAAAGATACTATTATTGTAAAAACATGACCAAAGATATAGCCAAATACTTAAAATCATGTCATAAGTGTCAAACTGCAAAAATTAACAAACATGTAAAATGTCCAATGACCATCACTCCAACGCCTGTTAAGGCATTTGATGTAGTCTACGTGGACACAATTGGACCATTTCCAAAATCATTATATTCAATTCCAATTACAATGATATACGACTTAACTAAGTACTTGTTAACTATACCAATACAAGATAAAAGCGCTAAAGCAATCGCTAAAGCGATATTTGAAAACTTCACACTTATCTATGGTCCAATGAAAAAGTTAATTTCGGACATGGGAACTTAATACAAAAACGCTGTTTTGACAGAACTATAAAATCTTTTGAAAATTAAGAAATTGAGACAGCTCAGCATCATCAAACATTGGGCACAATAGAAAAAAGTCATAGAACTTTTAGCAAATACGTGCGGCTCATATATATCTGTAGATAGATCTAATTAGGGCGAATGGTTATAATATTTCACTTATTGTTTCAACACAGCACCATCAACAATACATAATTACTGTCCATATGAGCTAATATTTGATTCATGTTTTTTTCGATTTTATATATTTGACTGATTAGGTTGTTATTGTGGAAATCATGTTTCCTTACAAATCTCGTTTTAAGCGACATGACATAACGACAAAAGGGTAAAACATCTGCATTTTCATACACATAAGTATTTGAAAAGCGTTTTGGAAAGCTATCATAACTTCTTCCGATACGTTATCTTTTAAGTATCTCCAATTATTTATCTAATATAGGGGATATAGTAAACCAGATTGGGAATCCTTAACAAAGTACGGATCTAATGGCGACCGTGTAAAGTAAAAGCTTGGTCTTTTTGAATACGTAGGTGTCATTCATGAGTTGGGAATATTCCACATATTTTTTGTAATGAGCATAAATAAGACAATCATGGTATAGGGTGGTCTTAGAGTTACCAGATATGTAGAGAAAATCATGAAAAAAAATTTTAAGCCGAAAGGCAGCCAAAATGCTTCTTGTGGGACGCCACTTCTTACGAGTCCAAATTCAGATGTAATAACTTTGAATTAGATACCAAATTCTCTATTAGTGAAAAAGCGGCGGCATATTTTTTTTTTTAGAAATTGGACAAAGCCAAGATTTATGAGTTTATAAAGTATTCCGTTATAAAACACAGAATCAAAAGCTTTTTCTTAATTTTCCTTTGCCTTAATTTGCATGAGACATTGCTGCTGTGGAATAATAACAGTGGATGTTGTATTGAATGATTTTTCCTGAATCCAAATTCTGATATTTCGAATAATTTACCAATGTTGGATAAAAGTGGATATTGGACGGAAATCTTTAGGTTTATTACTATCTTGTTTTTTTATCGGTAGAATTTTTGCTTTTCTCCAAGCTAATGGGAAACAACCATTGTTGATACAATTGTTAAACATAACAACTAATAAATCAATTAAAATTTTACTTTTTCGGCTTTGGTTCATTTTTAATTTAACTTTTATTAATTTTGCTTGTTTTCTTTGTTTTACATTTGAAAAATAATTTTTCTTAATAAAAGTTAAATTAAAAATGAACCAAAGCCGAAAAAGTAAAATTTTAATTGATTTATGATGATCACTGGTTCAACCCCTGGCTGGGACTAAAATTAAAAAATAAGTTTATAACAACTAACAATTTCAATGTTGCATCGGGGAGTTTCTTAATGAGAAAGTTGGATATGCCATCAAATCCATAAGATTTTTTGCTATTAATATTGTTGATGTGCATTTTTATATTACTAACATTGGTAATATATTAGATATCATTATTTTCTCTGCCAAGAGCGAATCATCAAAAGTATAAATATGTTGGGGGTTTTTTGTTGATACAAGAAGATATTTGTCTTTCAATGATGCCAACTGCTCTTTCAGAACTTAGTTACCTCTTGAAAAATAGCTGTGTAATAAGTTCTGAATATTTCCGAAATTTGAGAACTGCTGGAAACACTAGTATTATTGTTTATGAGTTGCTGCCAAAATGGAGATTTCTTTTTACCAATAATCTGAAATTCATCTATAAACACAGTTGGCCTCGGTCTTACTTTTGAGAGTCTGCTTTAGAAATTTTTTGCATCTTCAATATTTATAAGCTCGTTTATAATTGTTTTTAGAAGTTGTATTTGCTTAGAGAAAGTTTAACACTCGCTGCTAATTTTATTCCCAGTTCTATGATATATTTTCTTCAATTGTTTTTGCCAACCATATTTTACTTTGAAGAATTTCTTGATATTTTCAGCGTATGGGCGTTTTTAATCTCTAGCTTAGTTGAATGAGACTATCGTGTATTAACGTAAGTGACTCATTTAGAGTATTAATGATTATACCCAAATCACCATTGTCTTAATTGCAGTTGTTGGGAGGTAAAATAGCCATAGGAAAAAGTCTCAATTGATGTTTTTGTAAGATGTTACACCGGGTGGCCTTCCTAGGAGTAAATTGGCCGAGTAAATTTTATGTTCCAAGACCAATAAACTCTTGATGACATAGTTAGGCTGGACGGAGTTTAATATGCTGGGAGATTTTAGAAAGTGGTCTGAGAATGAGGACCCGTTCGGAAATGATTTGAAAGTGTCACAGATACGAATTATCTGTAAGGAGTTCTTTTGCATCCAATCGTAGATGACTTTTCTGTTGGAATTATCAGCTGACTCTTCCCAATTTCAACTTTTGGCATTTAGGTCACCGCCTAATATAAACCCATCCAAATTGGTGGCCAGAAAAAGAATTTCATTTAAACTGGGAGATATTAGAAGTGGTCTGAGAATGAGGACTCGTTCGGAAGTGTCACAGATACGAGTTACCTCTAAGCAGTTCTTTTGCATCCAATCGTAGATGACTTTTATGTTGGCATTTTTATCTGAATCTCCCCAATTTTAAATTTTGGCATTTAGGTCACCACCTAATATAAACCCATCCATATTGGTGGCCAAAAGAATTTCATTTAAAATATTGCTTAATTCAAGCGGATTATTTACACACTGTATGTATAAAGAACCTATTAGATATTTCTTAATGATATTGTTGTTAACCATTTCTATTTCAATAAAAACCGAGTTAATTGTTGTCCTAGTACAGCTAATTATTTTGAACTGAATAGTGTTTTTAATAGCTATGGTTACTTCCAAAGGTGAGTTGTTATAAATAAAATTTTATACATAACTTTTTATTGTAAGTGACACTCTTTAATAAATCCTACATCAATTGGGTTGAGATTTGACAGTTAAAAAGTACGTTAAATGTCATGATTTTAAACGGTTTATGGTTCATATTCAGCTTTTACTTTAGCAAGGAGGCGCAATAATTCTTTTTTTTTTGCTTCATTTTTTTGCATGTTTTTGAAAGTATTTACAAAAGCTAGTTATTTGTTGTTGATTGAGCGGCAACTCTTCCTTCTGCTACAAGAAAAATGTTTGTTAGTTTTAAAAATTCATTAATTACCGATAGTTTCAGTGTTGGCGCTTGAGATGAGTTTTCATAGCGCATACAAGCGTATGTTTTCTATGGTGATCGAATGGAATGTCTTAGTACTCTTGATATGTTGTTTTTGGCGGCAGGCTTTTTATAACTGGCTTTTATTATAAGTTCCTTTCATGAGGCAAGAAATTTTTTATATGTTGCGCATCCCCTCCAATTTGTTGGATATCCAATTTTTCCCGCAATTCACACAATCAGGTGCTGAAGTTTCTGTATTAAGAAATAATCCCGTGTCGTATGAATTATCTATAGAATAAGGTATTGTGAAACGCTGCCTCAATACGTTTAACTTCAGTGCCGTGGTGGAAACCTCTTAAACCAAAAAAGATTGTTTTACCTTCTTTGGTGTATAAGGCCATCATTTCCGAATGGACTAATATATCTGTAAGGTATAACATGCTTTAATGTTTGGTGACGTTTTTTATTTTAAATATTGTTTTTGGCATTTTCGCTTCTAGTTGCTCAACTAGTCGTTTGCTGTTAACGTCAAATAAAAATATTGGTAGGAAAAATGACTACATTGCATTTTTCGTTGTTGCTGATTTTGTTTTTGCTTATTGTTCTTTAGGTGGGACCTTCTTCCGCATTTTTAATTTTCAATCCGGAAGTGTAATTAATTTAATTTAACATAATTGTTTGCTTCGCAGTCTTATAAAGACAAATAATTGATTTTTTGAGATCACTGATCCTTGCTTTTGTTTTGCGAATTAAATTTTAATATCTCCAGTTCCAATTGTTGTTTTTTATTCCAATTTTCTCCACAAATATATTGAACATTCGGGAACAGAAACTTATGAGCTTATATTTTCAATCTTTTACAGAGTCTAACGGAGCTTGCATTTTCTTTTTGTATAGATACATGCTCATCTATTTTGCCGTTGACTTAATTTTTGCTTTCAACATCTGCATTTTACACTTTCTCAAAGAATGCGGTTGTACTATGTATTTTTTTTTTTTTTTTTGTGTACTTTAAGTTATTGGCGCCTCTAGTTTTCTTTTAGAAGCTGATATTGTAGGAATATCATCGTGTACGGGAAGTTCTAAATCAATAACTGTGCCCAGTTCTATTTCAGAGACACCATCAACGTTCATTCTAAGTCCACACATTCGCACAATAGCTTCTTCTGACTGTGTCAGGTAGAGTTTTTTAAACGGTTGTTGCACAAGATTCAGATTTACTATGGGCTAATTTCTTTTTTATTTCACTTTTCCATTTCGTCCATATCTTTGTGCCCTAATACTTAAATATAATTAAAAGTGTAAGAAATGAATGTGTTTTAAGATATTTAAATATTACCTTCTTCCATCCGTTTACATCTTTGGATGGATGTCCAGCGTTGTTGGGAAATTGAGACAACTCTTGCCAAAGCGACTAAGCTGACACCTTATCACGTTTAGTACAACCGCTAGTTATGTTCCTGTTCTCTTCCAAAGTTTTAAAAATATACCATTCTACGTATGGTTTCTATGCTTTACCCTATTTGTGTAATTAAATAATAAGGAAATGTATGTCTTTTTTTTTAATTTAACAAAATCAAATTCAATTTTACTTTTACCTTTATATCGTATATGTAACCGAAAAAAAAACAAAGACACAAAATGAAATCTTGCATCTGCCAGCTGCAGCTGATCAGATTGTTTCTCACAAAAAAAAAAAAAAACGATACAAAAAGATTTTATGACACAAATTTCTGACAATTCTGAGTCAACAATAAAACCAATAACATCTGCTTCTGTGACACCAAAATAAACTTTTGTCGATTTTAATTCTGATAACAATCAGATTCTACAACAACCCTGATAAAAAAGATTTTAAATATATAAAACTTCGGAAATTTGTTACTCCGAAACTAAGGGTTATCGCCAATTTTCTTACTTAACATTTTTTGCTAAAAATTGCGTTTTGCACCCTGTAGGCAGTTTATTTTGGAGCGGTGTCCGTTTTTTTCAAGATTATCATTACCATATCCCACATTTGTGGGCTAAGATCTTAAAATTAACTTGACTACTTCACTATTTTGGCAACACAAAAATAAAATGTCAGTAAAAGGAAAATTAGGTAAAAACTTTGCATTTACACTAGAAACAAGAATGAAAGACATTTTTAATCAAGAGTAGATTGTTCCACTGCAAAACACAATACCCGAAAAATTGTTTTGTTAAATTGGGGAAAAACACAAAAAAACTGTTATTGAATTATTTATATTGTTATCTAGAAATTTGCCAAATTATTTTAATCTGGAATTTAAGTGAAAAAACGCATTTTCAAATATTCTCTTATTTTTCTAATGAGGCTTTGCTAAACTTTTATTATGATTAAATATTTAGATATTCAGAAAGCGGAGGCGCCATTAAAAAATGGAGAAATATTTAATCTTTTCTACTCAGTAAGCCGGGAGATATATAGCTTGGAAAAACTTATTTGTCTTATTTATCTCCATCAGGTTTTAACTTCATATGTAAAATTAAATTATTGTACGAAATTTTATTATTTACTAAATTATCTAAAATATCTTGTTATATGACCAATAAAATTTCTTCTTTTCGATTAAATAGTTTCTAATCTAATAAAAATTCAAGCACTTAAAAATTTTTATTAAAAACACTATTTTATGAAAAGGTGAACAAAAGGTGACAACTGTAATTAAGAAAACCAGCGTGAACAAGTTGCAAGTAACTTGGCTGCAGCCTGAATGGGAAACTAAACAAACCTTAGGACACACAGGTAATAAATAATTGTGGTTTTCTTAAGCTGCGGTCAGAAAATATAACTAATTAATACACATAAATTGTTTTTAGTTGCGGTTTCAGTTCAGGAGGTATCGGTGACGTTGCATCTTTCTTATGAGATACCAAACGCTTAAATCGGCCACTAAATTGCTTCTTGAAACCTTTAAAACCATTCCGTTCTCCCATAATTGCTATCATATCCTAAAATAAAATAAAAACACATTTTTAATAACACTTGTGTATAGTTTTAAGAAAATAAAAACAAATACATACGTATGTAGAAAATATCTTATGAAAGTGATTTCGAAAGGTAAATAAAAATCAAAAATTAATAAAGAGCAAACAAATTTTGTATATATGTATAGTTTGGTAGTTAGGCCACTGTCGAAAATCAATGAATTCGCCATCGCTTCCACCTTATTATTTATTCGCCTTGCTTGATCTGTTGTAATTGTTTGATCCATTGTAATTACAATTACATTACTATTAATATCGTTAAGTCTTACCAGGAGCTATTGCTATATTACTAACTAATCCAAACCTTAATACTTCATTTTTTAACCCTGTAGGACAGGAAAAAATCCAGTTTAAACCAAAAATCATTTCGATCATTCGAATGAATATTTTAACTTTACAAGGATTTGGTTTAAAAATTAAATTTTTCGTTCTTTAGGATTAATTTGTACAATACTACATAGAGCTTATCATATGTTAATTGTTGGAATGGATGCAGATACACAAGCATATTTAACTTCAGCCATTAATTTTCTTTATCAACTGTATACGGCTGACTTTTTTTGGCTCTTTTATACAGTTAAAAGGTGATGAAAAATTAAATTTAAACAAAAAATAAAAAAATCAGATAAAAAATCAATGCGATAATTTGTTTTTATTTTACACAGGGAATAAAGTAAAATAAAATTAGTGTTGGTTATTGTTGTTTTTGCTTAAACTTTCATTTTTGTCTTTACTTTATTCTTCGGACAAAAATCTTTAGTTTATTAAAAATCTCAGTGAAAAGTTTCCTGAAGAGCTAAGTAAGCGGCAGCGAAATGGCAATCGAAACGTGCTTTCACTTTCAATAATCAATATCGGTGATTTTAATAATTTTGTCTGGATAATTAGGCCGATATTTTTAGAGTTTAACTATTTAATTTAAAATTCCCGTGATTTAATTGTAATTATTAATTTACAAGTACCCGTGTGTAAAAACAAAAATAAATTATCGCAGTGTTGTGATATTTTATTTGTTAAAATTTTATTTTTTATTATCTTTTAACTGTAATAAAGAGCAGAAAAAAAGTCAGCCGTATACAGTGGATAAAGAAAAATTAAATCAGCGTTTTCTATTGTTGTTTTTGCTTAAACATGGATTTTTGTCTTTGTTTGGACAAAATTTTTAGCTCCTGAAGAGCTAAGTAAGCGGTAGCAAAATGGCCATCGAAACGTGCCTTTACCTTCAATAAGCAATACCGGTGATTTTAATAATTTTGTCGAGATAGTTAGCGCGATATTTTTAAAGTTAATCAAAATTCCTGTGTGTTAATTTAATGCAGTGTTTTTATTTGCAATTAAGAACTATGTATAAACAGGTGGTCAGGAATGCATCTATTCTCAGCAATGGTTAGTAAAATATTCAGAGGTCGATATGATATGTGGTCTTCACCCGGGGAAAATATTTATGACATACTATTGCATAAAATTTAATAGAAAATTTCTTATTGCAATGCTAGGTAGATCTAGAAGCATCTATCTGAGTGCCGTGGATGCGTTCAATTTGACTGATGGTTGTCGAATTAGGAATGGGTGTTACTGTATGCAATATTTGCACGCGTTCATACTACTGTGTAACGTATAAAACGGAATGAGTTGCCAGATACTTAGCCACGCTGGCATGCTGGCGTTCGCACCGGCTAGGGCTCGCCGTCTTGGGATGGTTCTTTGGCCAACCAAACTGGGTACCTGGACAGCTACAAAAAAAGTAATCATGCCAGCAAAAAAAAACATTTAAATGTTAATAAAATGAGGTCCGAAGCAACCCCTGTCTGCTCCCTGCTGCACACACAACTATTACCTTGGCTGGTGTTCTGCCCGATTTATGGCTCTCCCGCTTGAGGTTAGGAATCTCACCGTGACATTGTATTTCATTTTTTTAAATGTCCCAAAGAAACTCCTTTACAACTACTTACCCCACCCTACTTACTGTTAAAAAGTCTTAAGCCTTCATATTAAAATTTATACACCCTCAAATTTAATTCATTATAAATTCGTAAGTTTTTTTAGTAACCAAAACTAAATTTTCTTTCTTACTGACATACAAGCATTGCAAAATAAAATATAAAAAAAACGATGAGGCCTTAATTACTAACAATATTTTTTATTAATAAATTAAATTATTGCTAAACGAATCAATAACAAATTTTTAGTTACTAATATTTTTCTTTTTATTTATTTCTGTTTTTCTTGGTTATGCTGCATCTCCAGGTAGAAGCCGTCCGTCCGTTGAGTTTAGGTACGGGTTCTGTTTAGGTAAGTTTTCTTTTAAACCGTTTATACCACTTATATTTAACTTTGCCAATTTTTATTATTTTCTTAGGTAAGGAGAACACTACGGCGATATAACCACCTGATGACCCCGATACAAAAACCTAGGCTAAGCTCACCCTATACCAACGCGCACTCAGATCTAATGATGCCTGAGGAATGAAACGTGGAAAACGAGAAGGTATATATATGTATGTTTTCCTTACTATTTTGCTTAAAGATTAATATAATGTGTTTTATTTTGTTCGTAGGTCGTCTGTCGTTAGTGTCCGAAGTCCTTGGCTGAATACCTGGCACCGCCGGAAATGGCGATGCTGATGAAATGCTGGTCCCACGGTGGATGTGACAGCGATGGTGTGGCTGATGGTGGCGGTTGTTTAGCTTGTTTGTTTAATTTTATAGTTTTTATTTTTTATATGTAGTTTAAACGTTTTCTTTTACTGTTCTCTCTTTTCTTTTATGGCTAACTTTTTTCTTTCAATTTGGCTACAATGTATTATTATAATTAGTTTTGCCTTTTCCAAATTGTTCTTATTAATTTTTATAATATTCATAATATTTTAAGTTCACTATATCTTTCTGCTTCAGGTTTAGTTGCTAGTTTTCGGTTTAATTTTTATAATTTAGTTTAAGTTTTTATAATATTATTTAACTTTATTTTAAGTCTGCCATATATGTGATATTTAATTTAACAATAAACAATTTTGTAACCTTTCTTAAATGTGTTTTTTTTTTAAGTTCTAGAATTTTCCTTTCTCCGAGCCACTTGTCACACCTTACTTCGCACAATCAGAAAAGATCAACATTTTATTTTTACCTCACAAAGAAACCTCTTGGCCGCCATGGATATTCCCCATTTTCCTGATAAGAGAACACTTTTCATTATTACCTTCAACGACTTTTATAAAATTTGCTATTTGAATCCATAGGAGTGGAAACTGGATTGCAGGATATCATATTAAAACGCTCTAACATTTTTTCAATGTAACTCGATTGATAAATTGTTCATTTCTTTCCAAAAACGCAGTTTATTCTCATACCTAGGAATAAAATCTTTCCTATACCAAGATCTTTAATTTTGAAATTATCTTTCAGTTGCCTAATCAACGCATTTTAGGTTTCTTCATTTTTGCATAAAGCAATCATATCATTCACGTTAACTGCTGAAATAATCATCTTTCTGATTTTCATTTTGTACAAAGACGCATTGTTTTGCCTCATTCCCATATTTTTTAACTTTTCACTTAACTTTCTATTCCACATTCTTGAAGCTTGTTTTAGTCCATATAAATTTCAAGCGTTTTAGCGTTTTCAAGCGTAGTATATGATTGTTTGTAATTGATATACCTTCAGGAGGATCAATGTAAATTTAATCTTCTAAATCTCATTGAAGAAAAGCAGTAAATGGTTTATTTGTACATCATATTATAGGGCAAACGTTCACAAATACCGTAAAGTATTATACCTCATCACAGGTACATATGTGTTTGTATAATCTATACCATTACGTTGTGAACAGCCTCTTGCTTTATATTTTACATTCACTTCTTCGTTCTTCATTTTTTTAAAGACCCACTTAGTTTTCAATTTCTTATCATGTTTGTTTTCTACGATATTCCATGTTTTATTTTCTAATAATGATTTGTTTTCACTTTTGATTGCTTCTAGCCAATGACTTTTTTCAGTGCTATTTACTGCTTCGGAATAATCAAGAGGATCACCAGAATTACTGTGCGTGAAATACATCATCCATCCGTGTTGGCTTTTTTGTTCTTTTTGCCTGAAACTTCTTTATCGTGTGGAACTTGTTCATTTGCTTCATCATCATTTGAACTATGTATGTAGAACTTCTTCTTCATGTGGGAAATTGTTTTCATGATTTTCAGCCAGCTCAATTTCTAATTTAACATCATTATCATTCAAAACCGATTTTACTTCGTCGCATATCCTCAATTCTTATTAGTTTGTAAGGAACAAGAGATTAAATCATGTTTCTTTTTTTTCAATTCAAAATACATTTTATTGTCAACAAAAACAACATTTAGATGTTGAGCGATACCCAACCATTACACATTTTTTAAGTTGAGATTGCATTGTATTTCAACTTTGTTGTGGCATTACCGTATAAAACTATGTGTTGATACAGTTGACAAAAGTTTTAAAAAATTACAACTCATCGGTGGCAGTTGTAACAATTACAACCAAAAAAGTTGAGTTGTCTTTTAGATGACCAAACTGAGTTGAGTTGTAAACCGTAATAGTGGTAAAAGTTTTCTTATGCTGTTGTTAACAGCATGGCTCAATCGTTTATGCCATGTTTCTTTAGTAACTCCGACATAATTTCTTCTTGGCACATTTATCTTATACAGAATGGCCCAAAAAAAGACTGAAGGATTAAAAATAAATGTATTTTTTTTTGTTTTTATTTTTTTATTAATTTTTTTTATGTTTTTAAATATTTAATTCATGGAAATTTTTTACATCTAAGTGTGAAATATAACATCTATCAAATGGTGTCCATTTTCTTGCAAACAAAAATTGGCTCTTTTAGCCGCATTTTCCATTACTGCCCGTAGAGTTTCTGGTTCCAAGTTCCTTATTTCTGCTTGAATGGTCTGCTTAAGCTTTCGAATTGTTTGGGGTTTATTGATATACACAACTCCTTTCAAATAGCCCCACAAAAAAAAAAAAAGTCTGGAGCAGTCAAATCTGGTGAACGTGGAGGCTAAGCAAAATCACAATTTCTGGAAATTATTCGTTCACCAAAAATGTTATGAAGAAGTTCCATTGTCGCTCTGCTGTATGCGCAGTTGCTCCATCTTGCTGGAACCATATGTTTTGAGCCCCGTTAACCGTTTCTGGTTGACCATCCACATCTTCGAAAAAATATGGACCGATAATTTTATCAGCCATAACACTGCACCAAACAGTACATCTGGCGGGGTGTAATTCACGCTGATGTAATGACCTAGGATTGTGAGTGCCTCAAAATCTACAATTTTGTTTGTTAAAATAGCCATTTAAGTGGAAATGAACTTCATCGCTCATTATAAGATTGTTTAAAAAGTTATCATTTTCTCTGGCTATTTGACTAAAACGAATAGCATATTGCAGGCGTGCCTGATGATCTTGGGGAAGCAGTTGCTGTACCATTTGAATTTTATACGGAAACATTTTAAGATCCCGCTTCAAAATTCTTTGCAGGGATGTTCTGGAGATTCCCAATTGAGCAGAACTACGACGAGTAGAGACAGATGGATCTTCGTTTACACCCTGCCATACAGCCTCTACAACTGCTGCATTGCGCACAGATCGACCTCTTCCTCTTCCTAGAAGATCTGACACTCTTCCATGTTCCTCAGTCTTTTTTGGGCCACCATGTATAATTTTCCGTCTTTAACTGCTTCTATGTATAGAATTTTGTTCTTTGTAATTTAACATTTGTTACCAGTAAAATTAATTTCAAAACCTTTCTCTGTAGGCTGACTTACAGATATTAAATTTGCAGAAAGTTCTAGTACAAACTAAGCAGAATTTTTGCAGAATTTCTCACAGTTATAACAGATGATGTTTTTCCTTTTTGTTTTGTCTAAAATGATAATTCTTCTGTTGTAGCAAAATTATTGTAGGTTTCAAAATCTTGCAATAATTTTTTTTATCGTGTCTGCTCTGACTTTTATGCCGCTGCTTTCAATCGCCATTATCATTGGCCCAAAATGATCCGGTAAGCCACTGAGCAAAAAGCTTCCAACCCACTCATCATTCACTTTAAATACAATCTGGGCTGTATCCACAATTTTATCAATATACTCACTTATGCTTTTACAGTTTACTAGTTAGGTTGTTTTTAGCTTTTTCAACAAACCACAGCGCTGCGACAAGCCAGAGTCTTCATAATTGGTTTTGAGTTTTCCCCAAACATCTTTCGCCGTTGAAATGTTTTGTATATGTAAAAACAAGTTTGGTGATATGTAAAATACTAATCTGGAGATAGCCTTCTTCTTTATCTTCTCATCTGTTTCTGTTCCCAAAATTGTTTTTAAGTAACTCTGCAGCTTCATTGCATGCTCTACAGCAAACTTCCACTTATGGTAGTTTTCTCGGCCAGTCAACTTTTCATATTTTTGCACGTTGCCTGGGCCCATAACCTGTTGAAATAATTTTAGCAAACAACAGCAAAAAATCCACAATTAAAAAAAACGACCAACAGATTCAAATGAAATATGGAAATAAAAAAACTATTAAAGTAAAACAAAGTTAATAATAAATATGTGTTGCTAATTTAGCCTTTAAATAAATTTTACATTTCAACAACTTGACATTGTTCATCAGTACTAGCTTCAGGATATATTAGAGTATCATCCTCGTACAGAACTATTTCACATTAATTAATTACATTTGGTAAATCATTTAAATATATATTGAACCCTGAGGAACTCCGTATTCGTTTTTCATTATATATGAATTTGTACCGTTCACTGTCCCAGTTGCATTCTGTTTGTGTGGTAAGATCTAAACCATTTTTATTCTTTACCCGTAACGCCATATGTGGAGAGCTCTTTTAAAATCCAAGAAAATTGCCATAATTTTATTATACTTGTCTCTGTTTTTCCACATGAAATTTTTTTTCTGAAACCAGATTTATATTTTGAAAACAAATAAGATCCTTCCATGTAATTCCCTAAGTTGTTGGTTTACATCGCTTTCCAATATCTTTTCACATATATTTAAAGTTTTATTTTATTTTCTGTACTTTCTTCGTAGGAAATATCACTGTAATTTTTCATTTATCTGGGAAAATTCCTGTTTCCAATGAGGTATTGATTATTCTCAAAAGATAAATTCCAATAATATTCCTATTGTGCAATATCATTTTAGTAGAAACTTTTTTAAAGTCTGGTTTTTTATTTATGTTTTTGCATATTTGTTTTAATTCTAAAAAATTAATTGTGCGAAACTGAAATCTAGAGTTTATCCTACCGTGGTCTTTAGCATTGCTTATAGCACCGTTAATAAATTTATTCTTTTCATATACAGTTTTAGATTTATACGTCATGCTATATCTGTATTTTCCGATTACGCACTACGGTATTTCATTATATTATTCCGTTTTTTTAGAGAATGTATCATCAGCGTATAAGACAATTTCATATTTTTCTAATACTTTTTCCATGTATATAATAAACAGAAGAGCTCCAAGTATTGATCCCTGTGAAACTTATATTCATTTTCGATTGGTTTTGATTTTACATTGTTGACCTCCGTAGTTTGCTCACGTTTGGTTAAATATTGGTGTCAATTCTAAAAAACGCGCTGGTGAAGTGAAACTTTATATGGAAAAGAAAAGCAAGTGTTAAAAAATGTCTTCATTTGCTTGTGTTTTAAATACAAAATATACTGTTTTTAGGAGACTAAACTCCTCATGCAAAATACTCGCGTTTATTTAATTTTTGTAATGCAAAGAAAACAAAAACAATGATCACCTCTTCTCCATAAAATTTTCACTTCAACGGCGTGTTTATGAGAATCGACAACATAAAAAGGTGCGGCTTTTCAGGAATTCGAAAAATGTCCATAAGAGATAATGCGTAATTTCACATTTTTCCTAACTTTATTACTAAAAACCTCTACATATCCTGAATATAACTTATACACTTCTAAAATCTACTATGCCTTGGCTTTCGCACCCTGTAGTCCGCTAAGCCGAACCTTTTCATTTTTGACCCATTTTTAGGAGTTGGAAAAATGTCCATATGGGAAAATGCGTAATTTCATATTTTTCTTTATTCTGTTACTAAAAACCTGTACAAATTCTGAATATAACCTATACACTTCTGAAATCTGCAATGCCTTTGCTTTCGCCCCATGTAGTCCGCTAAGCCGCACCTTTTCATTTTTGACCCATTTTTAGGAATTTGTAAAATGTCTTAATGTGGAAATGAGTAATTTCACATTTTTTAATTTTATTACTAAAAACCTATACAAATTCTGAATATAACCTATACACTTTTGAAATCTACAATGCCTTTGCTTTCGCCCACCTTAGTCCGCAAAGCCGCACCTTTTTATTTTTGATCCATTTTTAGGAATTTGAAAAATGTCCATAAGAGAAAATGCGTAATTTCACATTTTTCCTAACTTTATTATTAAAAATTGATACAAATTCTGAATATAACCTACACTTCTGAAGTCGACAATGCTTTCGACCCCTGTAGTCCGCTAGCCGCACCTTTTTATTTTTCACCCATTTTCAGGAATTCAAAAAATGTCCATATGGGGAAGTGCGTAATTTCACATTTTTCTTAATTCTTTTACTAAAAACCTATACAAATACTGAATATAACCTATACACTTCTGAAATCTACAATGCCCTGGCTTTCGCCGCCTGTATTCCTCTAAGCCTCACCTCTTCATTTTTGAGCCATTTTTAGGAATTTGTAAAATGTCTAAGTGGGGAATGCGTAATTTCACATTTTACTTAATTCTATTACTAAAAACCTGTACAAATTTTGAATATAACCTATACACTTCTGACATCTACAATGCCTTTGCTTTCGCCCCATGTAGTCCGATAAGACGCACCTTTGCATTTTTGAGCTATTTTTAGGAATTTGAAAAATGTCTGTAATGAAAAATGAAAAAACCTATACAAATTCTGAATATGACCTATATAAAGGGTGTTTTTTATAGACGTATAGAACTTTAAGTTGGCATCACTTTTTTAACTGGCGGCCATTTTGTCAGCTGTCAAGTGATTAATATTTAGTTTGGTTTGCCATTTCATCATGAATAGGTTGACAAAAGAACAACGCTTGCAAATCGTGCAAATTTATTTCGAAAATAATGGTTCAGTTCGCGAAGTTTACCGCAAGCTCCGTCCATTTTATGGTCGACATAATCGGCCATCAGAGCAATTAATTCGGTTAACCATAGATCGTTTTCGCACTACGTTTACTCTATGTGATAATACGCATCCGCAGAGACGTCGAACAGTGCGCACCGAAGAAACAATTGCCGCTGTAGAGCAAAGTGTTGAAGAGGACCCGAATGAATCGATTCGCCACCGTGCACAGCAATTAGAGCTTTGTCCATCAACTTTATGGAAGATTTTGCGCAAAGATCTTGGCTTGCGACCTTACAAGATCCAGCTTGTGCAAGAATTAAAGCCGCGAGACCATGCAATGCGTCGTGATTTTGGTGTATGGGCCGAAAATGAGATTGATCTCGATGCTGATTTTCATAGCAAAATTTTGTTCAGTGATGAGGCTCATTTTTGGTTGAATGGCTACGTCAACAAGCAAAATTGCCGCATTTGGAGTGAAGGGAATCCACATGAGACCCTTGAAACGCCATTACATGCACAAAAACTGACTGTTTGGTGTGCTCTATGGGCTGGTGGAGTCATTGGGCCATACTTCTTCCGAAATAATGCTGGAGAGTCAGTTACCGTTAATGGAGACCGGTATAGAGCCATGATAACCGACTATTTTGTTCCCCAATTGGATGGCATGAATGTGCATGAGTTGTGGTTCCAACAAGACGGCGCTACATGCCACACAGCGCACGTTACAATCGATTTATTGAAGGAAACATTCGATGAGCGCATAATTTCGCGGAATGGACCTGTCAATTGGCCACCAAGATCGTGCGATTTGACACCATTGGATTATTTTCTTTGGGGATATGTGAAGTCGCTCGTCTACGCCAACAAACCAGAAACGTTAGGGGACTTGGAAGCCAACATTCGTAGCGTTATTGCCAACATACGGCCCCACATGCTCAAAAAAGTGGTTGAAAATTGGACCTGTAGAATTGACTTTATTCGAGCCAGCCGCGGCGGCCACATGCCCGAAATCATATTTAAACATTAATGGCATAAAATTATCCTTCCAATAAAGCCAAATTGATGGACATTAAAACGATTTTCTTGTGTTTTATTTCAATTCGAAGTTCTATACGTCTATAAAAAACACCCTGTACTTCTGAAATCTACAATGCCTTTGCTTTCGCCCCATTTTTAAGAATTTGTAAAATGTCTTAATGGAGAAATGCGTAATTTCACATTTTTTTTAATTCTGTTACTAAAAACCTATACAAATTCTGAATATTACCTTTACACTTCTGAAATCTACAATGCCTAGGATTTCGCCCCCCTGTAGTCCGCTAAGCCGCACCTTTTCGTTTTTGATCCATTTTTAGGAATTTCAAAAATGTCCATAAGGGAAAATGCATAATTTCACGTTTTTCTTAACACCATGACTAAAAACCTATACAAATTCTGAACATAATCTATACACTTCTGAAATTTACAATGCCTTGGCTTTCACCCCCTGTATTCCGCTAGGCCGCACCTTTTCATTTCTAACCCATTTTTAGGAATTTGAAAAATGTCCATATGGCGAAAAACGTTATTTCACATTTTACTTAATTCTATTATTAAAAACCTATACAAATTCTAAATATAACCTGTACATTCCTGAAATCTACAATGCCTTGGCTTTCGCCCCCTGTAGTGCGCCAAGCCGCACCTTTTTATTTTTGACCCATTTTTAGGTATTTGACAAATGCCTGTATTAAGAAAACAAAGGTAAGTTTTTTGACCTGATTTTCTAAATTTTTATATATTGACTTTTTATGTTTTGCTATAAATAAATAGAATTAAGTTTTTTATAAATTGGTGCACTTTTTATATAATTTTTTTAATTTTCACAAGGAAATGTTAAAATAATTCAATTCTGTTAACATTTTTTGAGTGAGAGGAATGTAAAGTATAACTGGGTTTTCAAAAACGAAGCCAACAGACGGAGCTATCTTCACACCCTTGTCGATTTTGATGGTGCAAAAGAAGCATTTTATAAATGGCATATAGTGGTTCAGGAACAAAGCTCGAATACTTGAAATTAGAATACGGAACAAGTATTCTAGTGATCGAAATTTTTCATGTAAATTGACCTACATGCATATATGGTCCTATCTTTTGAACAGTTATAAACAAACGTTTGAAAATTTGACAGAATGTCGATAACTATGACCATTATAATAACAATTATAAATATTTAAAATTATAAATTAAAGGGTGACCCAATAGATTATATATATAATGGTTGTAAAGAGACGATTGATTGTGTATGTCCGCTATAGGAGCAAGTATACAATTTGAATTTTGAAATTAAAGGGTGTGCTCATGAACCGTTATACACAAACATTTGAAAATTAGACAAAATATCCACATTTTTGTATGGTATATCAAGAAGTATAAAGAGCTAAAAATTAAAAATAAAGGTGTCCCAATAGTTGATGAATGAGGCCAAACTTTTGAACACCTGAAATCTCTTTTAAGTGGGTTTTTTGCAAGAATTATTCTTCTTGATCCTCGCTAAAAACGGAGGCTATTAGAATCGTTGCAATTTCTTCGTTTTGATTAATATCCATTTGGTTTGATAAAGATTTATTGTATAAATTTGTAACTTTTATAATAATTTACATTAAAAATAAGTTTAAAAAAATGTCTCTTGAATTATTTTAATTCTGACAGTAGAGCTGTAAATTTTTACCACTTTGCAATTCTTAGTACCGTGTAAACTAACAATGTTGTCAGATAAAGATATTGTCAGATAATTAGCTTACAATGGAACTGCCTGTTTTCTGGCAAATGCCTTACAAACGTGTGAACTGACAATCCACATTTTGGTGACAATTTTTCTTTGCCTTTTCATTGTCAGCACATTTTCAGGTCTGGCAATATTGTAAGATGTGACAACCGTGTGTACAGAGCTTTAGTGTCATAAAACGGAATAATATAATGAAATACCGTATAGCGTAATCGGAAAATACATATATAGGGTAAACTCTACCGTGGTCTTTAGCATTGCTTATAGCACCGTTAATAAATTTATTCTTTTCATATACAGTTTTAGATTTATACGTCATGCTATATATGTATTTTCCGATTACGCTCTACGGTATTTCATTATATTATTCCGTTTTTTTTAGAGAATGTATCATCAGCGTATAAGACAATTTCACATTTTTCTAATACTTTTTCCATGTATATAATAAACAGAAGAGCTCCAAGTATTGATCCCTGTGAAACTTATATTCATTTTCGATTGGTTTTGATTTTACATTGTTGACCTCCGTAGTTTGCTCACGTTTGGTTAAATATTGGTGTCAATTCTAAAAAACGCGCTGGTGAAGTGAAACTTTATATGGAAAAGAAAAGCAAGTGTTAAAAAAAATGTCTTCATTTGCTTGTGTTTTAAATACAAAATATACTGTTTTTGGGAGGCTAAACTCCTCATGCAAAATTCTCGCGTTTATTTAATTTTTGTAATGCAAAGAAAACAAAAACAATGATCACCTCCTCTCCATAAAATTTTCACTTCAACTGCGTGTTTTTGAGAATCGACAACATAAAAAGGTGCGGCTTTTCAGGAATTTGAAAAATGTCCATAAGAGATAATGCGTAATTTCACATTTTTCCTAACTTTATTACTCAAAACCTCTACATATTCTGAATATAACCTACACACTTCTAAAATCTACTATGCCTTGGCTTTCGCACCCTGTAGTCCGCTAAGCCGAACCTTTTCATTTTTGACCCATTTTTAGGAATTGGAAAAATGTCCATATGGGAAAAAAGCGTAATTTCATATTTTTCTCTATTCTGTTACTAAAAACCTGTACAAATTCTGAATATAACCTATACACTTCTGAAATCTACAATGCCTTTGCTTTCGCCCCATGTAGTCCGCTAAGCCGCACCTTTTCATTTTTGACCCATTTTTAGGAATTTGTAAAATGTCTTAATGGGGAAATTAAAATCACATTTTTTAATTTTATTACTAAAAACCTATACAAATTCTGAATATAACCTATACACTTCTGAAATCTACAATGCCTTTGCTTTCGCCCACCTTAGTCCGCAAAGCCGCACCTTTTTATTTTTGATCCATTTTTAGGAATTTGAAAAATGTCCATAAGAGAAAATGCGTAATTTCACATTTTTCCTAACGTTATTATTAAAAACCGATACAAATTCTGAACATAACCAATACACTTCTGAAGTCGACAATGCTTTCGACCCCTGTAGTCCGCTAGCCGCACCTTTTCATTTTTCACCCATTTTCAGGAATTCAAAAAATGTCCATATGGGGAAGCGCGTAATTTCACATTTTTCTTAATTCTTTTACTAAAAACCTATACAAATACTAATATAACCTATACACTTCTGAAATCTACAATGCCCTGGCTTTCACCCCCTGTATTCCGCTAGGCCGCACCTTTTCATTTCTAACCCATTTTTAGGAATTTGTAAAATGTCTATGTGGGGAATGCGTAATTTCACATTTTTCTTAATTTTATTACTAAAAACCTGTACAAATTTTGAATATAACCTATACACTTCTGACATCTAAAATGCCTTTGCTTTCGCCCCATGTAGTCCGATAAGACGCACCTTTGCATTTTTAAGCTATTTTTAGGAATTTGAAAAATGTCTGTAATGAAAAATGAAAAAACCTATACAAATTCTGAATATCTACAATGCCTTTGCTTTCGCCCCATTTTTAAGAATTTGTAAAATGTCTTAATGGAGAAATGCACAATTTCACATTTTTTTTAATTCTGTTACTAAAAACCTATACAAATTCTGAATATAACCTATACACTTCTGAAATCTACAATGCCTTGGCTTTCACCCACCCTAGTCCGCTAAGCCGCACCTTTATATTTTTGGCCCATTTTTAGGAATTTGAAAAATGTCCATAAGAGAAAATGTCCATGCATCGGGACTGCACTTTTTGAGCTACAGCAATTTTTCTGACCCAAGGTAAAATATTCGGTACAAATGCACGTCATATTTTTTGAGAAGTTATTTGTATGTGAAAGGGGCTATTATGCATATATTTTGATGAAATTTTGTACAAGAGTTCTTGTTGACCCAAAAAATAATTCTGTTGAAATTAGGAGAAGTTGGCCCATATTTGGACCTAGTCCACATAGAAGGGTGTATCAAAAATTTGTCAAAAATGACAATAGAGCTCTCAAATTATGTGGTATCTGGCAATTCATTTGGAAAAGGTAAAAAAATTATTTTATTGCCATCTAATATTACATAACTTAAATAACTGAAAATTGCAAATAAATTTAAAACCAATGGAAATAACTGGTAAAACCAAGTACCTGTTATATTATGTTTCAAAGAGGTAAAAAAGATCATGTTGAAACTTCGAGCAATAGTATATTAATCCATGCATTCATTTTTTTTTTCTTCATTATTGTTTAAACAATGGCTAAATTCAGTTATAGTGTTCTATCTGATATATATTTTGAACGGAAAGATGAAAACGACATTATTTTACATATAATGAATAAATGAATTAAAGTTCATAACTTAAAAATAAAAAACTTTTTAAATACTTTAAGAAAACGGTACAATCAATGCTCCAGAAACAAGAAATTGTTTTACTTACGCAACCAAGAATGGCTAAGAAATAAACTTATTTTTAAAAAGCCATCAGTAACTACCACGGAAACTGGAAAAGGTGGTCGACCAGCAAAGCCAATTGATAATTGTAGTGAAAGATCACGAAGACGCAAGCTTAAACATATCAATGAAGAAGTTTCTTGTAGCATCATAAAGGATTCATTTCTGCATCAAATTCAACCATCGAAAACTAAAAAGATCGATGGAAAAGTTGCACAAGCTTTAACCGAAACAAAGTATTCGTCAAGCTGCACCATATGCCAAAAAACAACAAGTCAATTGAGCCAACCACCAACACAAGACGATAGTTTTAATGAAGCATATGAATTTGGAATGTCACCTCTTCATGCTAGAATTCGTTTTGTGGAGCATATTCTTAAATTGGGATACGATTTGGAATTTGGCCCGTTAGACGAAACAGTGAGAAACAACAAAGAAAATTTGGAAAAAAGAAAGCAAAAAAAAACATATTCAAGAAAAATACCGTGAGATAGGCCTTATAATTGACCAGCCAAAGCAAGTAGAAGGAAATTCTAATGATGGAAACACAGCAAGGAGATTTTTTCCGATCCAGAAACTGCAGCTTCTATAACTGGAATAGATTATGATTTAATACGACGATTCCCAATCATATTAGAAGTTATAGCATGTAGCAAAAGGATAGATGCAAAAAAATTTGGTCAGTATGCTAATGAGACAGCAACCCTTTATAACCAAAAATATTCTTGGAGCATATGCCAACCACAGTTCACAAAATTTTGTTTCATGGGGAACAAATAATTCAACACAATATGCTTCCAATTAGAGATCTCTCAGAAGAAGCGCAAGAAAAAGGAACAAAGACTACAGATTCTTTCGCGAGCACAATACAAGAAAAATTTCCATATATTGTACTAATGAAGATCTTATTAATATTTTGTTGTGCACATCAGACACATATATGTCCAGTATTCGACAAAAATGGAAATCAACTTCATTAGAGTCATCTAACTCTGAAGCTAAACAACTACTACAAAATGAAAATCAAAGCTATTTCGAAGAAATTTTTACTAATATTGTTTAATTAATACTAGTTTAAAGATTATAATTTGTTTCTAATTTTAGTATAAATTTTTATTAATACATTTAAATAAAATATATGTGCACTTTAAATCATTAGTAAAAGTTTACTTAAAATTTTATCGATGTTGTGTTCTGTATATAATATATTCAAATGGTATTGATATTGTTGGGAATTTCAGTGTTATTTTTCAGTTTAATCCACACAAGAATTAGCTTTCTTCCAAAAAAAACCAACCTTTGGCCCCTGTGAATATTGAGACTAAATAAATGTCAGGGGCCAAATGTTGGCATTTTCTGACCAAAATTAAGTTTAGGAATAATAAATAAGTATTGGTTGTAAAATACGATTGAAGAATGTAAAAAATTATAAAAAATACCTATTTCAAAATATTCAACTTTTACATGGAAACTCAACAAAAAAATAACATGCATTTTTAACTCCACATTACTTACGTTCCTATCAGTCGATTTTTACGTTTGAACACGCAAATTGAAGCTTAAAGTCCCTCCTATTGAACAAAACAAAAAGCGTAAAAAAATACCAATCCGGTCAAAAGTTATAGAGTTTTGACCGCTATCTCGCGAAATTGACCACTGTGCGCCGGTGATTTTAATATTGATTGGAGGGCAGATTTTTATAAACAGAGAATTGAAAGCATACTTAATGATAATGGGTTGAAACAGATAATGCTTGAAGATACCAGAATAGCATAGAACTCAAATACAATAATAGATTATATCATAACAAATAATGAACGAATATCTGCAAGAACCAATATACACAACAAAATATCAGATCATGAAGCGATAGACATAATTATTGAATGTGAAAATAATATACCAGAGATAAAAAGAAAACAAATAGAGGTATTTAAATATAATAAAAACCGTTTTAGAAATGAACTTATTGCAATACTGGAATATAAAAGAATGGTTAATGTTAACGAACAGGTGGAAAACTTTGATAAATGTATGGAAAGTACGATAGCAAAATTTATTGTAAAAAAACAAATTAATGAATACAATAAGAATATATGGTTTAGTATCGACCTAAGAAATCAAAAAACAGAAAAGGTGAGGGCATACTAAAGAGCTGTAAACAAACTCATCATGGGCCACATACAAAACATAGCATTGCTTATAGCACCGTTAATAAATTTATTCTTTTCATATACAGTTTTAGATTTATACGTCATGCTATATATGTATTTTCCGATTACGCTATACGGTATTTCATTATATTATTCCGTTTTATAACACTAAAGCTCTGTACACACGGTTGTCACATCTTACAATATTGTCAGACCTGACAATATTGTAAGATGTGCTGACAATGAAAAGGCAAAGAAAAATTGTCACCACAATGTGGATTGTCAGTTCACACGTTTGTAAGGCATTTGCCAGAAAACAGGCAGTTCCATTGTAAGCCAATTATCTGACAATATCTTTATCTGACAACATTGTTAGTTTACACGGTACTAAGAATTGCAAAGTGGTAAAAATTTACAGCTCTACTGTCAGACTTAAAATAATTCAAGAGACATTTTTTTAACTTTTTTTTAATGTAAATTTTATAATAAGTTACAAATTTATACAATAAATCTTTATCAAACCAAATGGATATTAATCAAAACGAAGAAATTGCAACGATTCTAATAGCCTCCGTTTTTAGCGAGGATCAAGAAGAATAATTCTTGCAAAAAACCCACTTAAGAGATTTCAGGTGTTCAAAAGTTTGGCCTCATTCATCAACTATTGGGACACCTTTATTTTTAATTTTTAGCTATTTATACTTCTTGATATACCATACAAAAATGTGGATATTTTGTCTAATTTTCAAATGTTTGTATATAACGGTTCATGAGCACACCCTTTAATTTCAAAATTCAAATTGTGTACTTGCTCTTATAGCGGACATATACAATCAATCGTCTCTTTACAACCATTATATACATTATCTATTGGGTCACCCTTTAATTTATAATTCTAAATATTTATAATTGTTATTATAATGGTCATAGTTATCGACATTCTGTCAAATTTTCAAACGTTTGTTCATAACTGTTCAAAAGATAGGACCATATATGCATGTAGGTCAATTTACATGACAAATTTCGATCACTAGAATACTTGTTCCGTATTCCAATTTCAAGTATTCGAGCTTTGTTCCTGAACCACTATATGCCATTTATAAAATGCTTCTTTTGCACCATCAAAATCGACAAGGGTGTGAAGATAGCTCCGTCTGTTGGCTTCGTTTTTGAAAACCCAGTTATAGTTTACATTCCTCTCACTCAAAAAATGTTAACAGAATTGAATTATTTTAACATTTCCATGTGAAAATTAAAAAAATTATATAAAAAGTGCACCAATTTATAAAAAACTTAATTCTATTTATTTATAGCAAAACATAAAAAGTCAAAATATAAAAATTTAGAAAATCAGGTCAAAAAACTTACCTTTTTTTCTTAATACAGGCATTTGTCAAATACCTAAAAATGGGTCAAAAATAAAAAGGTGCGGCTTGGCGCACTACAGGGGCCGAAAGCCAAGGCATTGTAGATTTCAGAAATGTATAGGTTATATTTAGAATTTGTATAGGTTTTTATTAATAGAATTAAGTAAAATGTGAAATAACGTTTTTCGCCATATGGACATTTTTCAAATTCCTAAAAATGGGTTAGAAATGAAAAGGTGCGGCCTAGCGGAATACAGGGGGTGAAAGCCAAGGCATTGTAAATTTCAGAAGTGTATAGGTTATGTTCAGAATTTGTATAGGTTTTTAGTCATACTGTTAAGAAAAATGTGAAATTACGCATTTTCCCTTATGGACATTTTTGAAATTCCTAAAAATGGATCAAAAACGAAAAGGTGCGGCTTAGCGGACTACAGGGGGGCGAAATCCTAGGCATTGTAGATTTCAGAAGTGTCAAGGTAACATTCAGAATTTGTATAGGTTTTTAGTAATAGAATTAAGAAAAATGTGAAAATACGCATTTTCCCATATGGACATTTTTCGAATTCTTGAAAATGGGTCAAAAATGAAAAGGTGCGGCTAGCGGACCACAGTGGTCGAAAGCATTGTAGATTTCAGAAGTGTACAGGTTATGTTCGGAATTTGTATAGATTTTTAGTAATAAAGTTAGGAAAAATGTGAAATAACGCATTTTCTCTTATGGACATTTTTCAAATTCCTAAAAATGGGTCAAAAATATAAAGGTGCGGCTTAGCGGACTAGGGTGGGTGAAAGCCAAGGCATTGTAGATTTCAGAAGTGTATAGGTTATATTCAGAATTTGTATAGGTTTTTAGTAACAGAATTTAAAAAAATGTGAAATTACGCATTTCTCCATTAAGACATTTTACAAATTCTTAAAAATGGGGCGAAAGCAAAGGCATTGTAGATTTCAGAAGTGTATAGGTCATATTCAGAATTTGTATAGGTTTTTTAATTTTTCATTATAGACATTTTTCAAATTCCTAAAAATAGTTCAAAAATGCAAAGGTGTGTCTTATCGGACTACATGGGGCGAAATCAAAGGCATTGTAGATGTCAGAAGTGTATATGTAGGTTATATTCAAAATTTGTACAGGTTTTTAGTAATAGAATTAAGAAAAATGTGAAATTACGCATTCCCTACATAGACATTTTACAAATTCCTAAAAATGGCTCAAAAATGAAGAGGTGATGCTTAGAGGAATACAGGCGGTGAAAGCCAGGGCATTGTAGATTTCAGAAGTGTATAGGTTATATTCAGTATTTGTATAGGTTTTTAGTAAAAGAATTAAGAAAAATGTGAAATTACGCACTTCCCCATATGGACATTTTTTGAATTCCTGAAAATGGGTGAAAAATAAAAAGGTGCGGCTAGCGGACTACAGGGGTCGAAAGCATTGTCGACTTCAGAAGTGTAGGTTATATTCAGAATTTGTATCAATTTTTAATAATAAAGTTAGGAAAAATGTGAAATTACGCATTTTCTCTTATGGACATTTTTCAAATTCCTAAAAATGGATCAAAAATAAAAAGGTGCGGCTTTGCGGACTAAGGTGGGCGAAAGCAAAGGCATTGTAGATTTCAGAAGTGTATAGGTTATATTCAGAATTTGTATAGGTTTTTAGTAATAAAATTAAAAAATGTGAAATTACTCATTTCCACATTAAGACATTTTACAAATTCCTAAAAATGGGTCAAAAATGAAAAGGTGCGGCTTAGCGGACTACATGGGGCGAAAGCAAAGGCATTACAGATTTCAGAAGTGTATAGGTTATATTCAGAATTTGTACAGGTTTTTAGTAACAGAATAAAGAAAAATATGAAATTACGCATTTTCCCATATGGACATTTTTCCAACTCCTAAAAATGGGTCAAAAATGAAAAGGTTCGGCTTAGCGGACTACAGGGTGCAAAAGCCAAGGCATAGTAGATTTTAGAAGTGTATAAGTTATATTCAGGATATGTAGAGGTTTTTAGTAATAAAGTTAGGAAAAATGTGAAATTACGCATTATCTCTTATGGACATTTTTCGAATTCCTGAAAAGCCGCACCTTTTTATGTTGTCGATTCTCATAAACACGCCGTTGAAGTGAAAATTTTATGGAGAAGAGGTGATCATTGTTTTTGTTTTCTTTGCATTACAAAAATTAAATAAACGCGAGTATTTTGCATGAGGAGTTTAGTCTCCTAAAAACAGTATATTTTGTATTTAAAACACAAGCAAATGAAGACATTTTTTTAACACTTGCTTTTCTTTTCCATATAAAGTTTCACTTCACCAGCGCGTTTTTTAGAATTGACACCAATATTTAACCAAACGTGAGCAAACTACGGAGGTCAACAATGTAAAATCAACACCAATCGAAAATGAATATAAGTTTCACAGGGATCAATACTTGGAGCTCTTCTGTTTATTATATACATGGAAAAAGTATTAGAAAAATGTGAAATTGTCTTATACGCTGATGATACATTCTCTAAAAGAACAGTGACCATCATTTGATCAATCAAATAACAATAACTGATGATGGAAATATCTATTACTGCGTAAAACAAAGTTTCTATCATACGAGGGCTGCTATATATATTTCTGGCCTGGCAACACTGAGTGCTGCCAAGTGCAATCTGACATTTCCATTGGAAAGTTTGTCATTTTAAAGCATAATCGTACTCAAAACGTTTTGACATACGACCATAATTTGTGTTGTTTACAGTGACTTGAAAAAATTAATATAGAAAAAAATGGAATTAACTCGTGAACATTTTCGTGCCATCATTTTTCACAACTTTCGACGTGGATTATCACGACAAGAGTACATTGATGAACTTAAATCTTTGTATGGCGATGAAGCACCATACTATAGCACTGTGAAAAATTGGTATAATGAATTTAATCGTGGCCGAAGCTCGCTCAAAGACGAATTCCGTGAAAGTCGTCCAAAAACGGCTGTTGTGCCAGAGAACATTGATGCCGTGCGTGAACTCATAATCGACATGCGACAAACCGAGAGATGGAGACATCCTTGGACATTTCTTCCACCAGCATACATTCGATGCTGCATGAACACCTGGCCGTAAAAAAGGTTTATTATCGTTGGATCCCGCACAACTTGAAAGCCGCTCAAAAAAAGGCTCGTGTCGATAGGTGCAAAGAAATGTTGCAAAAGTACAATTGCGGTGCGTCAAAAGACGTTTATAAGATCGTCACAGGTGACAAATCATGGATCTATGCGTATGAGCTCGAAACGAAACAACAATCGACCATGTGGGTCTTCAAAGACGAACAAAATCCAACGAAAGTTGTTCGTGGAGGAAGCACTTCGAAGCAAATGGTCGCCTGTTTCTTCGGAAAAACTGGTCATGTGGCGACTGTTCCGCTTGAGCAACGTAGGACGGTCACTTCTGAGTGGTACACTACAATTTGTTTGCCTGAAGTCATCGGAGATATTCGAAAAACCAACAAGAGAAGACGAATCATTGTTCACCATGACAATGCGAGCTCTCACACATCGGCTTAAACCAGAGCGTTTTTGACCGGACAAAACGTCGAATTAATGGGTCATCCGCCGTACAGCCCTGACTTGGCACCTTCTTGTTTCCTTCCTTCTTGTTTCCGCACCTCAAGAAAAAAATGCGTGGTCAACGGTTTTCGTTGCCAGAAGAAGCTGTTGAAGTGTTCAAAAACCACGTTTTAGAGGCGTCTCAATCGGAGTGGAAAAAGTGCTTCGACAACTGGTTTGAGCGCATGCAAAAGTGTATAAATCATGCTGGAGAATACTTTGAAAAACAATAAAACCATTTTTGATTATAAATATTCGCATTTTCACTATTAGGGCAGAAATATATAGAGCAGCCCTCGTATTCTTAATGAGAAAATGAAAAAAATAATGTAAACATTTATATACGTGTGACGTCTGCAGCAAGCAGCGTTGCCAGTGACTTTTTTTACAAAAAATATAATTGAAATTTTTGTACATTTTTTTTAATTACAAAACTCTTTATAAGCTGCATTTTGAACTTTGCTCATCAATTTTGATTTAACACAAGTTAAAACTTTAATTAACAAACAAAAATTCATTTAAATTTAATACGAAAAGCCGTACGAAAACGCCGTTTCGGTATAATTATTATTACAAATGTGTTAGTAGATAATTATGTATGGATAACTTTCCCTCACTCATTTCTTGCTAGGTTAATTTTAACTGAGGAACAATGCTATCAAAATATAAACACAGATGTGAATCTTGTTCAGTGAAGTAAATTCATTTTTTTTTTGTAATCTTTAATATTGCACAATGAAGATATTTGGGGTGAAGTTGAAGTTGCGTATGTATCATCTTGGTGTCTGCTCTGCACTCTCCATCATTGAAGAATCTATTTATATATAAGCGTGAAAGGCAAGGCTCTTAGTAGGCAAGGCTCAACGTTCGATGAAAGGAATATTCTGAAGATGTCGGATATTTGGGTTTCAGCTTCACTTGTACATTTATAATATAAAAAATGAATATGGGGTTTACAGAAAACTTTTAAATTGTTGACAGTGTTTAGTTATTTTTTTTGCATTTTCGGTTTTAAATGAAATTTCAAATTTTTTAACAAAGTTAATTATTGTTGGTGAAATGTTCTATATAAAATTTTACATAAAAATTTCTTTGGCTTTTAATGGGTTAAGCATTTTTAAAAATATTAAGTATTTTCTGAAAGGTCTCTTCAAAACCTTTAAAATGATATTTTTAAAAAGTTTAAAATTTCAGAAGCTTATATTTGGGAAAATGTGGGGTTGGAAATGGATATTATAAAAATTACAAAAGGAATGACGAACTTAGTTACACCCTTTTTCCACCTTTTGTGGTGAAGAGTGTAAAAATTAAGTACTACATATTATTTTACATAAAAATACCATCGGCTATTAATGGGTAAGCAATTTAAATAATTTTAATATATCCTTTAAAATTTCTTCAAAAGCTTTAAAATGATACCCACATTGATATTAAAAAATTAAATTTCAGAGCCCCGTAACTCGGAAAATATGCGCGAGCGCTAATTTTTTCACGTGGCGTTTTTTCTTATTTTTTAATTGTCAATTGCCCCATATATTTATTTTTTTGATCGAAGTTACTTTATTGTTCCAAATGACATGACACTAACACTGTCCGTCAGCGGACATCGCTCAATCGACTTCGCTATGCAGTATGTTACTTTATGAAATATAAGTTTACACAAAACACATTTTCTTTTTTTTCACTTACTTTACAATTAACTTTAATTAACCGTTATCCATCACGTACGTTGTTATATTTATGTAATATTTGATATCAGTTGACGATAAAAATGTCCAGTGCTCGTGTAATTTTTCAAATTATTGTGAGTAAATAATGCCAGGCAGAGGATTATTGTACGACGTGATTCAACCCATTTACTACAACCACGAATTCAGTGCAAGTGCTCAGGAACTGCCAGAGAGATTTTCGGTAGCACGAAAGACCATTTACAATGTGCTCAATCGATCTAAAAACGAAGGTAGATTGCAGTTAAAATATGGAGGTGGCCCTAAACCTAAAATAAATAAACGAGCAGAGCGCCTAATTATTAGAAAACTTGTACAGAACCCTCAAATTTCTACAAGAGCACTTGCAAAGGAGCTCGAAGAAGAGTGTAGAATAGTTGTTTGCCATGAATCAGTTCGACAGGCTATAATTAAGAACAAATACTCTTCAAGAGTTGCACGAAAAACCCATTTTTATCTTTAATAAATATAGAGAAGCGTCTTTCCTTCGCCATTACGAATATCTCGCATCCGGGCAAATATGATGTTGTATTACAACGATGGGCCTAATAGAGTGTGGCGAAAGCCCCTAACATCGCTAGAAAATCGCATCATCATTCCTACAGTCAAATTTTGAAAAATGTCTGTGATGATTTGGCGGTGCATATCCAGCAAAGGAGTGGGTAATTTGGCTTTCATAGACACAACAATGGATGCGTGACAATATTTAAGCATTTTGCAGATCCATTTAGTTAATAGTGCTAAGAAATTTGGATTTATAAGAGAGAATGAGTCTGTATTTTAATTTTATCAAGATAACGATCCCAAACATAAGTCACATATGGTACTGATGTGGTGTCTGTGTCTGCCTTAAGTTTTTTTTTTTATTTATTTATTTATTTATTTATTTATTGAGTAGTATTTTAATACTTTGAATTAACATATTAATTAAATTGACACTAATATATGTGTTTAAGTGTTCTGAAGTAAATTATTTCTTATAAAATTTACAAAATTTCTTCTAAATATATTAATATTTTGTTCATTTTTGGATTCGTTTGACAGCATGTTGTAAAGTCTCAGTCCTTTATCAAAAAAGCGTTCTCTGCATCATAGTAGTATGAGACTGTGGTATCCTGAAGTCATTGGAATTCCTTAGATTATACGGCTGAGCTTCTCTTACATAAGTTGTCTGGTCCGTCAAATAGTTAGGTACATCACCACTTTTCAATTTCTGGATAAAATATATTGTGTTCAGTTGCAGTCTTTGTTTAATATTTAACCACTTCAATGTGTTGATGTTATTCGATGACACTTTGTACGCATAGCCCTGTTTTGAAGTTTTTGTAGTCTTATTATTTGCGGTTCATTGCAGTTGGAATATATGATTGTTGACATGTATTCAAAATGTGGTTTAATAATTGTGTTGTATATGTTTATTGACATTATTATTGATATTTTATTTTTTAGCCATTTAAAAAAACAATTTTTTTTCCCGATCTTTTTACAAATATACTCTATGTGGTCGTGGAACTTTAAGTTTTTATCTATTATAACAATAGATATTTAATTCTGTTAACCTTTTCGATTGTTATGTTATTTATTTGAAGTGATTTGTCAGTGTTCATATTCATTTCCATAAGTTTTGTTTTATTTTCATTTAGTTTCAATTTATTTATATTTCTGTGGTCACAAGCAATAACAGCTTAACTCGTTTTTTGGAAGTTTTCAACAACATTTTTAATTTTAATATTTTGGCGTTAAATAAGGGAATATCGACTTTAGCTGTTTAGATTTGAAGATAAAAAATACTCAGTTTTTAAGCTACAAAGATGAATTTTGACTTGCATTACAGATTCGAGTGTTAAAAGTATAATATTAACAATAACTCAATTTTTTCTTAACTCGACTTTAGCTGTTATTGCTTGTGGACACAGATTTAAACATTTGTTTATATTGCACATATTTCTTGTTAAATTTTCGTATCACATATCTTCTGTCTCTGCCTCCGTAAAAACTAGCGTGTCGTCAGCATACATAATTATCTCACAACTTTCCATTCTCGTTTTAATGTCATTTATATAAATAATAAATAGAAGAGCTCCCAGGATTGACCCTTGTGGTACCCCATATTCATTTACTAATTCTGACGATTTCGCATCATTCACTTTTGTTTTCTGCTTACGATTTCTTAAATATGATTTAAACCAATTTAATTCAGTGTCCTGGATACAGTATTTAAAAAGCTTTTGCATTAAAATATTCCTGTCTATTGTCTCGAAAGCACGTTTAAAATCAAGAAAAATCGCCACTACTTTATTATGTCTTTTTACACATTTCTATCTATTTATTAAATAGTTCAGTTGTTTCACATGAATGCTTTTTCCTAAATCCTGACTGATATTTAGATAATAGGCAGTTATTTTTTACAGTCTTCTAATTAGTTTTTGACAAAAACATTTATTGGACGAAATTCTTCACATTTGTTTGTATTTTTAACTTTTGCCACTGGTGTTATCATCGATCCTTTCCAATTTTCAGAAAAAATTCCTGTTTCCATTAACTTATTAATAATGTCCAGTAAAAAATTGCCACTTCTGTCCCACGTATCGAGAATAATGTTTTTGGTAATTTTTTATAGTCAGGTTTGTTATTTATATTCTTTACTATGGTTTTTAATTCTTCTATAGATATTGCACGGAACTTAAATCGAGAGTTTATCACAGGTATCAAATTTTCGTATTGCACATTTTCGATTGAGTCTCTTATTTCCTTAATGCTATCAGCAAAATAAGTGTTAAAGTTTTCGGATATTTCTAAATTAGTCTTATGTTCTACTTGGTTAAATATCACAGTTTTTATCGTATCTCTAGTTGTTCTTAGGATAAGTTCTTTTATTACACTCCACATTTCTTTTTGGTCTCTAGCTATTGCAATCTTATTATTTATATAATTACGCTTTTCAGTTTCTATTTTTGTTTTATATTTATTTCTTATTGTTTTGTATATGGCCCATGATGAGTTTGTATTGTCAATTACAGCTCTTTGGTATGCCCTCACCTTTTCTGTTTTTAGATTTCTTAGGTCCATACTAAACCATATATTCTTATTGTATTCATTAATTTGTTTTTTTACAATAAATTTTGCTATTATTATTGTATTTGAGTTCTATGTTATTCTGGTATCTTCAAGCATTATCTGTTTCAACCCATTATCATTAAGTATGCTTTCAATTCTCTGTTTATAAAAATCTGCCCTCCAATCAATATTAAAATCACCGGCGCACAGTGGTCAATTTCGCGAGATAGCGGTCAAAACTCTATAACTTTTGACCGGATTGGTATTTTTTACGCTTTTTGTTTTGTTCAATAGGAAGGACTTTAAGCTTCAATTTGCGTGTTCAAACGTAAAAATCGACTGATAGGAACGTAAGTAATGTGGAGTTAAAAATGCATTTTAATTTTTTGTTGAGTTTCCATGTAAAAGTTGAATATTTTGACATTTTAAATAGGTATTTTTTATAATTTCTTACTTTCTTCAATCGTATTTTACAACCAATACTTATTTATTATTCCTAAACTTAATTTTGTTCAGAAAATGCCAGCATTTGACCCCTGACATTTATTTAGTCTCAATATTCACAGGGGCCAAAGGTTGGTTTTTTTTTGGAAGAAAGCTAATTCTTGTGTGGATTAAACTGAAAAACAACACTGAAACTCCCAACAATATCAATACCATTTGAATATATTATATACAGAACATAACATCGATAAAATTTTAAGTAAACTTTTACTATTGATTTAAAGTGCACATATATTTTATTTAAATGTATTAATAAAAATTTATACTAAAATTAGAAACAAATTATAATCTTTAAACTAGTATTAATTAAACAATATTAGTAAAAATTTCTTCGAAATAGCTTTGATTTTCATTTTGTAGTAGTTGTTTAGCTTCTTCATCTAACTCTAATGTGGTTGATTTCCATTTTTGTCGAATACTGGACATATATGTGTCTGATGTGCACAACAAAATATTAATAAGATCTTCATTAGTACAATATCTGGAAATTTTTCTTGTATTGTGCTCGCGAAAGAATCTGTAGTCTTTGTTCCTTTTTTCTTGCGCTTCTTCTGAGAGATCTCCAATTGGAAGCATATTGTGTTGAATTATTTGTTCCCCATGAAACAAAATTTTGTGAACTGTGGTTGGCATATGTCTCCAAGAATATTTTTGGTTATAAAGGGTTGCTGTCTCATTAGCATACTGACCAAATTTTTTTGCATCTATCTTTTTGCTACATGCTATAACTTCTAATATGATCTGGAATCGTCGTACTAAATCATAATCTACTCCAGTTATAAAAGCTGCAGTTTCTGGATCGGCAAAAAATCTCCTTGCTGTGTTTCCATCATTAGAATTTTCTTCTCCTTGCTTTGGCTGGTCAATTATAAGGCCTATCTCACGGTATTTTTCTTGAATATGTTTTTTTTTTTTTTGCTATCTTTTTTCCAAATTTTCTTTGTTGTTTCTCACTGTTTCGTCTAACGGGCCAAATTCCAAATCGTATCCCAATTTAAGAATATGCTCCACAAAACGAATTCTAGCATGAAGAGGTGACATTCCAAATTCATATGCTTCATTAAAACTATCGTCTTGTGTTGGTGGTTGGCTCAATTGACTTGTTGTTTTTTGGCATATGGTGCAGCTTGACGAATACTTTGTTTCGGTTAAAGCTTGTGCAACTTTTCCATCGATCTTTTTACTTTTCGATGGTTGAATTTGATGCAGAAATGAATCCTTTATGATGCTACAAGATATGTTTAAGCTTGCGTCTTCGTGATCTTTCACTACAACTATCAATTGGCTTTGCTGGTCGACCACCTTTTCCAGTTTCCGTGGTAGTTACTGAAGGCTTTTTAAAAATAAGTTTATTTCTTAGCCATTCTTGGTTGCGTGAGTAAAACAATTTCTTGCTTCTGGAACATTGATTGTACCGTTTTCTTAAAGTATTTAAAAAGTTTTTTATTTTTAAGTTATGAATTTTAATTTCTTGTTTGTCGCATATATTGAAGAATGGATTATTCATTATATGTAAAATAATGTCGTTTTCATCGTTCCGTTCAAAATATATATCAGATAGAACACTATAATTGAATTTAGCCATTGTTTAAACAATAATGAAGAAAAAAAAAAAAATGAACGCATGGATTAATATACTATTGCTCGAAGTTTCAACATGATCTTTTTTACCTCTTTGAAACATAATATAACAGGTACTTGGTTTTACCAGTTATTTCCATTGGTTTTAAATTTATTTGCAATTTTCAGGTATTTAAGTTATGTAAAATTAGATGGCAATAAAATCATTTTTTTACCTTTTCCAAATGAATTGCCAGATACCACATAATTTGAGAGCTCTATTGTCATTTTTGACAAAATTTTGATACACCCTTCTATGTGGACTAGGTCCAAATATGGGCCAACTTCTCCTAATTTCAACAGAATTATTTTTTGGGTCAACAAGAACTCATCAAAATATATGCATAATAGCCCCTTTCACATACAAATAACTTCTCAAAAAATATGACGTGCCTTTGTACCGAATATCTTACCTTGGGTCAGAAAAATTGCTGTAGCTCAAAAAGTACAGTCCCGATGCATAGACATGTCTATAAATGAATGTAGGGGAGAGTTAGGGCTACAAAATAGTAAATTTGTGTTTTTACTCAGCTTGACTCACAGGAGTTGTGCTCTATAAAGTAGGAAATTTCCGAGAAATTTAAGGTCAAATTTAAATTTAAAAGAAATATTTAAATTGTTCTGAAAACAGTAGAGCTTCAATTTTTTTACCGGTAATAGGAAATAAGTTAAGTTACAACACAAAATTTATTTCGTCCAAAAATCTTGAAAAACAAAAAAGTTATGATCATTTAAACTTTAAAAATTAACTAAAAATATCATAAATTTACTAAATTCTGAAATTTTGGACCATCCTGTTCTAAGTGATATAGTTGAAATAGAGTTCTAATCTAATTTTAATTTCCAATTTTTTGTCTCCCGAGGTTTACTACTGTCTACTTTCATACGAGTCTAATAACTTTAAAATCGGAGAAGAAAAACGAAAAGGAGTTTTGGCCGCTATCTCAAAAAATTACCGCAGTGCGGCGATAATTATGTCGCAATTCATTTCATATATTTCTTCAAGAAAATCTTGAAATTTATCACAAAAATCTGACTTCGAATAACTTGGAGATCAATATATCGCTATTATAACAAAAGAAGCCTTATTATTTTTTGCCATATATGCACTAATCCAATACTCAGCGTCTTTGACCGTAGTCTTTATATTTGATAACATCCATTGTTTTTTAAAATATATAATAACACCTCCTGTTTTTAAAGAATTAGACGTTGTCGTAAATAGATTATATCCATTTATTTCAACTTCTGTTTCATCTACAAAATCTGTCATATGCGTTTCTGATATCATAAAGTCTGGTTTAACACATTGTACTATAATCTCCAGCTGGTTAAAAAGTATTTGTTAGTCCTTGGATGTTAGTATATAATCCATGTATATTCTTTGACTGTTATATATCTATATCCACACCAGACCGTTTCTTTTTTAAATTTAGTTTATTTATATAGACTGGACACTCTTTGCTTATCGTACTATGAATTTCATCGAGACATAGATTAAGTCTTTTGTTTTCTTTGTTGCAATTAATATATTTCTTTAGAATTTCTTTAGTACAGTCCTTACTTTTGTGGTTGCGATGGCATTTAAAACATACAGGTTCATTTCGACATTCATTTGCTTTATGGTTATAGCCTTGACAATTAAAACATTGTATTATATGAGTACCATCAAATATTCTACATCTCTCCCAGCCAACATTCAGTCTTTGAACTGCCATAATTTTACGATACGTTTCATCATCCACTTTTATTTTTGCATTGTACACAAATCTATTAAATCTTTTGGTCTCGAAGCATTTAACAATTTCAAATCTACTGTCTTGCATTACATTATTTTGGTTTTTTAATTTTTCCATTAATTCACTTTCATTTATTTTGAAATTCATATCCGTAGTTATTATATTCATCGCGTTCTGTTTTGGATTTTTATTTCGTAATTATCACTTATTTTGTTTTGAATTGCATTTTTTATTTTTTCTCGTTCATCATTTTTTTCGCTCTGAATAACTATTGTACCATTTCGGCGTGTTTCAACATTAACGATTTTAAAATTCATTGGATCAACTTTTTTATTAAGTTCTTCCTTGGTTTTTTGCACTGTTTGTTTTTCTTTAGGTTTTATAACTAACCTAAAGAAAAACTGCTTGTTTTTGTCTTTGTTTTTGAATTAGTTTCTTTCACAATTTTCTTAATTTCATCGCACATCTTTACATTGTTGTTGTTAATTTTAGTATACATGTCTTTATTTTTGTTTTCAAGTTCGCTTACATTTCCATACAGACTTTTTACTTCTTCTACATTTTTTCACACATTTTTTGTATGTTATCTATTTTTCTAAATCTTGCATCATATCTCTTTTCAATAGCTTCCAATAGTGTTTTTAACTCATTTTCATTTTGTTTGAGTGAACTTTCAAATTCATGCTTGTAATCGATCAATGTTTGCTTGTTTTTTTTTTGACCACATCATGTATTTCTTTCAACATCATATCAACGTTCTGTATATACTGCATACAATCATCTTATATCTTATAAAATTATTTTCATCAAATATTTTGCCAGAGTATTGATCGATTCCCGCGCATTTTTTTGTGAAATGGTAAATCTTTCCACAAACTCCATTACAACGCATGCCACTTTCACCTCTGGGGCCCATTTTACTAATCTACAATTCTACAAGTTTACAAGTTACAATTACAATTCTCATTCTTACAAGTGCTGAAGAATTGTGTTTCATCAAAATTTTCACAACACTTGTAGCTTTTTGGACTTGTAAACTTCAATTCTTATAATTACAAGTCTTTGTGTATATTGTGATATTGATTTTACAATTCTTATTTGTTATTACTCAAAATGTTAAAATATCGTTATTTTAAATACTTTCGCAATTATGGGTACTCTAATGTTCTGTAACGGTATATCGATAATTTGTTTTGATTGGTAGCACACCACTAATCAATCAAAACATATAGTTTGTTTTTAATTTACTTTCTGTTTTGCAATGGCGAATCAGCAAAATAAAATTTGTGTGGTGCGTGAAATTTTAGCTGCCAAAGACGTTCTTTTTGGTAAGTTTAGCGATAAACTTACTTAAGAGAAAAAATGCAAGAGTGGGAGAACGTACGCATGAGGTGTCTTGCACTTGAACTGATGACAAGTGCAAAGGACGCCAAATACGTGCGCGATGTTTTTTGGGCAAACATCAAAAGGGCGACACTGGTAAGCTAGTTTTATTTAGTGTTAATATTATATTATATATTTTTTTTAATTAAGGCTAAGAGAGACAACTCCAGAAAAACTGGGGCTGCTGGCGGAAGTGCCGCAAAGCTCTCGGAGTTGGACACCCTGGTCCTGGAAGTTGTTGGAAAGGAGTCACCAACATGTGATGGCATCTGACCAGAGGAGCCCAAAGGTGAGCAGGTGTTGTTGCAGGATTTAGTGAATAACACTTTAGCGGCATGAAATGACACTGTCTCGTTGGTGCCAGACATAGAAGTGACTCCTACAAAGAACGAGGAGGAGCCAGTGTTGATGCCTGAGTTCTCCCGAAAAAGAAGCAAGTACCATCAAATAATATTTAAAATTTTATCTATTATTTTTTTTATTTTGAACGATGTATAGAAAATGGATCTAACGCCCACAAAGAAGTCCTATATAAAAAAAATAAAAACGAAGAAAAGATAGATTTGCAAATTGAAAATTTGAAGCTGCAGAATGAAAATTTTTACTTAAAAAACAAAGCTCTGCAGCTTCAAATTTTACAGCAGAAATTTATGCGCCGTAAGGAGGAGTACAATCCCTTATTTTTCTAGCTTTTAAGATAGCATAATTTTTTGTTTGTTTTTATTAATCATTTCTTTTTTGTTATTTATCATTTTTTCGCTTTATTCGATTTTCATTTTATGTTAACATATTTTTTTAATAAAACAAAAAATAAAATTTGTGAATATGACAATATGAACATGAAAATATTTATCTCTTTTTTTTGGGTTATTAAAACTTTTTCTTTTTGCAAAATTTGTTTATTTTTTCATTTCCAATTCATAAACTAGTTAAAATAATTTAAAATGTTTGCAGCCTAGCTTGGCCTCTACTATCCGCTATGATTTCATTCTCCTCTTCTTCATTATTTGTGTCGCTAGGATCTGTAATTCTGAAGTTTCCATCTTCTTCAGTGCGTGAAAAATTGCAAAGAATGACCGCACAATTAAAAACATCTGTGGCCATTTTGGGGCTCATCCGCAAATAATTTAAGACTGGAAATTTTTCCTTTAAAATGCCAATTGCATTTTCCACAAGCCTTCTTGTTGATTTGTGTGCGTTGAGGAATCTTCTGTTATTGGTTAACCAAGGAATCAGCCAATCTTTAAACGGATACGCTGAATCACATAGAATGATTCCGTTCTGAATTGGACGCCAGCCATTTTCCATTTTGCGGAACAAACAACTATTACGCAAGACGCGAGAGTCGTGAGTACTCCCAGGCCAATTTACATAGGAGTAAAAGAATTGGAGATCGGGTCCACAAACCACCATACAGGAATTGGAGTGATTACCGTGCCGATTAACATAAGCTTCTTCATGCTCCTTGGGTGCATCTAATGGCGTAAAATTTAGACACCACTTGATCCATGTTTTCTGGCCATCTTACATACGTTGCAAACAATGCGGTATTAATTGCAGTTACTACGCTTTTTACTACTCTGCACAGAGTGGCCTTGCTTACACCATGCAAATCACCTATTGCGTGGTATGTAGTTCCTGTTCATAGCCACCGTAACGTTATTAGCAGCTGCTGTTGCACCGTGAGAGAATGGCTTATATTTGTCTCCCTCTCCAACATTGGAGACAACATATTTAACAACAAAAGAAATTTGTCTCGTTTTAGCCTGAAACGCTCATTGTACTCCAACGTGGATTCCAGGAATTCATATTCCAGACGTGGTCTAAACAGTCTTCTTCCTCTTAATGCGATTTCAGTATCGCTTTCATCACTAGAATCGTATAAAAGATTCATTTTGCACTAAAAAGCTGAAAACAATTTTATATATTATATGTTGCACTTGCACGTGTGTTGAAACTTATCCATAATTTCTATTTCTATTAATAATTAAAAATAAGCAAAATAAATAAATTTATGTTAATTACTTTAAAATTGTTTGATTTTGTGTTTATATGAACTATTTTTTAATAAAAAAAAAATAGTTAAAAATCAAATTAAATCACTCACTTGTAACTTGTAAAATTTTTTCTGAGGGTCTCCGTCGACTCTTACCTTTTTTTCTACAATTTTACAATTACAAATTTAGTTTAGTGAAACAAAACCACTTGTAGAAGTATGACTTGTAGACTTGTAACTTTTAAAATTCACTTGTAGCTACAAACTTGTAATTGTATTTTGATGAAACACAATTATTCACAAGTTTACAATTCTACAGGCAAAAACACTTGTAATTGTGAACTTGTAGCTTGATGAAATAGGCCCCAGTATTTGAGCCGTAGATATTATAAATGAATTAAAATTTTCCTTTTTTCGGCTTAGGTAATTGAATTATTAATTTAATTTCCAAAATTTTTTAGAAAGAAAAGTTATTTACAAATGTATGCGGACGTTTTTCATTTGTAATTTATTAGCGTTAACTGCTTTATCTAACTTTTTCTGGAAAGCAATTTTAAGTTCTTGTACTTTAACTTTAAATTCTTTTTCCAACGAAGCAGTCAATGCAGAAAAACCTTTTCTCAGTTGATCCTGAATGTTGGAGGACGTTGATGAACGTGGAAAACTTTTGCATACAAACTTGACTATCTTATGCTTTGCCATAAAATCAAATTCATCTGATGTCACTCCCACGTAATTAATATGGAAAAAAGAACCACAACAAGCACATCCAACAGATTTATTTGATTTAGTTATGTTTTTTGTACAGGTAGGACATTTATAAGGTACTTGTGGCGCCATTTGCAATGTGAGTGAAAAAACAATTTCAGCAGAAATATGAATATTAATCTGAGACAGCTTCACAATTTAATATTTTGAGCACAACACAGGCGTAGTAAAGTATTAAACCCAGTTGTAATATAATATTATAATAGCAAATGCAACATAACAAAAACTTATTATGTCCAATTAACTTAATACCAAAACTAATTAGGTTCAGCAAAACATATATGTATGCATGTATAAAAGTGAACGCCAAGCAGACAGCAGCAACTTGTTTTTTGTTTTTTTGTTTTTTTTTTTTCTTTTTTTGAAGAAGGCACAAATGATTCAGCTTAAAATTTGGCTTTAATAAAAAATGTCTATTTATTCACTAATTGCTACTCCTTTGCAATTTAAAAGCACAATTATTATTATTTCATTTATTTTCAAAAAGAATTTCTTAATAAAACTTTTTTTTGCTTTATTCTTGCATAACGGTGATGCCAAGAATTTTGTTAAATGTAATTTTATAATATGTTCTTTCTATATGATTGAGAAAAGCAACAAAGAAAAGAAGCAAAAATAATTATCACTTAAAAAATTACAGGAAACTATTAAAATAAGTTTTTTAAATATAACAAAAACATATAGATACACTTGTGCTCATATAATTAAGTCATCAACAAAGTTTTTCTTTAATTCCATAAGAAACAAGTACTTACTTTTTTTACATCCCTGATATTTTATGATCGCAAGGTACCGTTACTTTAGCAGTTAACGTTATTGAGTATGCGTTCAAAAGTTTTATTTTTCAGTGAATATTAAAGTATTAATCGGTTGGCGTCTTTATAAGTGTGCTCACATAATTAAGTCATTCTCTTTTGTAAAGGTAAATTTATATTTAATTGCTGTAACGGTCGTCAACTTAAGCTTTTTTAATAAATTTAAATTAAATTCATGATAGTTAGTAGACTTCGACGCAATGGGCAGGAACAAAACATCAAGTTCACTGGAAAGAAAACTCATTTGGGAAACTTTCAAAAAATATGAAAATATTTCGCAAATTTCAAAAATATTGGGTTATTCTCGTGGAAGAATCAATAATGCAATTGCATATTATAAAAAAACAAAACTTTTGAGAATTTGCCACGTAAAAAGCCGCGAAAAACAACTCCTTCAGACGACAGGCTCCTGGTAAGATTAAGCAAATCGAATCCATTCATGACCTCCAGTGAAATTAGGGCGCAATTAGAGGAACATCATAATATTAAAAATATTATCCTTAATTAAGGTAAAATTAAGTACAGATTTTATATTCAAGTGTTAACTATTTTTTTTCAGATGACTTAATTATATGAGCGAAAAATATACCAGTAAAAAAGAAAAAACCACAATATTTTGTATATAGTTAAATCTAAATGAAAAATAATTTTGTAGTTTTATAATGAATTAATATTTCTTTAATTTTGTTATAAATTTTTTGGTTTAAGTTAATAAAATTTTCTTTTAAAGCAATCTTTAGTATCACTACGTGAGTAACTTAATTATATGAGCATAAGTGTATATTAAATAAGACCTCTTTTGGTACAAAAAAATAAAAATTAAGTGAAATTGTTTATTGATTAATAACATTTTTTACTTGGCCCAGCTATGGCTGAGTGTCACAGATGTAAAAATACAATACGTGCTGATTCGGGAATACAGTGTGAAGGCGTTTGTAAAAAAGTATTTCATAGTTCTATTAAATGTTCTGGGATTGATCAATACTCTGGGAAAATATTAGAAGAATTTATGCGATTTATGTGTGATGATTGTCTTCAATATATTCATGACATTGATTTGGTGCTAAAAGAAATACAAGATGCAGTAAATAAAAGTAAACAGAACTTAATTGAATATAAGAACGAATTCGCTAGTGCTTTAAGCCAAAATGAAAATGAAATAAAGAAACTTCTTGAAGCAATCGAAAGGCGATATGAAGAGAGAATTAGAAAAATAGATAAAGCACAAAAAATATGTGAACAAAATGTATCAGAAATAAAGAAATTTTATGAAATTATAAACGAGTATGAAAATAAAAACAAACATTTATGTAATAAAATAGAAGAAAGTAATAAGAAGATGGAAAATAATATAACAAAAGTAATAAAAGAAACCAATGAAAAGCAACAAAAAATATAATTTGCAGAAACCGTAAAAAAAACAATAGTGATGCCAGTATTAAAAAAACAAATGCCACTTATAATAAAACCTAAAGAAAAACAAAGAACTGAAAAAACAAAAGAAGAATTGAATAATAAGGTTAACCCAATTGATCTGAAAATAACTAATGTTGAAAACAGGGGCAATTGTACTCTAGTAATACATAGTGAAAATAAAGAAGAGAGGAAAAAAAAATAAATCAGCCATACAAAATAAAATGAGTGAAGGATATGAAACAAAAATTCCAAGTAATAATGAAATGAGCGTTACAATAACTGATATGTTATTTAAATATTCTAATGAAGATTTAATTGAAAAAATAAAAAAACAAAATGAGTTTATAAAAAATAGCAATATAACAATTATTAAAAAATATGAAACAAAAAGACACAATTATATTAAATACAACGCGAAAACATTAATTGATAAGGAATCATACTCGAAATTATATTCAACACAAAAAATTAATATTGGGTGGGAAAAATGTCGTGTATTTGATGGAACCGAAGTATTGATATGTTATAAATGCAGGAAATTAGAACCAAATGTATAAACTGTATAAGGTCAAATCAAAAGTTTAATCTTGGGCTTGATGAGAATCATAGCACTACAAGCAAAGAATTCCAGTTTATCAAATAAATTAAAAATAAAAATGAGAATGATTGGCTTTAATATATAACAATCAAAATGTATCAATGGGATATATACAAATGCTCAAGGACTATTGAACAACTTTAATAAAGTGGAGATAATTGCCGAATTAAAAAAGCCTGAAGAGCGAGAATACCATTTATTAAATTATGAACATTATGTAACGTTTTCATGTTTAACACGCACCGGTGGGGTTATAATCTATTTTAAAAAAGAATGGAATGTTGAAAAAATTTATGAAAAAGTAGCTGAACAAAAATACTGGATGTGCGCCTGTAAAGCAAAAAATAAAAGTACAAACTTAATAATAATTGCGTTATATAGATCACCAAGCTATAGCTATAGTGGAACTTGCAATGCATTTGAACAAATAACAGAACTAATTACGGAAACAAATCTAGAAATAATTATAGCAGGTGACTTCAACATAGACTGGAAAAAAAATAATACTTATAAAAATATGATACAATCAACGTTGAATGATAATGGACTCAAGCAAATAATTACTGAATATACGAGAGTAACAGAAAATACAAAAACATTAATAGACTTTGTTATAACAAATAATATGAACATCATAGCCAAAACCAATTATGAAAATAAAATATCGGATCATAAAGCAATAGATATAATAATAGAAATAAAAACTGTAACCAATCAACAAAGAAAGTAATAGAAACATTTACATATACATCATTCCGAAAATAGCAGCGTTAATAATTAACTTATAATATCGAAAATTGCATTGAAAATATAATAAAAAAATTTACAATAAAAAAAACTATAAAGGAACAAAATAGCACAAAAAATGGTTTAATAGGGATCTGAAACAACTTAAAAGGATAAGAATATAAAATACTACATTGCAAAAACGCTGAACGCAAGTGAAGCCTGGAATAATTACAAAATAATAAGAAATAAATATGAAACGAAAATTAAAAATGAGAAAAACCAATTTATTAATAAAAGTATTAGTGAAGCCAAAGACCAGAAGCAAATGTGGAGAAAAATAAAAGAATTAGTTTTGAATAAAAAACAAAATGTGATACAATCTGTGATATTTAATCAATTAGAATATAAGGAAGATCATATAATAGCCAATGAATTTAACAATTATTTTATAGAGAGTATTAAGTCAATTAGAAATTCGATTAAGAGTGTGCGGTACATGAACCAAATACCTGTGATAAATTTCAAATTTAAGTTTCACGCAATAAATCTTACAGAACTAAAAAATATATGTAAAATTTTTAATAATAAACCTGATTTTAACAAAGTATCAATTAGATTAATATTAGATAATCGGAACACCAAAGGAACCATTTTGTTAAATATTATTAATAAATCATTTGAAAAAGGAGAATTCCAAGAAAGCTGGAAAATATCATTAATAACACCAGTAGAAAAAATCAGCAAAACAAAAAAAATGTGAAAAATTTAGGCCAATAAATAATTTAAAGACTTGCGAAAAAATGATTGAAAAAGTAGTACAACAGCAACTTAAAGAATATTTTGAGAAAAACAATATATTTGCGAAATACTAATCTGGATTTAGAAAAAACTTTTCATGTGAAACAACAATTATGTTATTAATAAATGGAAATATGTGAAAAGGAGCAGGAGGATTATAGCTATTTTTTTGGGCTTCAAAAGAGCTTTCGAGACAATTGATCGTGACATTTTACTACAAAAACTTTATAATTACGGAATACAGGAAAATGAACTAATGTGGTTTAAATTACACTAAACGGGTGGAAAAGAAATGGTGAAAGTAAATAACGTAAGGTCGGAACATGCAAATAACGAATACGGTGTACCTCAAGCATCAATATTAGGAGCATTGCTATTTATTACATATATATATAAACGATATGCCAAAAATGCTTCAAAAAAGTGAAATAATATTATATGCTGATGATACACTAATATTTACAGAAGGAGATACAGATCAGCAATGTTATGACAGTATGATACATGATATAAATAATGTTAATGAATGGTTAAAAATGAATAAATTAAAATTAAATGAAGATAAAACAAAGCTTATGCAAATAAGTATGGACAATGATACAGTTTTTAAGATAAACAATTAGATAATTGAAAAAGTTAGGCAAATAAAATACCTTGGATTTATAATTGATAACAAATTAAAGTTTAGGGAACATATAAAGTTTATTTGCAAAAAAAGGGTGTGAAGATAAATACGTCAGTTAAATACGTCCTACAAAAATGTTAAATACGTTCCACATAATGCTAACTGCGCTGATAAAGTTACATGTACATTAAAAAAACTTTTAAGCTATTAATAATTAAAATTATTAAAGAAAAAAATCATTAAAAATTTTACAAAAACAAAAAAAAAACATTCTTGGCTCCATTATACCCGTCTAACGTTTTAAGAGAAAAAAAAAAAAACATATAAAAAAGAGCATATTTTGAAGTGGACCAAGTGGGTATTTAGAGAAGACATGAATCGGGTCACCGGCATAGTGGCAGTAGCTTAGGACTAGTAGATTCCAGCAGTGTGCAATCTATGTCTGGATTCAGCCCGATATCAGAGATATAAATTTTTGAAAATTTTGCTTTTAGAGAAAAATAATATGAAAAAAGAGCATATTTTGAAGTAGACCAAATGGGTATTTAGAGAAGACATGAATCGGGTTACCGGCATAGTGGGAGTAGCTTAGGACTAGTAGATTCCAGCAGCGTGCAATCTACGTCTATATTCAGCCCGATATCGGAGAGCATATTTTGAAGTGGACCAAATGGGTATTTAGAGAAGACACGAATCGGGTCACCGGCATAGTGGGAGTAGCCCAGGACTAGTAGATTCCAGCAGTGTGCAATCTACGTCTAGATTCAGCCCGATAAATTTTTGAAAATTTTGCTTTTAGAGAAAAATAATATGAAAAAAGAGCATATTTTAAAGTGGACCAAATGTGTATTTAGAGAAGACATGAATCGGGTCACCGGCATAGTGGGAGTAGCTTAGGATTAGTAGATTTCAGCAGTGTGCAATGTACGTCTAGATTCAGCCCGATATCGGAGATATAAATTTTTGAAAATTTTGCTTTTAGAGAAAAGTAATATGAAAAAAGAGCATATTTTGAAGTGGACCAAATGGGTATTTAGAGAAGACATGAATCGGGTCACCGGCATAGTGGGAGTAGCTTAGGACTAGTAGATTCCAGCAGTGTGCAATCTACGTCTAGATTCAGCCCGATATCGGAGATATAAATTTTTGAAAATTTTGCTTTTAGAGAAAATTAATATGAAAAAAGAGCATATTTTGAAGTGAACCAAATGGGTATTTAGAGTAGACATGAATCGGGTCACCGGCATAGTGGGAGTAGTTAAGGACTAGTAGATTCCAGCAGTGTGCAATCTACGTCTGGACTTAGCCCGATATCGGAGATATAAATTTTTGAAAATTTTGCTTTTAGAGAAAAATAATATAAAAAAAGAGCATATTTTGAAGTGGACCAAATGGGTATTTAGAGAAGACATGAATCGGGTCACCGGCATAGTGGAAGTAGCTTAGGACTAGTAGATTCCAGCAGTGTGCAATCTACGTCTGGACTTAGCCCGATATCGGAGATATATATTTTTGAAAATTTTGCTTTTAGAGAAAAATAATATAAAAAAAGAGCATATTTTGAAGTGGACCAAATGGGTATTTAGAGAAGACATGAATCGGGTCACCGGCAAAGTGGGAGTAGCTTAGGACTAGTAGATTCCAGCAGTGTGCAATCTACGTCTGGAATCAGCCCGATATCGGAGATATAAATTTTTGAAAATTTTGCTTTTAGAGAAAAATAATATAAAAAAAGAGCATATTTTTAAGTGGACCAAATGGGTATTTAGAGAAGACATGAATCGGGTCACCGGCATAGTGGGAGTAGCTTAGGACTAGTAGATTCCAGCAGTGTGCAATCTACGTCTAGATTCAGCCCGATATCGGAGATATAAATTTTTGAAAATTTTGCTTTTAGAGAAAATTAATATGAACAAAGAGCATATTTTGAAGTGGACCAAATGGGTATTTAGAGAAGACACGAATCGGGTCACCGGCATAGTGGGAGTAGCTTAGGACTAGTAGATTCCAGCAGTGTGCAATCTACGTCCAGATTCAGCCCGATATCGGAGATATAAATTTTTGAAAATTTTGCTTTTAGAGAAAATTAATATGAAAAAAGAGCATATTTTGAAGTGGACCAAATGGGTATTTAGAGAAGACACGAATCGGGTCACCGGCATAGTGGGAGTAGCTTAGGACTAGTAGATTCCAGCAGTGTGCAATCTACGTCTAGATTCAGCCCGATATCGGAGATATCGGTGACCTGATTCAAAAATGTATATCTCCGATATCGTGCTGAATCCAGATGTAGATTGCACACTGATGGAATCTACTAGTCCTAAGCTACTCCCGCTATGCCGGTGACCCGATTCATGTCTTCTCTAAATACCCATTTGGTCCACTTCAAAATATGCTCTTTTTTCTTATTATTTTTCTCTAAAAGCAAAATTTTCAAAAATTTATATCTCCGATATCGGGCTGAATCTAGACGTAGATTGCACACTGCTGGAATCTACTAGTCATAAGCTACTCCCGCTATGCCGGTGACCCGATTCATGTCTTCTCTAAATACCCATTTGGTCCACTTCAAAATATGCTCTTTTTTCATATTAATTTTCTCTAAAAGCAAAATTTTCAAAAATTTATATCTCCGATATCGGGCTGAATCTAGACGTAGATTGCACACTGCTGGAATCTACTAGTCCTAAGCTACTCCCACTATGCCGGTGACCCGATCCATGTCTTCTCTAAATACCCATTTGGTCCACTGCAAAATATGCTCTTTTTTCTTATTATTTTTCTCTAAAAGCAAAATTTTCAAAAATTTATATCTCCGATATCGGGCTGAATCTAGACGTAGATTGCACACTGCTGGAATCTACTAGTCATAAGCTACTCCCGCTATGCCGGTGACCCGATTCATGTCTTCTCTAAATACCCATTTGGTCCACTTCAAAATATGCTCTTTTTTCATATTAATTTTCTCTAAAAGCAAAATTTTCAAAAATTTATATCTCCGATATCGGGCTGAATCTAGACGTAGATTGCACACTGCTGGAATCTACTAGTCCTAAGCTACTCCCACTATGCCGGTGACCCGATCCATGTCTTCTCTAAATACCCATTTGGTCCACTTCAAAATATGCTCTTTTTTTATATTATTTTTCTCTAAAAGCAAAATTTTCAAAAATTTATATCTCCGATATCGGGCTGAATCTAGACCTAGATTGCACACTGCTGGAATCTACTAGTCCTGGGCTACTCCCACTATGCCGGTGACCCGATTCATGTCTTCTCTAAATACCCATTTGGTCCACTTCAAAATATGCTCTTTTTTCATATTATTTTTCTCTAAAAGCAAAATTTTCAAAAATTTATATTTCCGATATCGGGCTGAATCTAGACGTAGGTTGCACACTGCTGGAATCTACTTGTCCTAAGCTACTCCCACTGTGCCGGTGACCCGATTCATGTCTTCTCTAAATACCCATTTGGTCTACTTCAAAATATGCTCTTTTTTATATTATTTTTTTCTAAAAGCAAAATTTTCAAAAATTTATATCTCCGATATCGGGCTGAATCTAGACGTAGATTGCACACTGCTGGAATCTACAAGTCCTAAGCTACTCCCACTATGCCGGTGACCCGATTCATGTTTTTCTAAATACCCATTTGGTCTACTTCAAAATATGGTCTTTTTTCATATTATTTTTCTCTAAAAGCAAAATTTTCAAAAATTTATATCTCCGATATCGGGCTGAATCTAGACGTAGGTTGCACACTGCTGGAATCTAATAGTCGTGGGCTACTCCCACTATGCCGGTGACCCGATTCATGTCTTCTCTAAATAGCCATTTGGTCCACTTCAAAATATACTCTTTTTTGATATTATTTTTCTCTAAAACCAAAATTTAAAAAAATTTATATCTCCGATATCGGGCTGAATCTAGACGTAGATTGCACACTGCTGGAATCTACTAGTCCTGGGCTACTTCCACTATGCCGGTGACCCGATTCATGTCTACTCTAAATACCCATTTGGTCCACTTCAAAATATGCTCTTTTTTCATATTATTTTTCTCTAAAAGCAAAATTTTCAAAAATTTATATCTCCGATATCGGGCCGAATCTAGACGTAGATTGCACACTGCTGGAATCTACTAGTCTTAAGCTACTCCCACTATGCCGGTGACCCGATCCATGTCTTCTCTAAATACCCATTTGGTCTACTTCAAAATATGCTCTTTTTTCATATTAATTTTCTCTAAAAGCAAAATTTTCAAAAATTTATATCGCCGATATCGGGCTGAATCTAGACGTAGATTGCACACTGCTTGAATCTACTAGTCCTGGGCTACTCCTACTATGCCGGTGACCCGATTCATGTCTTCTCTAAATACGCATTTGGTCCACTTCAAAATATGCTCTTTTTTTATATTATGTTTCTCTAAAAGCAAAATTTTCAAAAATTTATATCTCCGATATCGGGCTGAGTCGAGATGTAGATTGCACACTGCTTAAATCTAATGGTCCTAAGCTACTCCCACTATGCCGGTGACCCGATTCATGTCTACTCTGAATACCCATTTGGTCCACTTCAAAATATCCTCTTTTTTCATATTATTTTTCTCTAAAAGCTAAATTTTCAAAAATTTATATCTCCGATATCGGGCTGAGTCCAGATGCAGATTGCACACTGCTTGAATTTAATAGTCCTAAGCTACTCCCACTATGCCGGTGACCCGATTCATGTCTACTCTAAATACCCATTTGGTCCACTTCAAAATATGCTCTTTTTTCATATTATTTTTCTCTAAAAGCAAAATTTTCAAAAATTTATATCTCCGATATCGGGCTGAATCCAGACGTAGATTGCACACTGCTGGAATCTACTAGTCCTAAGCTACTCCCACTATGCCGGTGACCCGATTCATGTCTTCTCTAAATACCCACTTAGTCCACTTCAAAATATGCTCTTTTTTATATGTTTTTTTTTTCTCTTAAAACGTTAGACGGGTATAATGGAGCCAAGAATGTTTTTTTTTGTTTTTGTAAAATTTTTAATTATTTTTTTCTTTAATAATTTTAATTATTCATAGCTTAAAAGTTTTTTTAATGTACATGTAACTTTATCAGCGCAGTTAGCATTATGTGGAACGTATTTAACATTTTTGTAGGACGTATTTAACTTCACACCCTTTGCAAAAAAATTGGCAAAAAATTGGTTTTTTAAACGGATACGTAATAAAGTGTCTATAATCACTGCAATAAATATTTACAACACAATGATAAAACCACATTTTGAATTTGGCTAACAGTTTTATATACTTGCTGCACAGAAACACGAATTGAAAGAATCCAAAAAACACAAAATAAAGAAATGCGTTCAATATTAAGAAGTAATATATTTACACCGATAGAAGGAATGCTTAATATACATACTTAAATGGCTCAATGTAAAACAAAGATTAGAAATGAACACGCTAGTTTTTATACAGAAAATGAATACCTAATTGAACAACTAAAGTATCTAGGAGAAATACATCCATACCAATTGAGAAATGGTAGCAACTTTAGACTACCAAGAATAACAACAACATCAATGCAGAGGTCACTATTCCCTAAGGGGTTACATCACTACAACAATCTTCCGGATGATACTAAAAATGCAAAAAATATGAACAAATTTAAAAGAACAACTATATATTTCATCAAACGAAATATTGTAAATTAAAAAAGAAGAAAACGGAAAATTTTATTATAAAAATTATTATAAAAATATTATAATTGTAAAATTGAAAGTATTCTAAATACTACAAAATAAAACTACTACTACTACTGCTAGTACGCAAGCAACGTATAAGTATTTAGTTTCTTATTTTATCACATTAGTCTATACGTGCGTGCAAAGTATTATTATCTGTTACGCGCGCTAGTTAAGTTACTTAGGTCCATCATCATGGGATAAATATTCACCCTTATTCTCTTTGGCGTCGTCAACACAAGACGACGTCGTTTTTCTTCGTTTGTTGTAAATCGGTATTCCCGTTGTCAATATTGTCATTAATCGATGACTGTCGACATATGTTTGGTATTCCCTAAGAACAATTGATGTTGATGTTGCCGTTTAGTTTGTCGTCGCCATTTTTTGTGTTGTGTTGTGTCTAAAGAAAACTTACAAAAAAATAGAAAGCGTACGGCGATATTGAAAAAGCAAATTAAGAAACATATAAAATAACATTAAGGAAATGTGAAACACCAAAATTATTAACCTCTGTCAATTTGAAAAATTAATAGAAGAGTTAGAATAAGTCTATTCTAATAAGATTGAAAAGAAAACGCGCAATAATAAAAAGCTCTGTTAGAATAATTAAATTAAAATAGTAAAGTGATATAAAAAATAGAAAAAAGACTATTAATCAATTTATTAACAAGAAAACTGTATTGAAAATAAAAATTGCTGCAAAATTATTAAAATTAATGATAAAAAATAAAATATAAAATATTATATAATATAAAATAAAATCAACGATAAGAGGCGAGACGGAATAAGATGCCAAGGTGTTTGTGATAAAACTTATCATAGTTCAAAAAAATGTTCAGAAGTGGACCAATACTCGATTGGAATACTAGAAAATAACAATTTTGTGCGTTATATTTGTGGAGATTGTATCCAATATATAAGAAATGTTGATCTTGTTTTGGGTGAAATTCAAGATGGTGTAAGAGTCACTAAACAGAATTTAAAAGAATACAAAAGTTTAAATCTTCACTTAAACAGAATGAAAATGAAATAAAACTTTTATTAGAAGCGATTGAAAATAGATACTCGGAACGCCTTAAAATTCTTGATGACACACAAAAGGCTTGTGAAAAAAATATTTTGGAAATAAAAAATTTGTTAGTTAATGTGAAAGAATATGAAAACAAAAATGAAGAAATGCGGAACAATATAGAACAAAACACCGAAAAGATGTGCAACGAAATAAAAAAAGCAATTAAAGAGACAAGTGTTAAACA